>CM023488.1:51005744-51383450 GCA_013339685.2 Hyalomma asiaticum
CTCCGATCCCCAGTGTGGTCACGGCGGAGTGTCGAAGACATACACACGGCTTCGCCTACGCTATTATTGGCGCGGTATGTAGAACTTTGTCCATAAATATGTACGCTCCTGCATTGCCTGCCAACGACGAAAATCTGCATCGCACCTCACCACCGCGCCTCTTCAGCCGCTTCCCTGCCCAGCTCGTCCATTTGACCGCGTCGGCATTGACTTGTATGGGCCTCCTCCTTCTACCCGCGCTGGGAACCGATGGATCGTCGTCGCAGTGGACCATCTGACACGGTACGCCGAAACCGCTGCTCTACCTGGCGCAACAGCCAATGACGTCGCCTCGTTCATTCTACACCGCTTTATTCTCCACCACGGCGCACCTCGTGAGCTGCTAAGCGATCGAGGTCGCGTCTTCCTTTCCGATGTTCTCAAGTCACTCCTCTCTGAATGCCGAATTATTCACCGCACCTCGACCGCATACCATCCACAGACCAATGGCTTAACAGAACGATTCAACAGGACTCTTGGTGATATGCTTTCTATGTATATTGCGTCAGACTACTCCAACTGGGATCTTGTACTTCCGTTTATCACATACGCTTACAACACCGCCAAACAAGCCACTACCGGATTCTCACCTTTCTTCTTCCTGCTTTACGGCCGCGTACCCTCGAATACCATCGACACAATTCTTCCGTACCGCCCTGACCCTGCCGACTGCTCACCTGCAACTGTAGTCGCTCAGCACGCCGAGAAATGCCGACAACTTGCTCGTTCTCTCACATCTGCTCATCAGTGTCGAGAAAAACAGCGTCATGACGTCAAACCGCCTCCCCACCCCTTCGCCATCGACTCCTTGGTGTGGTTATGGGTTCCACCTGTTGCTGCTCCTGGCCTGTCATCCAAGCTACTTCCTAAATACCGCGGTCCCTACCGTGTCGTTGCGCAAACCAGTCCCGTCAATTATGTCGTCGAACCTATATCGCCCTCTCCCGATCTTCGTCGCCGCGGAAGAGAGACTGTGCACGTTGACCGGCTCAAGCCGTACTACGATCCGCTGACTTCTTTCTAGGTCGCCATCCTGGCGACCTAGAAAGGCGACTTACTATTATTTGGCATTTTATTTGCTTTTTTTTTACACACGCAACAACTGTGTAGTCGCATGCCCGGCCCTTCATGAAAAATTGAACCCCCCCCTTGCAGAGATCCTGGGTGCGCTATTGGCTGACGCGTCTCCAACACGCACCTCCGAGATGTGCGTGTTACCAACGGGAACGGTGTATATAAAAGGCCCGCCGTTAACTCCGTCACGATGCTTGCAGCGCGGTAGAGCGCGTTGTACATCGCCCTCAGGAGCGAAGGGTCCCACGTTCGTTTCCCACTTGGTCTGAGGTTCTTTTTTTTCTTTGCACCTACCTGAAATTTTCGCTCACGGACAACGGTAATTTTCCGCTTACAACCAACGACGCCAGCGCCGACAACGGAATTTGTGCGAAAGGGCTCTCTAACGCTATCGCATTAAAATTTGGTGCCAAATCCTCCAAATTGCGTTACTCGCTCGGCATTCACGAAAATTGGCATGGCGGCGGATGAATGTAAGACTAAGACAACACTGAGAGGTTGTGACATCAATTACATCACAAGCTCGGCAGATGGCAGCCATTATGGAAAAATTTTCACTGGTACATCAGTATCATAGGCTAGGATGACCTGACTTTAATCTTGAGTACCAAATAGATGCTCAGGTCCCACAATGCGTTGACACTCTGATGCGAAGTATCCGCGGCTTGGAACTGCTTAGAGAAAGCACTTTTTGTTCCAAATTCAGCATGCTTCATATTCAACTTGTTCAGGCGACCACGACGATGTGTACCACCTGTTGTCTGAC
The DNA here is from genome assembly GCA_013339685.2 of Hyalomma asiaticum. Taxonomy (NCBI): domain Eukaryota; kingdom Metazoa; phylum Arthropoda; class Arachnida; order Ixodida; family Ixodidae; genus Hyalomma; species Hyalomma asiaticum. The sequence goes on from CM023488.1 coordinate 51,007,624, forward strand.
TGTCGCAAGCACATACCACAAACGCTACGACTCGAACAAGAGCTATGTTAATTAGATTCACCTGAAACCCTTTCTCTTCAAAAAAATATTACTTCCAAGGGCTTCAATAATCCACCACAAGGCACTGAAAGTCCTTCAACGCTTCTTTAAAGAAACAAATATGTGAGAATTAATATCTGAGCACAACCTTGTCTGTACAGTGTTGTGTCAGAAGGTAGCGGACTCACTCAAAACAGCATTTTTGAAAATGTAGATTGGATCACGTTATGGTTTTATTTTCTTTTGTTTCTTTTTACAGCCCCTAAGCGAAAAGAGGTAGATGTTGCTGTTCAATGGCAATAACAACTTCATTGATTTATTTTTACATTAACAAAAAGACGGCTTGACGGCCAAAGCCATTCCTCCTCACCTAAATATTTGTATGCCACTTTCCATTGTCATTCCTTCAATAAACAACTCTTGAGGATCCGTCCCGACATTCCATTTACTACATATATTTAGGCTATTCTTTGGTTGACAAAGGCTGTAAATGCTAACATTCGACCACATATGCATCATACCTGCTTAAGCCTGGCCGGAGAATGTGTGTATGAGCCACACGCCATTTTATTATCATTAAAGCTCGAAGGCTTAAGCGGATGCTGGTAGCACACAGCCAGGAAAAAGGAAACGCGGATCGGCTGCCTTGTCGTTAGGGTAATGATGCCCGTTTTAAAGACGATAGCTTTCCTTAGGGTACCTAAACGCGACAAATTGAGTGCTTTTTTCTACCACAGGATTCGACCGCCCGTCCGATTCAAACAGGCTGTGGAAACCAACCACAAAAATAGGCCCTGGTTGATGATGTCATGCAGGTTATCATGATTCAGCGCAAAGGAAACCTCTGGCCTATGTGAGGCAATGTTTATGTACAGAACCGTGATCCGCTGCGTTTATTTAAAGAAGAATACACAATGCACTAGCTTTTACTTTAGTAAACGAAAAAAAGTCAGTTTTGCCGCAACAGCGAAACGATGTATGTGGGAGCAAGAAACTGTAATGCTATACGAAGTGAGGCTTGCAGCTTCAGGAGCAATATTAATTAAAATACCGCAACGTGAAGAACGTGGGGGCAGCTTGAAATTTCCTGTGCGTCCCTCGAGCTCAAAGGAGGCCGCTAAATGAACAAACAGAAGATGAGCGCGAACTATCAAGTGAAGCACGCATGAAACGAACGCACAAATATACACCGAACGAGCCCGAATAAGCTGTCACAATGGATACTCTCAGTTTGAACAGCGCTCCTGTTGCAAAGGCGGCCGAAGCAGCGAAGGAAACTAGCGTGCTTCAAGTGTCGAGCTGTGACACCTGATAGTTCGCGCTCATCTTCTGTTTGTTCGTTTAGCAGCGTCCCTTGAGCTCGAGTGACTTTCGTACGCTCCCGTAACATCAGCGCGGACATCACGGTGAATGCGCGAAACTTCCCTCTTCCTCTCACCACGAGACAACCACGCGGAGCAGACAGCGGAAGGGCAAGGTTCTCCCTGCGCAAATATTAGAAGAAGCGAGCGAGCTGGCCGACGATTTTTAAATGCGCCCGTTGCGCTCCTCGCGCCATCTCGCTGGTAATGAAGAAACGCTTATAAGCGCCTGCCGTCTCTCAGTCCTGCCAGCGGTAAGGGGTGTGTATATAAGGCTCGCCATTAGCTCCCTGAAAGATCTACTCTTTGTGGCGTAGTGGTTACCGCCACGCACTGCGGAGCTAGGGGTTGCTGGTTCGATTCCGCGCTTCGGAAGCATTTATCTGAATTATTTTTCTTTGGGACTTATATATACGTACTTATACATATACTGTGCATGACGGCGGCGGTGACGGGGACGGAAAAAACCAGCCGAGACTGTCCATATAATTGCTATCACAATAAAATCCTGGCGTTAGAAATGGTGTCGAAGAGAAGCCACTGCTTGTTGAACGAGCGAGACATAGCGAAACAGCTACTTTCCCGTTCCTCTCTCCTGCTCTTTTTCGGCTGCTAGCCTTCATTCGTGCGCGCCTCGGCGGCGAGACAGTTAGTTGAGGTATCGCTTTATTTTTATAAATATTATGGCATCCAACTTATCAAATTCCAGGACTCCGTTAAGGCACCATTGGCAGTAAGATTTAAATGGGCCCTGCAACACTTCTACAAGCAATCCTCGAGTGACATTACCTAATTAGCTTATTGCCTCAGGAATCGTATGGAGCAAAACAAGTTTCTTTAATGCATTAGAGGAAAAAATGGCCCCCACCTCCCCGAAGGGAATCGTGAGGAAATGCGAATGCATTTCTTGCGCCGAGATTACACCATCGCCTTGAGAGGCGCCCAGCCAGCGAATGGTCGAGAGATTGATTGATTGTGGTTTGGAAGGACGCTAACTTCTGCAGCCCATATAGGGAGCACGGCTAAGCCTCCGAGGGGGTAGGGGAAAGGGAGTGAAAGAAATAGAGAGTAGAGAAAAGCCGTAGTGGAGGGCTCCGGAAAATTTCGACCACCTGGGGTTGTTTAACGTGCACTGACAACGCACAGTACACGGGCCTCTGGCATTTTCGCCTCCATCGAAAATACGACCGCCGCGGCCGGGATCGAACCCGCGTATTTTGGGTGGCAGCCGAGTACCGTAACCACTACACCACCGCGGCGGACCGGTCGAGAGAGGCGCGCGCTTCACTCCATTTATATATACATGCGAGCGAGCGAACGGGATAGTGGGGCGCAGGGAGGAGAGAGAGCGAACGGCGAGAGAAGGAGCAGCGAAACACTGCACCTACCCTCTCCTACACTCTCTCCGCACACGCGGGAGCTCCGCCGAGCTCCCGCGATGCGAGCGCCCTCACATGCCAGAGCGCGCTCCTCCTCTGCACTCACTCTCCGCTACTCCGGCCACACCACCTGCCCCGGTTGCTAGGGGCGAGGATAAGCGCGCGCGCCCGCAGCTGTTGCTATGGGAGAGGGAGTGAGAGCGGAGAGATGCGGACACCGACGGACGCATGACATTGCTCGACTAAGAAATGCTATCGCATTTAAAAAGCCACCAGGGGGCCAAGAAGTGCAAGCGCGCCTCTCATGGGCTCCTGCTATTAAAGCTGTGTTTCGTGGTCGCAGCAGGGCAAGTTCTTGGCCTTTCATGCTGACCGATTCGTCGAGGTGCAGGGAACAGGCAGACCCCTCGTGAAGCGTTGAGTGAACGCATATTACCGCTATCGGACTCAACTCTCGAGGATGCAACTCTACGAAGAAGCCCTAACGATGTGACTGAACGCGAAGGATATCCGCGTCTCCGCCTGTGGGCCTGCGTTGCATGCGGCCCCGCAGAACGCGCAGTGAGCAGCGTCTCTCACCGGTGGGCCAACGTCGCATATGCACGGCTCCCGGAGAAGAGAGTCGCGCCCTTGTCTGAAAGAGGGAAGCATGGAGGGAAACGCTACATGCAATAAGCAACCTATACTTTTGTGGCAGAGATGGCTGACCGAGTGGAAGAGCAGCCGATATCGACGGAAGCTGAGATGCCGGTCGAGCATTCCGCTCCCGCGCTGGAACGGACCTACGATGGCAACAGCAGGAAAAGAAGCGACAACGAGCACATTGAATGGCTGCAAGTTGGACGCAGGAGAAAACAAATGGCAGAGCCCACAAAAACTTCCCAAGAAAAGGCAACAGAGCAGGATAAGCCCGCGCCACATCCGCCAAAGCATCGTACCCAAAGATGCCACCTTTCCCAACGGATGACTTCTAGATCTTCTACAGACCACAAGCTGGCCTTGACTTATCGGAATAAAACCCCACAGAAACTTCCCATGCCATTGGAGGATCCACTGGTCTTACGTAACAGGATTTCTATGAGAACGTCCGAGTGCTAATGCAGATGATTGAAAACATCATCATTGCAAGCACTGCCGACATGGAACGCGCAACCAGACTCAGAAGCATCACCACCATCGAGTTAGGAGGCCACATTTTCAATGTGAACGCGCACGCGAGACGTGTGTAGATGTGTCATCTATGGACTCCGTCCAAGTACCAGTAATGTCCCAAGATACTTTTTTCCTTTCTTTAAAAAAGCGTGAATTCTAAGGACTTTAGGTACCAGCAATGCCAGAATGGCAGCTGGTCTCAGATTCGAACCGCGTTACACGGTACCTGACGCACGTAAGCTCGTACGATCATTTAGCGCTGTCATCACTTTTGACGGGCCGCACGTCCCGTACTACATCATGTATCAAAGTGGGGACTACCGCTACAAACCGTATCGAAATTCCGTGCAGTACTGCCGGAAGTGCGGTGCCATTGGACACAAACAAGACATATACCCCTGCCCAAAGAAGCCTTCTCTTGTTGTTGTTTTGTGGGGTTTTACATCCCAAAACCAGTTCTGATTATGAGAGAAGCCGTAGTGGAGGGCTCCGGAAATTTCGACCACCTGGGGTTCTTTAACGTGCACTGACATCGCACAGCACACGGGCCTCAACATTTCGCCTCCATCGAAATGCAGCCGTCGCGGCCGGGATTCGATCCCGCGACCCTCGGATCAGCAGCCGAGTACCTTAGCCACTAGACCACCGTGGCGGGGCAAGCCTTCCCTTACAAGTGCGGCCAAGATGCAGTTAGCGAAGCCAACGATTGCTTGCCCAAGTGCAAAATATTCGAACACACACACGAGACGGCCGGTAGAGAGTGCAAAAAGAAGCTACGACCGAGCCTACCGCCTTACCAAGTGAGACAGCAGCAGCTCATGAAGGCAAAAGCCCAAGAGTGTCCTTGGAATCCAAGCTGCGACAAATTTTTAAGATCAACAAACCGCCTACTGCCTCGGGCAGCCCACCGCAAGGGCAGCCGGGCCCAAACAGCTCAATCCTGCTATCGCGGTCCATGTCTCGCACGAGATGTCAGTCGCGTTCTCGCTCAAGTTCTATCCAGCGAGTAAGCTACGCCGATGCGGCGCAGGGCGACTCGAAATCTTGCCACAAGTACATTTCGGTATCACCTGCAGAAGGCTCTGCAGAGGCTCTGGAAAACAGGGATCTGTACCAACAGAACATGCTACAAAGTCATCGCGACAAGATCCAAGGTTAAAGTGCCATCGTCGATACGCTCGCAAAGCTCTGTAAAGAACGGGAAGAAATCATTAATATGCAGAATGAAAATATAGAGAAGCTCACTCGGTTGCGTCAAGAACAGCTACAGTCGAAAGAACTCGCACCTAATTTCACCAAACAAGAAATCAAAGCTGTGGTGGAGGCAAGGATGGTCCCCTTCATTGAAACGAAACTCGCGGCTCTAATTGGGTCGTAGCTCACAACGCTAGTAGAGCCGAAGTCAACATAAATAGTCGAGTCGAGGCTTGAAGCGATCATGGCGGCGAGACTGGAGACAATCATCATCCAAATTGGCAACACGTTCACAACGCTGATCCGCACAATGGACGCTCATATAGCCCAATCAACGAGCTCAAGTTGCAAATTCACCAATTTTTTGGCTCACGTAAAGAACTTCATCAGCCACGCGGACCTTGACAACTTGCTTGGAAGAAAGAAACCACACAAACAAAGAAGGCTTCCCGCTCCAACTATAGGAGAATACGGCAGCTCCAGGGACACTTTTCACAATCTATTCGCGTTGAGAGCGCAGCACAGAAAAGCGTGCTCACCTCCTGTAACAAGCCGGTGGTCCACTACAGAGCTTCGACGAGTTATTGCAATTTGATACACGACAACGGATATCACAAAACACTGCTTCAGTTCATACACAACGCAGGAATAACAGCACACACCTAAAACATACTCACCATGAACAATGCCTTATGGGCAAATCCATTTCGCCATAAAAAAAAGGGTTTATGAGGTGCCCGCGGGTGGCTGCCGAGACAGCGCCCGCGCTCGCGGTGGCGACGGCGCGAAGTCTGCAGCTGCTGTTCTAGCGACACCCCTCCCCGCCCCCTCTCGTCTTTTAATGGCCGTTAAGGACGGGCGCGGCGTTTCCTCTCCATTTCGACAGCAGGCTTCCCGAGCGAGCCTGATGGGCCGGGCTTGGTTGATCTCTGCTTCAGCAGTGTTCGGCACACCCACTCGCGTACTTTTATAAAACCCAAGGGTAGAACGCACAATGCTCGGGGGCTTCTTATCAATTTGGACTTTGTGGGGGACATGACGGGGATAACAAAAACCCGTCGTGATAGTCCACATAATTGCTATCGCAACAAAACAAATGCAGAAGGAGAAAGCTAAATCTTAGATATTTTATAAACTGCAGAGTAAGGCTATGCTTAATTTTTATTTTTAGTGATCATAAAGAAATGCGATTTACAGCGTAAGTCACAAATAAGGGTAAAGTCGTTGGCGCAGTGTGTGCATTTATTTATATTTGACGCACGTTGTCATCTTTCAGTGGCATGTACCCTAAACGGGTCCACGTGTTTTTCAACTCCACGACAAGCTTTCGGGGTGCCGCGATTTTCGCGGAAAAGATAATGCTGCACCCTAGATTTGCAAAAAAAGGAGAAATGGTGTACGACGTGGCACTTATGAAGGTAAGCTATGGCCTGTGAACTACACCGCAGTGGTAGCGAACAAGCAATAGTTGTTGGTCATTCAAACTTACGAGGCAGAACAAATTCTAGTAGAACCTTTTGATTGATTTACCAAATTCCTCGGGTTGAACGTGCCAAAATCTCGATAGGATAATTAAAGACGCCGCAGTGAAAGGCTCGGGAAGCTTCGGCAACCTGGGGATCTAACGTGCACTGACGTCGCACAGTATACGCAGGCTTCAACATTTCGCCTCCATCAAAATGCAGCAGCCGCGGCCGCGATTGAATCGCGATACCTTCGCATCAGCAGCCGAGTGCCATAGCCACTAGACCGCCATGACAACGCTTAGCAGAACTCGTTCACGGCCTAGTGTGTCATACACTGTTTGAACGGACAGGGAGCGGAAATATCTGCAGCCACAAGAAATCTACCTAGGCCAAGAGCAAAATAGCAGCGAACAGAGGAAGAGTACTTGTGTACTATACTTTCACTGAGTTCTTTGTATTTTCTCTCCGCTTCAACTAAAAAAAAAATGACATAGGGTAGAGAGTGAGGTGAAGAGAGATTTATTGTGATTGTGATAGGAAAGCTGAACAGGTGTGGGTCTGAATTAATGTTCCGGGACTCTGGCTTCGCAATAACGAAGCTGTCTCAGGACCACGAATTAGATCGTTATATCCGTTGCTCGTGGTAACAACAGATACAAATTGACCCTAAGAAATCCACAGGCAGGCTCGCGGGAAAGATCACAGTTGCTAAAAGGAAATCAGTTTCACCAGAATGGCGAAGCAATGAATGGGACAGCAATGCAGGATATGATATACATAAGACGAGTAAGACTAGCAGCTTTAGGGGCAATCTGATTTGTAGTCAACATTGGCTTATTAAGAAAACATGCAGGTTCTTAAGGTGCCATGTGAAGATCGAGCGGCAGAGATAACAGACCAGCAGAGCTCTGAGCTAAGCAATGTTGTTTTGATGGTTTCTGGCATGCGCTTCACAACGCGCGGCCGCGCTAAGCAGAGTGCGCTAACAGCAACGGTCACGGCGACTGTCCATATAATTGCTATCGCAACAAAAAGCAGTAATTTGCAGCTCTGATTGCCAAGTTTCTCCAGGTGGCTTCTGAGCCTCCACGGCGTCCGCGCTGCAGTTTCTCAGGACCAAAATAAAGTTCTGGGCCTGCATGCCTGCCTGCCTCCAATCGAATTTAATTTTATGTGGCGGATGACGCAAACTCCCCCCCCCCCTCCCCCCTCTTCTTTAGGCGTGGATGTGAGGCGTAATTACCTCGTGCGTTTCTTTTACTTTTTCGGCTACATTTAGAGTTTTCAGCCTCGCGCGAGCGAAGTCTTTCGTAACGCCGCTATCGCGAAGGCTTTCGCTTTTCGGTGTCGTTTTAAACTAAGTAAATGTCGCTCAAATGAAGCGTGACCGTCTAAAGTTCTTGTTTAGTACACTGTAAGGAATTGTTATGTTAGCTTCATGGTAACAAAGTATAAGAATACTGCGGAGAAGTAGTTGCGCAGCTGTGGAAACCAGCGCCGTATAGTGTGCAGTTAGATGGAAGGAAGTGCTCGTAATTTCAGATGTAGGTCCGATCCTAGGAGCGAGCATAAAGTTGAACCTGTGATGGCATGAAAACGTTACGCTTATCCCCACAGAAATAAATCCGGTGCACGCAAAAGCGAAGGTTGCACGGTTGAAACGACGGCTGTTGTGTTCAAACCATCTTCCCACATGCCGTAGCAGCACCGAAAATCTTCTGATGCACCACACGCCCTGCAGCCGCATACATCCTCAGGCTCCTCACTGGGAACATTGCGCTAAATTAATGCGCTGGCACCAGATCCCGCTCCTTTGTGGTGGTCGCTGACACAGCTTAGGTCTCGATAGTAGAATTGAAGATTGTTAGAAAATTTAGTGGTTATGGCGTGACATTTTTCAGCCGCTATTGTATTTGTTGTTTTATTTCGCTTTGTTTCTTGCCATTGTCGCAGTGTATGAAATAATTTGTGTCATGCGATTTTTTTTTCGAAATGATAATTTGTAGGGAACTATGAAATCTTTGGCCTCCTAAAAGTGCCAGTATTTGTAGCTGGATATCTCGCGTTAAATACTGTTTGAAATTCAGTCCATTAGCTTGTCATTTATAATTTAGTTTGTAGGGGCATGAGTCACTCCGTGATGACCCTACAAACGCTGAAAGAGACAATAGAAACAGCATGCTTTATTAATGAATCTGGAGACGTTAGCCTAGTTTGTGGCCTGGCTTGCTATCTAATTGTTTAGCGATGGTCGTGGTATATACAATGATTAGAGTTTAACATAACACGTATGTACAGTCACGCACGGATACCGATATATGCATGCATATCCACTAAGACAGAGTAGAAACGTTGCAATGCTTTGTGCGGCGCAGTGCGCAGGTTCTACCTTACTACGGCCGAGGAAGTGATGCAGCTGCAATCACGAACCGTGCTGCAGGGAAAGCTCTGCCATTACAGCCTTTCGCTCGGATTCGTCTAGAAATAGCACAGTGCGTGCTCAAACTTTTTTTCTGTGTTGCAGAATCGGACTGTTGGATCTTGTGCTTGTAGAGTCGTGTGTACGCTACGCGGAGTCATATTGCGTGAAGACATTCGGTGAAGAATGAAAGCGAGAAATTTACGGTGGAACGATATCAAATTGGCATGCTCGTGGTCCGGAGGGTGATGAGCAATTTTTTGCCACCACCGTTTCGCCCGAGTTTGTTACGTCTGTTTGAATGCGGTGGTCAGTGTACAGCATAAGTGACTCCCGGACTTCGTCGGGTTGAATTGGCAGCATTGTCTTTGAAGGAGGGTTCCTCTCGCAGTTCCGAAAGAATAGGGTTTTGCGAAGTCTTCATGCAGTCGCAATGCCGGCTGTTTTGCTATATTTTGCCCGGGTAAGCAATGGAGCGCTATTGGAGAATAGAAATGGAATCGGTTGGAATTTGTCTCCAGATCGTAACCTATTCCCTTGTTATTGGAATATGTCGGTCAGCGTATCTTTTGCGACTCTCCTTGTAATAAGCGGTAATTCCTTTATATGTGACAATACCTTCTTGCGGCTAGCCAAGAGTTGGGCGGTCCACCCCCTGCTTGCTTAAATGTAGGGCTACCAGGTAAGCTGTCTCATTCCCCGAAATGCCAACGTGAGCTGGCGCCCATATAATCTGTATTTTTTTGCAACATTTGGTTGCTTTTTAAGACTTTGATCGATCGACCAAACAAACCCATCATGAAAATGGTGGGTACGCTTTTAGAGGCTCTTAACATGTCATTAATCGATTTCACTAAGACTGGCTGCGCGATGCGACCTCTTCAGCCTCTAAGGTCGTTACTTACGGTTGCTGCAGTATTAGGTTCCCCGTCACCATCCACCGCGCGTATGGTGTAACGATCCCTTTGCTGTCTTGCAACATCAACATAAACGGCCTTTACGCGGTCTTGAAAGGTTTGTGCATGTTTTTCTGCTCTGACTTTTCTTTTGCCCTGTGTCCCTCCAAACACGTTTTTTTTGGTCAGGGCTTTATTCGTGAGTAGCGGCCATTGTACCATGGCCATCGCTGACCATGGTAACAGGAAACCGTTATTGTGTAACGAGCTTGTCGACCAAGGTGGCTTAGCAGAGGTGGTATAGGTGGCTTAGCGTCTCATCTTCGGCCATAATGTGGGCCTCGATTAATTCCTCTAATGGAGTTCATATGCAAACGTACTTCCTCGGTGCTTGCGTACGAAAGCCGGCGTGCCATGTTTCCTTTTAGGGCTTCAGAAAAAATGTTTTCCTGATCGCTGTGAATGGTTCCCGGCATGTCGCAACCGCTTTTAGCATGATGGTACCTTAGGTAATATAAGTAGCCATTCATCACTTTACACAGGAGTTATGCTGTCCAAAATGAATAACGAAAATGTATCGCATTCTGGTCGCGTTGAAATAGCGGGGTGGTGTTTTCTTTGCATAAAAGGCCAACTCCGGCGATTTTCTGAGTTCAGTGGGTCTCAAAAATGTTCACTAGGCACGTTCCTTGGACCAGTTTCGTCATTTATGGAATATCACACGATCCAGAGATTCGCTGATTGTTTACAATCATTTTTTTACCGGTCACTTCGAACCACCCACCTGGCTTCCTACAATTATTGCCCACACTGTGTGTTGACGTCGTCTTCGGCAAAGTGAAAAAATTGAACCCGTTCCGTACCATAGCTTTCGAGATGTGCGCATGCCGGCCAAGCACCGCTTTATCAGGGGAACGGCTCGACCGTAAGGGGATGGGCGTATGCGCGGTCGCACCATGCAAAATGCGGATTGGCTGATTCGACGTCGCTGCTGGGTTGGATTTATGTTTCAGTTTCGCGTTTTTCGATCATTAAAAATTGCGTTCTAATTGGCTATAAATTTCTGCTGTCAGGAGTGCGATAGGAGCGCGTCAGAATCATAAAATCGCCATTACCTGGACATGCTCATATGATCGCAGGTGCTGGCCTTTAATGTTTGCTGACATATCCTAGTCGGTCAAGAGAACGCTTGTGCCACGAGCTAAGTATATTTAGTCTCTATTTACAAGTTCTCTGTATCTTAACGTGACATTCTTCAGCTGGCAGTGGATCTGAAATTCAGCAGAAGGACAAAGCCAGTTTGTGTGCCTGAAAAAGAAGTTGACGTTGCTGAAAAGTCCCTCTTAGTTGCCGGATGGGGCGTGACGGAACGTAAGTAATGAATCGGCTGTTCTGCAGTTTTGAAGGTACGTGTTCTTTTACGAATCTCAAGGAAAGACGGCACAGCTAGAGCGCTTGGCCTGTTGCTTACAAACGAGCCGCTTGCCTTCAGCGGGAATTCCGCTTTGACATCTGTGGTTGGGGAACAGCCAGTGATGAAGAATACTTAGAACGTAAATTTAGAGCGGAGATATATGTGACAATGACGCAGGATTTTGTTTCGTCCACGAGCAAAAAGGCTAGTTGACGCCAGGCTCCACCAATGGCCTTAGCTGTCTACTCTATGCGGGGATACGCGTGCGCCTCAGAGTAATAGCAAACAACTAAAAAATGGCAGATCCCACGTGCAGTGGGAATCAAGGATATGCGAAGCACGCATCAGGAACGTAAAATGGATCTGCGTTGTTGTCTTGTTATCTTGATTTTGGTGCATATGAAGTTAACAAAACGGGCGCAAGAGCACCAAGAATGGGACATATAAACCATGCCGCTCATGCTATGATTGTAATCTTATGACCTGTCATTTACCTTCGTCATGCAGTCGTGTAGCGCCACAGCAATTTTGGTATATATCCCATTAACTAAACGCGTGGCATGTAAATCATACCGCTCATGACATGCCTGTCATGATTCTCATGTAACGCTGCTTCGTTTATGTTAGTCATAGAGTTATGTTGTGTCATACTAATTTTCGTGTACCTCCCATTAACGAAACGGCCAGGAGAGCACAAAGACCATGGCATGTAAATCATGCCCCTTATTAGATGCATGCCATGATGTTCATTTTATGACCTATCGTTATGTTCGCCATGCGGTCATGTTGTGGCCTACCAATTTTCGTGTGCATCCCATTTATGAAACGGCCAGCAGAGCACCAAGACCCTGGCATGTAAATCATGTCGCTCATGATACGCATTTCATTAGTTTCATGCTATGACCTGTCATTTATGTTCGCCATGCAGTCATGTTGTGGCATAGCAATTTTCGTATACATCCCATGAATGAAACATCCAGGAGAGCACCAAGGCCGTGGCATGTAAATCATGCTGCTCATGACATGCATGTCGCGCTCTTCATGTTATGAACTCTCATTTATTTTCGCCAGGCAGCCATGTTGTGGGATACCAATTTTCGTGTACGTCCCACTAATGAATTGGCGAGCAGAGCACGAAGAGCATGTCTTGATTTTCATGTTATGACCTGCATTTAAGTTCCCTAGGGAGCCATGTTGTGGCCTACCAATTTTCGTATACATCCCATTAACGAAATGGCCAGCAGAGCACCAAGACCGTGGCAGGTAAATCATGCCACTCATGACACGCATGTCACAATTTTTATGTTATGACCTGCCATTTATGGTCGCCATGCATTCATGTTGCGGCATACCACCTTTCGTATATATCCGATTAATTAAACGGCCAGGAGATCATAAAGTCGTAGGCGCTAGATAGATAGATAGATAGATAGATAGATAGATAGATAGATAGATAGATAGATAGATAGATAGATAGATAGATAGCTCAAGGCCGCCGAAGCTCGCGAAGAAATGCTTCGCGTTTAAAAAATTGGGAAGTTAAGAAACGTCCTAGATCCTACATAGTTTCACAAAGAACGGCTTATGCTGCCCCTGTCAAATGTCTCCCTAGAATTGTGCTTGTGTGCGGAAGTGAAGCCGAGATTATGTAGATTGTCATTTGCTGGGTTTTGCTAAGCTGTCGGGCACCCATTGCCTGCTGCAGTGAGGCCTAAACCTAAACAAATAAAAGTCGCACACGCGTGGAGCGAGACGGAGCAACCTGTGCTAACCTAAACGTTGCTTAATGAGCGAAGGAAGAGAACGACACAGATCGGGCGCGAGGCTTTGGGCTTTCGGCTTTTGACCGTCCCATGCCTTACTGCTTTCACTTGTCGCTCTCTAAGTGATTATCTCTAAGATTATCTCTAAGATAATCAAATCCGTAAGAGTGTTACGACACACATCTCCTCGCGTCATTATCAGTGATCGTGCCCGGCAGTTTGTTACCGTTTTCGTCAAGCCACCCCGTACCATCCCCATAACTAATGGTCTAACTGAACGCACTAACAAAGCTCTCATTACCATGCTCTCAATGCATGTAGATTGAGCTCACAAAGCTCGGGAAACTGGCTTGTATTTTATAACAATCGCCTACAATACTGCACGACATGAAACCATCGGATACAGCCCGTTCTATCTCCTATACGTAAGAAATCCCCGCACAGCTCTTGATTCGATTCTACTATATCATGAAAACGGGGAGCCTTCACTGGCCGAAACGCTTTGCCGTCCAGAAGAGGCCCGACGGATAGCATGCCTTCGAACCTTTGCTTCTCAAGGGCGCTCCAAGATCCGCTCTAATGAGCATCATCATCCCATATCGTGCGAAAAAGGTGACTTGGTGTGGCTATGGACACTACTTCGTAAGCGCGTCCTATACCAAGAGTTCCTGGCCCACTACACCGCACATTCGTCGTCATGGCACGCCTTAGTTATGTCACTTAAGTGACATCTCGACTGCTGGTCGTCGCTCAAGCACGATCGACGTCGTCCATGTCGCCTGCCTTGTACGTTTTCACTACAGGGACACGGCGTGACTCGCCTGGTGGGTATCGTGCACAAGGGGGGAAATGCTAAGGTAGGCGGCGGACGCTTAGAAGCCGAGGAAGACGACGCAAGCAATAACAGTGAATAACAGTGTTCTCTTCAGTTCCTTGGCTAGAATGCACTAGTAACCTTACCTTGGCCTGTCGAACTGATCCTCTTCAAGTAGACTCGACTTCCCGTAACAATATCATTATGAAAAACTTAAAAGTTTCAGACAGGCACACACGCACCTACCAATCAGAAGGAGAGGGGCATGGAAGCCGGGCCTCCGAGGTGCCAAGCAAGCAGGTTACTGCCAGGCTACAGCGGCTCCTCCCACAGAGTATCTACATTAAGACAACCTATTACACCGGCAGTTGTGATGTTGGTGCAGTTTAGTGATTCCAGGCGACTGCGTTAACTAAAACTGATAATGAATTTTTTTTTCCGTTCCCCGTGACATCGACATCGTTTCTGTCAACTTGAATGGTTTATTTTCGCGAAGTGATGTTTCAAACATGTCATTGCGAAGGTAATTTTTTTATTATAATGACATTAGGTTACTCGCGTATTATTGTTTTCTGTTATATATTTTGTATAATGTTGTCATCCATGTCCCCCCAACCCCCTCCTCTACCCGCCTAAGCAATGCCTTGCGTTGGTGTAGATGAAGTGAAATAATAGTAGTGGTGGTAAATAAGTATACCTTAACTCTTCCACTAGCTGAAAAGGACAGCGAAGTCCTACTACGAACCCAACTTCGTGGTATCCGAGATGAAGATTGCCAGCACCTAATAAAAAAAGCCTTCAATCCAGCTACAAAAAGATATCTTAAGCCTGGTCCTATGGTTTGCGCGAACGGATCCAATACTGGTGCCTGTAAGGTGAGCAGATCTGAACGAGAAAATGACGCTCTTTACATCTCCGCTCAGCTATATACGTGTTTACAATATGTTATCTGTCATCAAAGCGCATTTCCCATGCTATATGTGTAACGACCGTACCATTCAGTACTGCTCCTATGATAATCCCTCCTATTTTCACTTGGATTCGCAAGGTATAAAGCATGAAGCAAAAATTTGATGTGAATTTTACGCTTTCGTAATCACGTACTTTTCCGATCGGCAACCTGCCGGCAAGGGGCAGTTCTTTACAAGTGATGATAAGTTTACAAGTGATTCACAAGTGATGATGATAGCTTCTGAGATGTTTACGCGACAAGACCCCGAGAAATCCATAGTGCAGGGCTCCGGATCACTTTTGGCTGCCTGAGCCACTGTAACGTGCATCTGAATTTAAGTACTGAAGCGTTTTTTCTTCTAAAATTTAGTCCGCACATAACGCGCCCGCTTTGGGTAAGCGAGGGTAGCAAGCCAGCAGCCTGGTCGCTCAAGTACAAGGCGGGGTCGAAGAAACATGCAGATGCCTGTCTCGTTCTGTGCTGCATCGGTTATTCGGGCAAGGCTCGTTTTGCGTCCGCAAAGTGATGCGGTGCAGGCTAAAGCAAGGAAACTTAACCTGGACTGCTTATGGACGCGCAAAAATGACGTAGCCATACGTAGTAATACTATAAGAGAATAAGATTTGTACGCTGTGGCATCAATAATGTTCCAGGCGCTCTTTTTTGCGTTTTCCTTGGTTCATTCTGCTAGCTCTGTCTAAGACCTACCAATGGATGATACAGGATAAAAAACACAAGAAACAGAAAAAACAAAGAATGCTTTGTACTTCAAAAAAGAGCTACCGCCTCTGTGTCGCTTTCTATCATGGATAGTTATGGTCTCACCTGGCTGCTTCTCCTTGTCTTTATGCCGGTCGCACTTCGGATTAAGGCGACTAAGCATATGCTACCATTTATATGACACATAATTCTGAACCACAAAAAGGCCAGCGCTCGGTCTTGAAAAAGTAAAGTACGGCTGCAAACTGCGAATAATTGCCGCTGTGCCTTGCTTGGCCTCATCGTAGGAGTCATTGGGCCGTGTCCAAGAAATAATCGAGTCCTTGTTCTATTCCCCTTTCCTTGCACCGTAACATATGTGTTGTTCTCGCAGACATGGTGCCTTTCAGCAGCACGCGAGTGTTTACTGACCAGCAGCCAGCCTTCATTAAGATCAAGTAGTATGTGGTGCCATCCGACAAAAAGAGCGTTTCACCTTCGGCGCCATGGCTATGTTGGCGGGTACCAACAGTCGCAGGATTAAATGTAGAGAAGTGCCCAATAAAGCAGACGCGAGAAAGGCCACTGCTGTAGCTCGTCTGGGAAGCATCTAGCACGTCATCTGGAGGTCGTCGGTTTGGTGCCTATGCCTATGGGAGCTGCGTTTTTTCGTCCATTTTGATTCTTTTCTGTTTACATCATAACTGCTACATTACGTCTGAAAACTTCAAAGAATTACGCGTATGCTCTCCTTGGCATCATTGCCTGTTGCATTCATTAGCTTGTGCCTAAGAAAGAAACCAGCCCGTGATCCGATCCCCTTTCGTGTTTTCATATATGTGTACGCATTTACACGAGCTACCATTGCTATGTGACTGGAGCGTAACAACAGTTTACTATGGCTCCTTCTTCCTGCTCATTCGTAATAGTGTAATCAGGCCACATCACTGGACCTTGAACATCTCACAGGACTTCATGGGCACTGAGTTCATGACATTCTGCTCTTTGTTTTGTTCTTCACTCGGATAGGGTGACTCGGGTGGACCATTAACGCTCAAGGTGGACGAAAGACGGTCAGTGCAAGTCGGAATCGCTTCCTTCATTTTAGGAGATTGTACCGGACTCGCACCAACGGTGTTTTCTCGGGTCGCCTTCCACCTGCCATGGATTAAAAGAATGCTAAGGCGCCCCCGCAGATGGAGAAAGCTGGAGTATGACCGACACATAAATTTGCTCGTCAACGAAAAGCGAAGTCGTTTTTCATCGTGGCTGAACGAAAATTAAACGCATAATGAAGTGCCGATGTGTTGTTTCTTTTGAAAAGAGCAGCACCGATGTGTATGGTTGATATGAAGCAGACGATAAAGTGACATAAAAGTAGCGAGATAGAAACATAGTTGCGTGGAGACTTCGGTAAGGAAGTTTTGGCAAATCTATTGTGTACTAAGCTGCTAGAAAAAAGGGGACACCACCACACAAATAGAGAAAAAAAGTCGTCCTTGCTAGCTGCACAAAGGTAATGGTCCTCTGAATAAATGCTAATGAGCCATACGAGACAAACCGATCAGTTTGACATTGTCGCATTGAAGCACACATGCTCGATATTTGTTGCATTGATGTCGCGTGTTCATACTAAGGGACGGGCTCATTGTGCGTTCCAATCATTTCATTTCATCAAAATGGAAAACGTCTGAGCAATGAATGCTACAATACCCTATTTCCTTTTATGAAGCTATTGAGAAAAGCCATTATTGCTAATGGTTACTTCAAGTTTCATTTTGAGATCTTCAAAGAAACTTGACACGAGTCAAGTTTCTTTTTCCTTTGTTTAATTGAACTGAATTGAGTGTTGTTAGTAGACAGGCGTTATTTCTTGCATGATGATATCTAATTTAATTTTATACTTCTGTTTAATTCTATTATAAGTACGTTATGGTTCCGTTACAAATACATTATGTTGCTGTTATGTATATTTTCAACTGGGACCCGTACTACCCTTTGGCTATGGGGCCACTCAGTTTTTCGTACTCTGTAAATATGTGTGCAATAAACTACATTCATTCATTCATTCATTCAAATGCAAGCATTCGTTAGCATGGGGAAAAGTTAGTGAAAGAGCGCCTCTTGACAAACTTTGTAATGAACCTGGTGTTTACTATCTTCAGTGATGAGATTTAGTTGAGCCTGTAGCTATTTGCATGCGCATTTCGCGTCTGTGGAATTGAGAATAAACGCAATCTTTCTATGTAATGCTGGAAAATCTTGCCTAACGATTCCACAGTGTTCTTAAAGTAACTTCCCGGATATAGTTCAGTAAC
This sequence comes from Hyalomma asiaticum, assembly GCA_013339685.2. Taxonomy (NCBI): domain Eukaryota; kingdom Metazoa; phylum Arthropoda; class Arachnida; order Ixodida; family Ixodidae; genus Hyalomma; species Hyalomma asiaticum. The sequence continues at coordinate 51,025,490 of CM023488.1, forward strand.
AGTGGCAATATCATCGCAACCTCAACAGAGAAGGCATCGCAGTAGCGCAACATTGCGAGCTTTACCATCACGTTGACACTGGCGACGCTGTGATCATGGCAACATAATCATTCACCAAAAATAATCAGCATTCCTGGTACATTCAGCAGACACCGGGGAGCATCAGAAGAGGGACACTTCACCTTTTTTCGCCAGGGACGTCTCAACCGAAATCATATTCTTTGGGGCTGAAATCCAAACTAGAACAGAAGCTCAGGTAAAAGTGGAGGCTTGAATAGAACAGATGAGAAGAAAAATTGGCAGATCCCACGTGCAGTGGGAATCAAGGAAATGCGAAGCACGCATAAGGAACGTAAAATGGATTTGCATTGTTTTCTCGCTATACCGAATTTCGTACATATGAAAGTAACGAAACGGCCGCAAGAGCATCAAGACTGTGGCATGTAAACAATGCCGGTCATACACGCATAACATGATTCTGATGTTATGGCCTGTCATTTACGTTCGTCATGCAGTCGTGTTGTGCCATAGCAATTTTTGTATACATCCCATTAACGAAGCGCCTGGCATGTAAATCTTGCCGCTCATGATATGCATGTCACGATTTTCACGTTATGACCTGTAATTTATGATCGTCAGGCAGTCTTGTTGTGCCACACCAATTTTCGTATGCATCCCATTAACGAGACGGCAGTATTGGCTCCGTCCACTGAGCAGAGGGCGCTACATAGCTCTCGTCGGACGTCTCAATGTCGCTGATATTGGCCGCTTGGGATGTACACATGAGACGCGCGCGCGTTGACCGTCCATAGCGCGCGCATGATGGAAGCCAAGGCGACCGCGACGCACACGTCTCTTCGCTGCTTTTCGTGAGTGCTACGAAGAAAACCACACGCACGCTCGCGTCTCCCTCTGCAACAGTTTGCTGCAGGTTTGGAGCGCGCTCTCAACGGAAACAAAACAAAACAAAGTGGGACGCGCGGTGTAGAACTGCTGCTATAGATTTCGAGACGCGTGCGTCGCTTTTGCCTCCGGCGTTCGCGTCGCGTCCGGCCATCTGGCCAGACTTGCTTCTTGTGTCCGCCAGGCTGTGCATTCTGGCGCTAATGTCGCACATGGAAAACTCGACTGCACGGAGCCTATAGTGCCAGGACCGTGACACGTAAATCATGTAGCTCATGACATGCATGCCATGATTTTCATGTTACGACCTGTCATTTATGATAGTCATGCAGTCATGCTGTGGCATGCCAATTTTTGTATACATCCCATTAACGAAACTCGTGGCATGTAAATCATGGCGCTCATGATATGCATGTAACGATTTTCACATTATGACCTGTCATTTATGTTCGTCAGCCAGTCTTGTTTTGCCATACAAATTTTCGTATTCGTTCCACGAACGAAACGGTCAGGAGAGCACCAAGGCCGTCGCATGTAAATCATGTCACTCATGACATCCATGTCATGATTTTCGTGTTATGACCTGTCATTTATGTTTTCATGGAGTCATGTTGTGGCATGCCAACTTCCGTATGCGTCCCATTAACGAAAGGCGTGGCATGTAAACGATGTCGCCCATGGCATGCGTATCATGATTTTCATGTTATGACCTGCCATTTATGTTCGTCAGGCAGTCATGGTGTGCCATACCAATTTTCGCATACATCCCATTCGCGAAACGGCCAGGAGAGCACCAACACCGTGGAATGTAAATCATGTCGCTCATGGCATGAATATCATGATTTCCATGTTTTGACATGCCATTTATGTTCGTCAGGTAGTCATGCTGTGCCACACCAATTTTCGCATACATCCCATTAGCGAAACGGCCAGGAGAGCACAAAATCGTAGGTGGCTAGATAGATAGATAGATAGATAGATAGACAGACAGACAGACAGACAGACAGATAGATAGATAGATAGATAGACAGTCAGATAGATAGATAGATAGATAGACAGATATATAGATAGATAGATAGATAGATAGATACGCTCAAAGTCGCCTAAGTTTGCTAAGAAATGCATCGCATTTACAAGGAGAGGAGGAAAAGATCTCTTCTCCTCCTCTCCTTCTCTGGTCGGGGCAAGGAGCGCAATGTGTACACAAACGAACGCTTGCGAAGGCTGTTGCCGTCCTGAAGAAGACAAGGGCACTTGTCGAAACCTTGGCTCCAGTGACATTCCCTGTTATCCATCGTTTTTAGCCATCTGCTCACCGCGTCGCCGCACCGCTAGCATTTGTCTTTTAGGGGCGAAGCTCTTTACGGCATCACCTGCGGCCCGGCCGGTATGTCCATCTGCCGTAGCCAGTAGCGGCTCCCGTAGCATACAATAGATGGCGCTGTCCCATAGAGATGCGTGCAAACTGCAGTTGGGTGACGATATACTCGATGGCGCTAGTCGTCATCGCCCTTTCTCGTCTAGTTTCCTAGATGGCGCTGTCCCATAGAGATGTGTGCATTATGGCGGTTGGGTGACTGGACAGTAGATGGCGTCATCACAGTGAATATGCCGCGGTCGAGCTCGACGACAGTCGAGCTCCCCCTCTCTTTCCTCTCTCGCCCCCGCTCTCTCCCTTTCCCCCTCTCCACTCTCTCTCCCTCCTCTCTCCCCCCTCCCTCACAACCGTACAACGGTCCCCCCCTCCCTCGCCTCGCGATGCCGACGCAGGCAGCGTCTGCTAGAGAGTTTCTTGATTGAAAAAAAACTGACCGCTCGCGCTACACAACCGTTCACTGACCACCCCGTATATATGGCACTCGATTTTGACCTCCAAGGTAGTGCCTGTGTGCGATTTCTCCTGTGCGTGATTAAACAGTGAAAATTCACAGCGTACATGTAAAATTAAACTGAGCTGCAAGTCACCATTACTCTCATCGACCCTTTAATATAAACGCGCACGATCTCACGTCGTTGATGATGTAGTGGGCAGAATTCACGGTTTACCGATGAACCTCCACAGCTTCGCCCACTCATCATCATTCACCCCGTGGATATGCTGTGATCTTTTTTTTTTCATAAGTTCTTTTACAGCTCACTCGGCCTGTCACCATACACCCTCCCGCCGACACGCATCTCCTGTCCCACCGGTCACCCGCAACAAGCTGCTCGTCCGCGTGCGCGCACCATCACGTTACTTGTTCCATTACTTGTCCCTCCACACTGTTGTCCACTTTAGCAGATTACTTTGCAATATATTAAAATATGGATTTGATTTTTCATGTACGCACCCACCCCTTATATAAAGACCCCTTAAAGACCCTATTAAAGGGGTCTTTAAGCAATAATAAATTACGTCAAATGAAATTATTCTCTTGGTGTGTTAGAAACAACTTAATGAGCCAACAGTCAATGAAGCCTAGGAAAGCATAGGAGAAGGTAATTGTAGTATTGTAATTGTGAAGTGAGTAGAAAGGAACTAAAGGAATAAACCTGCCTTCGGTAGGAACAAAGAAAAAACGATCCCTTGACCCCTTCCTTCACTTCACTTTCACTTTAATACCTTAAAGACCCCGGTTAGGGGGTATTACATAAGGGGTCGGTTTACAGATGAGGGTTACAGAGAGTGATCTTCATGATTTACAACAAGCAGATAAGTTGTCCTCAAAAGTCGATGAGCACGTGATAGCTGCAATGTCAAGGGGGAGGTCATCCGAGTGCATGGCTGTGCGAAGAGAGAATGAGGCCGCAAAAGTAGTAGTGCGAGCACGTGCGCGTGCAACTGAATAAGGATGAGTCGTGCGGTGAGATATGCGCGTCGGTGGGATAATGTACGGCGCTTCGTTGATGGAACTGTAAAATAACTTGTGAAACAAACATAGTCTGGCTCCATTCGTTATTCGTAATTTCGTTATTTTCGTTATTTCACAGCTTGGACCTCGTTGCGGCGAACTTGGTGCCTTTAGGTAGCGCGCGAGGGCTTATTGGGCAGCAGCTATCTCATCGTAAGTTCACGTTCTACGTGACGCCTCCTGGCAAGAAAGTGTGTTGCACGGACGCCGGCCGTCATGGCTACTAGTGGCGCTGCCTAACACTCCCAGAATAATATGTACATAAGTACCCAATGAAGTGAAGCTCAGCGGTAGAGCATCGGGAGCGTCATCCGAAGGCCGTAGGTTCGGTTCCCACCGAAGGCAGGTTTGTGTTTTCGTCCACTTTAATTCCTTTCCACTTACTTCACAATTTCAACACTACAATTACCTTCCCCTATGCTTTTCTAGGCTTCATTGAGTGTACGCTCATTAAGTTGTTTCTAACAAATAAAAAAAACGAGCCCTTGATCCCTTCCCTTTGTTTATCTCTGGGTGTGTGAACGGTGACTCCCAGGTCGCTATTTCCACCTCCATTGCAGCAGACGTGGGAACAGCTGCTCCGAGCGGCCGACCAGCGCTCGCTCGAGCCGCGCTAGTCGCTCTGTTGCCGACCTGCCCGCCTCGGCTATGGCATCCTCGCAAAGCTGTAGGGAGCTATGACAATTATCGAGAGACTGCGCACACCTCTTTATGCTGAAAGCGTAATGTGAGCTCCTGGGCCCCGTGCGAGCTACGGCATAGCTTCGTATCCGTACGACCTTTTTTTTCCAAGCATTGACCGTTGATGAAATTCTATGAATACATAAAAATTACCCTATTAGTGTCAGACAATTCAAGTTGAAAATTAAACAGGGGACGCGTCAAGGTACATCAATTCTGAGCGTGCTGACAGACATTCGAAATTCCGCTATATATATATTCAACTACATCACAGGTTACATTCGGAAAATTATATGAGGGGGTCATACATCATAAATCAAACAGCCCAGAGCTTGAGTTAGTGAACACACAGACTGGTAAATTTTGCAAGCAAATGCCAAATACAAATTGTTTTTAACACACAGATGATATTAGATTAGTAGTAATTAGGCTGGAAGCGACAGATGAAATGCGCAATATTACTGCTACTTCCGAAAAAAATTAACAGCCGAGTAGACAATACGAATTAAACAAGAGCGTGACCTTGTGCACAAACAGAAACATCTTTATACTGTTACGGATGAATGTGTTCGAAGGAAAAAAGCTCGAAAGTTTGAAATAAACTATGAAACCATAATGTGCAGTTCTTTTTTGAGCGCCTCAGGGTCGCATTAGTTAAGAAATTTCTCTTGAAGGTCGTTTGAATGATCTATGGCACGAGGGAAAGGCGATAAATTTAGTCTCTGTTCGTCCCATCAGGAGTTCGAAGCTTCGATGCTTGTGAAAACGACGAGATATACGATGCGCATGAATAAGTGGTAGTTCAGATGAGTAGTGACTGCTGATCATTTTATGAAGGAGGCTGATGAGTGCGATGTTCCTGCGTGACTCTAACGATGGAAGTGATAGCATCGACTTCATATCAGAAAAGCTTGAAGGTCGCCTGTATTTACCGACCGATTAAACGAGCTGCATGATTGCGTATCACTCTAAACCAAAATAGACGAAAATTGGGCAAGTTGTTCTTTCTTTCGGAGAGTAAGTGGGCTGCCACAGATTTTGAACCAAGTTGGGAGTAACTGCGAGACAAACCGCAGCGGTTCAAGTTTTTAGTCCCCTGCAGTTCCCCTCGATGGTCTAAAAGTCGCCTTCGGCAGAACATTCCAGGCAGACTAACTGTTGAACTAGTTGCGACCAAAAGAACAATAGAGGCTTCCCATTGCTGCCAAATTTTTACTCTATTTATCAGCATTTGTATCACACATACACAATATATCAGCATTTAATATAGCATATACAGACTTCCCTTAATTCAAAGGAACATCACACACGTGCGCACGCATACATATACGCAAGATGTCACAGTAATGCACCACATAGACCATTCATCTCAAGCAAACGTACACCGACGATCGGGTATATATACCCACAAACACTGACCTCACATGAAGTGCCGGTGAAAGTTCCCGGTCAGATCAATTACAAAAATTGGCAGATACCACGTGCAGTGGGAATCAAGAAAAGGCGAAGCACGCATCAAGCACGTAAAGTGGATTTTGCATTGTTGTCTCGCTATACCGAGTTTGGTGCGTACGAATTTAACGAAACGGCCGCAAGAGCATCAAAACTGTTGCAGGTAAACCATGCCGCTCATACACGCATGTCATGATTCTGATGTTATGGCCCGTCATTTACGTTCGTGATGCAGTCGTGTTGTGCCATAGCAATTTTGGTATACATCCCTTCAACGAAACGCGTGGCATGTAATCATGTCGCTCATGACGTGCATATTGTTGCGTTTGCAGGTAATTATTTACACTGTGTATTTAAGAGAAATGGACAGGTGCCGCGCAGCCAGCAATGCTGTTGTTGCTTCCTCGTCGTCTCAGTCGTCAACGTTCTCTTCTTTGGTTCTCCGTAACACTATCCCGGGCGAAAGAGGTGTCGTCCCGGTGCCTCATAAGGGGTCATCGGCTATTGCGTTGTAGGGTTTTAGGCGACAGATGTGAACAATGTCAGGGGATATCGCACCCGATGGTGTGGTGGGTCCGACGGGAGTAATATCGTAACTGACATCGGTAGCATGACGTAGCACGCGGTAAGGGCCTTTGTAACACGGAAGGAGCTTCTTGGAGAGCCCCACTCGGCGACAAAGGGACCAGAGTAGCACGAAGGAGCCCGGTGCAAAGTATGCCTCCCGGTGGCGGCGACTGTAAACACGCTTCTGATTTTCCTGGGATGCCAAGAGACGAGTACGGGCCAGTTGACGGGCATGGTCAGCACGGGCGATCGCATCGCGGGCATATTCGCTCCTCAAATCACGCACAAAGGGCACCAAGGCGTCCAATGGTAAGACAGGGTCGCGACCGAACAACAGGTAAAAGGGAGAGTATCCAGCAGTGTCGTGTCGGGACGAGTTGTAAGCGAATGTGACATAGGGTAGCGCGGTGTCCCAGTCGCGGTGGTCGGGTGAGACGTACTTAGAGAGCATGTCGGTAATGGTCCGTTTAGGCGTTCAGTAAGGCCGTTGATCGGGGGATGGCAGGAGGTAGTCAGTTTGTGCTTCGTGGAGCAGGAACCGAGGATGTCGGCGATGACTTGAGAAAGAAAAGTGCGACCGCGATCGGTGAGGAGCTGTCAGGGGGCACCATGAACTAATATGATATCGCGCAGCAGGAAGTCGGCGACGTCGGTGGGACAGCTAGTTGGGAGAGCTCGGATGACGGCATAACGCGTCGCGTAATCCGTAGCGACAGCGATCCATCTGTTGCCAGACGTGGACTCGGGAAAAGGCCCGAGAAGGTCCAAGCCTACGCGAAAAAATGGCTCGGCGGGAATGTCGAGGGGCTCTAGGTACGCACATGGCAGGGAGCGTCGCTGGCTTCTTCCGAAGTTGGCAAGGCTTGCAAGCAGCAACGTGTCGTCGTATGGAGCGTACGAGGCCGGGCCAATAAAAGCGACGGCGTACGCGGTCGTAGGTGCGAGTAACGCCAAGGTGTCCTGCAGTTGGTGCGTCGTGAAGCTCTTGAAGAACGGTGGAGCGAAGGTGGCGAGGAACAACAAAGAGAAGAGGTGAGCCGTCGAGATGAAAATTGCGGCGGTACAAGATGCCGTCCCTCAGGGCGAATCGCCGTAACGACGGGTCAGCGGGAGTGCGTTCAAGTCGGTCAATGAGGGTCCGCAAGCTAGCGTCGTTACGTTGCTCGTTGGCCATGTCCATTAGTTGAGATACAGAAAGGGCAGAGGAGGAAGGGTCTGTATTTGCGTTGTCGAGCGTGTCAACAGGGTAACGGGACAAACAGTGAGCGTCGCTATGTAGTTGCGCTCTTTCCGTTTTCTGCCTCTTATTTCCAGTGTACGTCCGTTGAATGCGCAACGACACCCAACAGTCGCTATGTAGGCGCCCTGAATTATGGACCACACAATAGGAATACTCCTGCAGGCGCAGAGCCCATCGCCCAAGCCTCCCTGTGGGATCTTTTAAGGAAGAAAGCCAATAGAGGGCGTGGTGGTCGGTGACAACCGAAAAGGACCTGCCATATAAGTATGGTCGGAATTTCACAACCGCCCACACAAGAGTGAGACGTTCTCGTTCTGTAATAGAGTAGTTTCGCTCCGCAGGTGACAAAAGACGGCTGGCGTAGGCAATGACACGGTCATGGCCATGTTGAACTTGTGCCAAGACAGCACCAATGCCGTGGCCACTAGCATTCGTGCGCACCTGTGTAGGAGCTGAAGCGTCAAAGTGGCTGAGGACTGGTGGGGTGGTTAGAATAGTCGCGAGACGAGAGAAGGTGGCAGCCTGAGACGCTTCCCAGGAAAAGGGCGCAACTTTCTTCAAGAGGTCGGTGAGTGGGCATGGTACGGTGGCGAAATTTTTGACAAAACGGCGAAAGTAGGAACAAAGGCCCACGAAGCTGCCAACATCTTTCGCACACTGCTGAACAGGAAAGTCTTTCACGGCGCGAACTTTCGCGGGGTCTGGTCGGATCCCCGACGCGTCGACGACATGCCCGGGCACAGTGATTTGGCGGTGTCCGAACTTGCACTTCTTCGAATTCAGCTGCAGGCCAGTCTTGCGAAAAACACCAAGAATCAATGAAAGGCACTCATGGTGTGTGCTGAACGCAGGCGAAAACACAATAAGATCATGTAGATAGCAGAGGCAACTTGACCATTTAAAGCCTTGCAGAAATGAGTCCATGATACGCTCAAAGGTGGCCGGAGCGTTGCATAGACCAAAGGGCATAACCTGAAACTCTTAAAGGCCATCAGGCGTTATAAACGCGGTCTTTTCACGATCGAGATCATCCACAGCGATTTGCCAATATCCGGACCGCAGGTCAATCGAGGAAAAGTACTGTGCACCATAAAGGCAATCAAGGGCATCGTCTATGCGAGTCATAGGATACACGTCCTTTTTCGTGGTGCGATTGAGGTGACGGTAGCCGACGCAGAATCGCCATGAGTCGTCTTTCTTTTTGACTAGGACGACAGGGGACGCCCACGGACTTGACGATGGTGCGATGATGCCTTTGTCTAGCATCTTGTCTACTTCCGATTTGATGACTTGGCGCTCCGAAGCGGAAACTCTGTAGGGTCGTCGATGTATTGGTGGATTGTCGCCTGTGCGTATACGGTGCTTCACTAGTGAAGTCTGGGCCAGGGGACGGTCAATTAAGTCGAAGATATCTCTATAAGAAAACAATAAGCTGCCTAGTTCTTCAGCTTCTCCAGGTGCGAGATCGGGAGCCTGCATCTTGGCAATGTCGTCGTCAGTGCCGCCGGCAGACCAGGAAGGCTTACAGGGGGCGTCGTCAGCAAAGGGTTCAATCCGTCCATCCTCTAAGGGTGTAAGTGTAGCCAAGGTTATACCCATGGGCAGCATCTGCTTTGTGAGCCCGAAACTCACCACAGGAAGATGCGTACGATTGCCCGTTACCATCAGTACAGCGTGCGGCACAGTAACGTTGTGTGTGAGAACTGCGGCAGTTACCGGAGCTGATATGTAATCCCCATCGGGAACTGGAGGGGAAGGCGACATTTCGATGTAGGTCATGACTTGTGGCGGAACGTGAACAAAATCAGTAGGGCTTAGGCGGACTTCACGCTGAGCTGTAGAATCGTCCAGTAGAGGTAGACCAAGACGGACAGTGCCGGAGGAACAGTCAATTAATGCAGAATGAGCAGAAAGAAAATCTAAGCCGTGTATTAGGTCATGCGGACATTGGTCAATCACAGTGAAAATTACGACGGCATGGCGACCGGAAATGCTCACGCGTGCAGTAACCATTCCAATGGAGGCCACTGCGCTGCCGTCGGCGATTCGTACGATTCGAGTAACGGCAGGTGTGATGATCTTCTTTAAATTACGGCGAAGGCGGCTGCTCATAACTGATATATGTGCTCCTGTATCTATGAGAGCTGTGACAGGTGTGCCATCAACGTGAACGTCACGAAGGTTGCGTCGTGTAGGTAGCGTCAAAGGAGGATTTTGCGACGAATGCGACACTGCAGCACTACCTCGAGGTGCCGCATTGTATAGTTTTCCGGCTGGATTGGTCCTGGGTAGGTCGGCGAGGACGAGCGGCTAAGCTGAGGAGGACGTGACTGGCGGCGTTGGGGCGAGGGCGAGCTAGCATAGCGACGAGCAGAGGTGGCGGCGCCGGGCACGTCGAAGGAGCGACGGGGAGAAGCACTTCGAGGCGAACTCGATTCCCAGTAAGCGCTGCGAGGCGGGTACGACCAGCGGTTGCGGCAATGATAAGAAACGTGACCGATTCGACCACAGCAGAATCAGATCGGTTTGTCGTCAGATGTACGCCAAGCCGTGGAATCCCTATAGCGGGCACCATAGGGTGGACTGTGGTAGTACCTAGCCATAGAAGCAGGGGAGATGTCAGGACGACTCAGAGAACATGCGGTGGGGAAACCCATGTTGGCGACTTCCTGACGAACCACGGACTTGATCAGCGATATCATATCGGTAGGCTTGTCCCAGGGCGTCTGCCGCGATGAGACAGGAAATGCAGCTTCAAGTTCGCGACGCACAATACGGGGGTCATTTTCGTTCGACGGTGGCAAGTGAGCTTGTTCGGTTGGGTCAGTGCAGGAGGAGGTCGCAGCAGTATTCGGAAGCCGTGTAAACTGATTAGCTATACGGCGGCTCTTTGCCTGCTCGAAGCGGCGGCATTCTTTCATAATTCCGTCGACGGTCGATAGGTTCCTAAAGACCAAGAGGTTGAATGCGTCGCCCGCAATGCCTTTAAGAATGTGCCCAACCTTGTCCAGTTCTGGCATTGAAGTGTCGATTTTGTGACAAAGGGCGAGGACGTCTTGGATGTAGGCGACGTATGACTCGCTAGCACTTTGGACGAGGGTGGCGAGCTCCTGCTTGGCGGCAAGCTTTCGACCGGTCGGGTTGCGAAAAATGTCGGTGAGCTTCTCTTTAAACGAGTCCCAAATAGTAAGCTCTTCCTCGTGCGTGTAGAACCACGTTCGCGGTGTTCCATGAAGGTAGAACACGACATTGGCCAGCATTATGGTTGGATTGCACCTGTTCACCATACTGACCCGCTCGTACATATTCAACCACTCTTCGACATCGGCGTCACCGAGGCCGGTGAATTGACAGGGTTTTGCGGTTGAGGCAGAGCCACATACTGGGTCGAAGTGGACGGCGACGCGGCTGTAGATGGGGAGTCGTCCACTGGAGGCGTGGTAGAAAACTGGGTGAGGCGTCCACTGCGGAGCTCCGTGGCGAAGACGCGTACCCGGCAGCTCCACCAAAATGTTACGGTTGCAGATAATTATTTACACTGTGTATTTTAGAGAAATGGACAGGTGCCGCGCAGCCAGCAAAGCTGTTGTTGCTTCGTCATCGTCTCAGTCGTCAACGTTCTCTTCTTTGGTTCTCCGTAACAATATCATGATTTTAATGTTGTGACCTGCCATTTATGTTCGTCATGCAGTCATATTGTGGCATACTAATTTTGGTATACGTCCCATTAACGAAACGGCCAGGAGAGCACCAAGACCGTGACATGCAAATCATGATCTCCTGAAATGCATATCATGATTTTCATGTTATGACCTGTCATTTATGTTCGTCATGCAGTCATGTTGTGGCATACCAATTTTCGTATACATCCCATTAACGAAACGGCCAGGAGAGCACCAAGCCCTGGCATTTAAATCATGTCGCTCATGACATGCCCATCGTGGTTTTCACGATACGACCTGCCATTTATGTTCGTGAGGCAGTCATGTTGTGCCATACCAATTTTCGCGCACATCCCATTAGCGAAACGGCCAGGAGAGCACCAAGACGGTGGCATGTAAATCATGCCGCTCATGACATGCATGTCACGATTTTCATGTTACGACCTGTCATTTATGTTCGTCATGCAGTCATGTTTTGTCATACCAATTTTCGCATACATGCCATTAGCGGAACGGCCAGGAGAGCACAAAATCGTAGGCGGCTAGATAGATAGATAGATAGATAGATAGATAGATAGATAGATAGATAGATAGATAGATAGATAGATATGTTCAAAGTCGCCGAAGTTCGCTAAGAAAAAAAAGTTCGACAATCCCTAAGCATATTCTTATGAGAACGCGAAAGCGTTTCTTTTGGCTAGATTGTGGTTGCGGAGGGGTGCTGCAAACTGGTGTTGCCGAGTTGTGTTAAAGAATGAGGAAATGTGGAAGGGTGGATTGCATTTATTTAATGATTTGATGCCATCTAAGTGTTGTGGACACTTCACATGTGCTCTTGTATTTTGTCGTCCAGGCAATGTATGCAGATATGCCCGAGCCAGGTCTCGGGCATGTCGGAGTAGTACAACCGCCGCGGCGTCGTGGGTGGTGACATTACGCAGTCACCGGTGTCGTCACCCTTTTATCGTTCCTGTGACGGCGTACTTGGGCCAGTGTACAAGACACTGCCATGGCCTTGTGGTTGCACACATTACATGTCGCGCAGTGTACGGGTCGGTGGCGAATGCGAGATGAATGGACGTACTTCTCGACGTCGTGATGGCCTGAGTGGGTGTCTACAATTCGAGATTGAACTCGGCACTCATGGCGGCGAGGAACGATGGGCTAGGTGGCGTGTTCGTGCGCCTAGTGCTGCGACGACAACGCCATGCAGCTGGGAGCGCGCTTTCGCCAACCCAGCGAAAACACGCGGCGACGCGGTCGCACGCCGCTGCAGGTAGCGGCAGCGTAGAGCTACTTTATAGGCTACGGCCGGTAGCTAGTATAAATGTATAGTAACTCTACTGCAGCGGAGCCGAGCGCGAGCCAACTGCCGCTGCGGCGAGTGTTGGCGACGGCGTCAATTCCGGTGGGAGAGGTCACGTGCTTTCCGCGCGCAGCTTTTGGGGACGCTTTTTTGCGGACGGCAGCTGGGCGCGCGCTCTCGCCAACCTAGCCAAGAAAAGCTTTCGCGTTAATGAATATACATAGAACAGCTGTGCGGTAAGCGTCAGTTCTTAGATATCCCTGCACTACACAGATCTGTTAAACTAAATCCGCCGCATAGTAAGCGCCTTTTTAATTAGCGACTTCCAATTATCAGCTAATACCTCGTCGATTGTAGCGAACGCGCGTTGGCAATGCCATGCGCGAGCTCATAAAACGCCTCTGAGTACACACAAACACAGTAACGACAAATATTCAACCACGGCGGCGAAGAAACGCGATGCATATAGCTGCCCCGCCGGTATACCTTCTTGCCGAAGTCGTCCCTAGGCCTTTTTCGTAGCCAACGGCTGTATACAACAAACGATCACCGGCGCCCACAAAACACGCAATGCTGCGTTACTCTTATGGTCGTTATTCCACACGCAAATGAAGAACAGGTCTCATCGTCAGTGTCACGGCTGAGACGCGGTGTCCCTACCCCTCTCACTACGAGCGAGAAGGCTCGCGATCGCGGTACAACGTAGGCGCAGCAGTGCGCCGGCGGCCGCACATTGGTTCTGTCTGCCACGTATCGGTGCTCGCCTTCGCGCTGGCTGTTTGACAGTGGTCATCGCATGAGGCGAAAGACACAGTTTGAACTGCACTTTATTCCACGATGCAGACAGTACTTCCTGCACAGCAAGGTGACGTTCTTTTTTTCTTGCGCCGGCGACAGCTCACACCGGCCGCCGACGGGCTCTATGCCGACGGCACATAGCAAAGTCTCTTTTCGCGTACAAGATGCAGCCAGGGACTTCGGGCATTCGGCAACCAAAAGCTGCCAATCAAAAAAACTTACTTTTGTTATCGCTGCAAATATTCCTGGTAATTCGGTGCGTTCAGTGAATATATCCACAGTGTGTAGGCTCGGAGGCTCGCACTTGTGCACTCACACTACCGGCAAACCCGCCATGACGGCACACCAGCCACCGGAGGACTGAGACGGCAGCTGAGCAAGTGGTTATCCAAATACACGGTCAGTCCTGCCAGTGCCGCGAACCACGTCACGCTATGCAGCCTCGCGCAATCGATATGTGATCATGCGACGGTGATGGTTCGCGCTCTTTGCGTTTTCTACATGTGAAAGAAGCGTCTAAATTCCTCCTGAACCACTCGAACAACATCGCGCGGCCAGGCAGCGCGGAAGCGGACCATACAACACAGACCATTGGGCGCTTTTTAGTCCCCCCCATTGGTATCTTTGGTAGAAAGCCTTTTCACACAAACTCAAAATTTGGTCCATCGGGATGAACCGTTCAGCCGGTGGTCTCAATGTATGCAGTTAGTCCACTTTTGCCCAATTCTGGTTTACATTATGGATTCGAGCAAATGAACCTGGTATGCTGAATGAACCTTATGTATAACGCAAATTGCAGTTGCGGACGGACCAAGTATCTCAAATATTTGACTTTTAAGTATCCGAGTGTACGTGAGCCCCTTTTTGGTTACTTTTTCTATATAGCTAGACCAAGATAAGTCAGGTGTCAGGTGAACACCTAAGTACTTCTGCATGGATGTCTCACAGAATTATTGCTAAGGGAAAAAAATTGCCCCGCATCTGCGTACTTCGCTGCGAATGTCGAAAGACGACAGTCTTCTGCCGACCGTGCTACGCTGCGTGACATATGGCTGCCATCTGGCAGCGCCGTCGGGAAACATGAGCTTGTGCAGAATCCCTGCACAGTTGCCAGGTGGCAGTACCAAATCGTCGGCAGAGGCCTTATTCGTTCATAGCGTAGCGCTTTTTAGTGCAGCCGAAGAAATATTAGTGTCTTTAGAATTACGTACCTATGTATTTCACGACTGTACCGGGCATCAAGAGTAAAAGTAACACGCCAGCTCCAGCACTGAAATATTTCGCCCTGGAGCATATTAACGCCAACTACAGATCCTGCCGCCACATTTACACTGATGGCTCTGTTACGGACACATCATCGGCAATAGGTCTGTGGATCCCGTCGGCAAACATGTCAATTTCTGCCACCTTGGGTCACCGCACATCTGCCACAGCTACTGAGCTGGCTGCGCTGCGGAGAGCGCTTATTTACATCGTAGCTCAGACACCTGGGGCCGGATTCACAAAGCTTTCTCTTACGGGCGATATTCTTAGCTACGAAATCTCTTAGCGACAAGGCATGCGATAGGAAGGGTGCGCATTTAACATATTCGACACTATTGAGGGCAAGGAGGAAACGTGAAAGCAGACGGAACGACAACAAAAGAAAGATGTGTGGTCACATGATAGCCTCGCAGCACTCAAAGCGTCTGGTGTCGAGTTTATGTTATAATCGCGAATCGATCCTCGCTGCACCTCATCTTCCTGTTCCGGGCGTCTGCTACAGTGCCTATGCACATCGCGCTGCAGCAGACGCCCGCGTGGTCAGCGTGAACCCGTGCGCTAGCGCTTTATCAACGATGATAGCTCGAAGAAGGAAAAAAAAAAGAATGACGCCCTTGGTGACACCGGCAGGTGCCGCCGAACAACACGACCGGAATCATGAAGCCGCAATTAAGGTAAAATATTAAAGGTGGGCAGATGTCACTCAAGGTTTGCTCCTTTCACTGCCATTTCAGATGCATTTTGATGAATATGCACTGCCTCGCAATTGATTCGGGTCGTTCGTACGCAGTACTCTTATTTACATGATAATGTCTTGTAGCTCGACGTAAATCGTTGTTTCGCTAAAAAAATCTTAGAACAAACATCGATGCAGCTTTTGAGGCCATATAAAAGCTGTTCGGCTTGACAAACAAGTTCCAAAAATGCATCCTCCACGTGATGTGTGAAATTGAAGCCATGGATGGATTTCAATAAATCCGACATACCGAAAGATACATATGCTTATAAATAGGCCCACTTTGAATAAATTAGTTATCAGATTTTTGAATACTACAGCTATTTCATGACTCACTGAGAAAATTCGGTAATTTAGGTAGTGTTTGTATCTTTAATACGTTAGTAAGTGCTGCTTTTGTAAATGACGGCGTATGCAGTTAAGAAGTAACAAAAAGTAGTCCAAGGCCCCGCCACGGTGGTCTAGTGGATATGGTATTCGGCTGCTGATCCGAGGGTCGCGGGATCGAATCCCGTCCGCGGCTGCTGCATTTCGATGGAGGCGAAATGTTGAGGCCCGTGTGCGGTGTGATGTCAGAGCACGTTAAAGAACCCCAGGTGGTCAAAATTTCCGGAGACCTCCACTACGGCGTCTATCATAATCCTTGAGTGGTTTTCGGAGGTTAAGCCCCAGAAATCATGAAAAGCGAGACGTCACCTCCCCCCCCCCCCTTCTTTTTTTGTGCGCACGCGCAGAAAGAGCCTTACATAGCTTCCTTTCGTTGCACAAGTTAATTTACTTCTTTTTTATTACGTTATGCCGGACATTGAGTGCTAAGCGCCTTAAGAGGGAGAGAGCGTTTATCGCCAGCGACGTGAGAGCATTGGCCAACTGCTATTGTAAGCTCCTCAATAGCCGAAACGAAATTTTCCGTGTGTGCGCGAACTTCAGACGCCTCTGACATACCCGATTGCTGTTTAGCCATCGCCATGCCGAAAGCGCTGAAGCCGAATTTTTCCGCCACCGAAATCTTTGCGCTTTTGACAGTGTCACAAAATAAACCGTGGATGCTTCGTCGTACCTAAGTCATGCGACAACTGAGGTAAACCTTGTAGCATATAAGACTAGAATATTGCCATTGCTGGAATACGCATGTCCGATATGGAAACAACACACACGCAGAAACATTGCTAAATGTGAACGCGTTCAAAATAGGGCTTTACAATTTGTTTTTAACTCATTCAAACGAACGCAGTCGGTAACGGCGTTGAAAGAGCTGCGCAAGCATCGATTCCTAATGTGCAGGAAAGAATGTGCTTCAACAGCCTGAATGTTTCCTTTCCAGATATTGTATGGGAAATATGAAACCGAAATAGCCAAAACATTAATTATTGACACATCACTTTCACGCAGTGGCCCCAGACATTACGTACAGCCTTTGAGACACAACACACATTCTTTTAAAAACTTCTTTATTGTGTAGGCTATCGATGCGTGCAGCAGGTTACCGCACGATGTTGCAGCGTTCAATGAGGTTAAAATCGTTGAAAGGGCTTTGCTGAGCGATTTTACCGATTCTACTTAATGTCGTTTAATAGTGTCGGAATAGCAATTTATATATTCGAAAGCATTGTCTTGTTGAGTGTTCTGCTGAACAAGTTGATATGTGTGTCGTTAAGTAGCACCTCGTGCAGTTATTTCATTACGTTTCTTTCTGAATTTTTATGGGTTTCTTTAAGTTCCGTGAAAGAAACTACAATCTCTTTGCATTTTTTATTAACAACTGCATTTGTGCCTAATATTGAAACTCCTGTTTTGGCGCCATAGAGTGTCAATAAATAAAATAAATAAAATAAAAAATGCACAACAGAACGTATCCGTGTGTTATTTCAGGTTCCGCACATTAGCCGCTAACGCAAGCAAAGTGACCGTGTGGAAGGGCACAAAGGCAAAGCGTAGCGCAGTCGACAATTATGTTACCTGTTGCACTGCTTCCACATGGTCTCTGCCTCTTCAAAAGACTTCGAAGTGTCAACACAGCACCTACGCACACGCCTAGGTCGTATCTTTCTAAACACGGAGTTATCCTTGAAGTAACGCGCCCAAACACAGTCGATGCGAAACGGCGAACGCCACAAAAACAAACGACCACAAAGCAAGGCAAACGAACTGACCGGTCTTCAAACACACAATGCAGGCTTCCTAAATGTGAGTCCACGGCGGCACACTGACCGCGGTTCCCTGTTCACGAGCACAAAGGCAGAGGCTTCAACAGTGTTCACCGCTCAAATAGAGACACTGGCGATGGTTTTCACAAAACTTTCACGCACCGGAAAAGCGACGGCATTAACAACACATCCCATGGAATAGTAGAGGAGCTCAAGCAAGAAACGTTACCACGAAACAACACCCACATACTGTGTTTACGTCGCCATGATGCTCTTTTCGCCTTAAGAGAGCTCTTAAAAAATACTTCCGTGTTCTTTGCGGTGATATGAAAAATTCTCTTATGTGCGAGGGGGATAATGGGACGACCACCACAGAAGTGCGCGGTGAAAGAAGTGAGTGACATCATTTTAGTGACGTAATAAAATGGCCTGCTGTAGAGAGTTGCCTCGTTCTAACCAATCACATGCTTGGCCTCTCGCTCAAACCGTCGTCTGCTGTCGTCGTCTGCTACGATATTTATGATGCCTGGCGTAGGCTTGGGTGTGATGCACGGCATATCACTACGCGATAACTTCGGTTAGGTTAACATTCCAGCCACAATACGCACCTCAAGGGACGAAGCGGCCTTTTGCTGAGACTCTGACGTCCAATTAAAAAGAAACTAATTGTCAAATGCGCGAGTGCAGTCGAGGTGACATTGCACTGCATTAGCACAGGCTTTCGCGTGCATTTTAGGCGCTTGCATTCCGTCCTAAGTATTTGCCATAGCGAAACCTTTTAATTTTCTTTTAAGGACAGTGAATGTCTATTAAACTCAATTTATTTCTCAGTTTATGAGAAATAAATGAGAAATAAATATTTCTCAGAATCACACATATCTTGTATGTGCGGGTATGTTGAAGCAATATGTTTTCAGTAAATCAGCCTATAATGTACAGCGGAAGCTGCATTTGGGTGAGCGTTCCTATTGGGAAATAATAAAGACCACTGCAGCTAGAGAAGCTGTAAACGACATAAGGAGTTCGTGAATGGCTGACTGGAGCCTACTGTTCAACTTCCATTCCAATAGTGTGCGACAGAATTTTGTCCGTTTCCTTATGGTGGTACATGTGCGACCAATGCTGCAACGGTAACACAGCTTGTACGCCTTATTGGGAGACGCAACAAAAACAAGGTAAAAAATATTGACCATACACCGCACCGATTTTGGCATCAAGCACCATTCACGCAACTCTTCATTTTTCATCCAATCGCAAGCATTTGCATGCATAAGTTATTTTGCTGCAAATACCCAATAGGCACCTCTAATAACTCCAACAACAAGCTTACTGGACACGTGCTAGTGGCAAGATTGTCCAATGCGTAAGAGAGAATTGCAACAGCAACCTCAAGGCTGTGAGCCTTCTACATACGCGGCAATCATCAGCCAGCTTACATGGCCATTATTTTTTTAGTATCACCTACGGCACCCAAATACCCGCCGCGGTTGCCCGTTCCAACGCCACCATGTTGCTCGTAAGAGTGCTCCGGACCACTCTTAGGATTTCCGCTTAGCTACGCTGTTTTGGCGACCATTTTTGCTTCGTGAATCCACTTACGAGCCTTTTTCGCCTACGTCGCAAATGCATCACTATCGCTGATATATTAATCGGCAACCCCAGCGCTCGCTATAGCAGCGGCCGATGTGGGAACCACGTCCTCTTACGACGTTTTCTTCGCTTCGTGAATCCACTTACGCAGAAAAATTTCTCTTACGCGAAAATTTTCTCGTAAGTGAGTTTTGTGAATCCGGCCCCTGATTCCTGGGTAATCTTCTCTGATTCGCGAGCGGCGCTGCAGTCCCTGAAGTCACCACGAGCCCAAGAACAACTAGTTTTGGACATCAAGCGGCTAGGCAATAATGCTCATGAACTTAATCACCGCGTTGTATTCCAGTGGTTACCAGCCCACTGTGGAATACAAGGAAACGTTCGGGCCGACTGTGCTGCCAGAACAGCCCATGGAACTAAAACACCACCAACAGCCATACCCCTTTCAAGAAAAGATGCGGCGACTATGGTATCGACATTTGCCTGGAATCAGCAGCGACACTTCTGGTGTGATCCAGGACATCAGTATGGACCACTACACGCCATTGACCCAGCCTGCAGCTTCCACGTACCTCAAGGTTTAGCCAGGCGAGATGAAGCGTGCCTTCACCGATTAAGACTCAATGTAGCATACACGAGAGATTTTAAGCACAAAATACAACAGTCTGATTCTCCATTGTGCTCCGCATGCAACACACGAGAGGACATTGAACACGTCCTGTGCAACTGCCAGCGCTACGAGTCGGATAGAAAGACTCTGAAGGCAGCGCTTCACTTGCCACACGGTACGACCTTGGAGCTGCGGCATCTCCTAGGCCCGTGGCAAGACAGCGCCTGCGCACTACGTAGCACCAAGGCGCTGATAGCGTTTCTACGGGCAACATGCCTCAATGAAACGCTGTAAACTGAGTTATAGTGTATATATGTATATATGAGTGTGTGAGTAAGTGTGACCGTATGTACGTGTTATGTTAGATGTGATCACTGTAAATATCATAATCACCGCAAAGTACCTGGAGTAGCAAGCCAGGCGATTAACCAGGCTGACATCTCCGGTTCATCAATAAAGTGTTCTCTCTCTCTCTCTCTCTCTAGTAAAGGAACACACCACCTTATACTTACGTATTCATGTTGCGCCTCAAATATGCGTATGTGCTTCATGATCGACAATTTCACAAGTATGAACGCAGATACCAGCTCAAGGTGGCCGGGCGTTAGGCAAGTGCTTAAACTTTGCCCGGGTTGCTGAATCCCGTGACAGACAAAGAGAAAGACAGACAGAAATTTCCGCGTTGAAGTATTCCAAGAAGGACGATCGTCTTGAATAGTGAAATGCCGACTTGGTGCGTTTACACGATCAAGGTACTGCTGCGAAGTACGCTGCACGTCTAATGATTGCCGACATAGATCGCGCGGCAGCGATGGCGACAGCGCGAATTCAACACATTTTGCTCGGTTGATAAAGGACGCAGTGCGCTTTGGAGTATTCAGGTTTGGCATACCAAACGTGCGATATGATCACAATAGAACCCTGTTGATTACTGCATGCTCCGGGCCGGGTCAAGAAACGAACAGAAAGAAGGCGAGCGCGAGGCACGGGAGGCGAGGGCGCTCGCAACGCCAGATAGGAGATTTTCAAGCTCGCTAAGAAAGATATCTTTTGCCTTGTGCCTCTCTTACGGAATCGAGTCTGCTAGTGGCTGCTGGGACGCCTTCAATTAAACACCCCGCAGGGGAGGGCTGAGAAAATTTCGACCACCTGTGTTTCTTTAACGCGCACTGGCATGGCACAGTACAAGCCACAAAATTTAGCCTCCATGGAAATGCAGCCGCCGAGGGCGAGATTCGAACCCACGACCTTCGGAACAGCAACCGTGTACCATGAAGACTAGGCCACCCCGGCGTGGCACATAGCCTGCCTTGGTAGTGTTCGAATACATGAATACTGTAAATGCTACGTCTTAGCACAAATAACTTCACATCCATGGCAGTTACTCACGATTAACAAAAAAATAATGTTGCGTCGGCTTTCACAGTGTGGAACTGGCGCGAATTTCGTTCTCTTTCGATAATCACCCGTAGCATTGTCGCTCATTCCCACATGTAAATGTAGTTCCTCTCCATGTCTGTCGCCGGCTGCGTCTTTCATATGGCGAGTCTTTCAGCACCTGTTCACAGAGTGCACAATGCGTTTATTGTGATGGGGAGGGCATAAACAAAACCCACAGCACTATAAAAGATGTCCCTGCTAGAGCGCATGAATGAACAATCAAGTAATTTACCGAGTATCACACAATGGGCGCCTGCTAGAACCGAACCCTCCGAGCAGCGTTTGCAAAGGCGACTATCGTGAAGACCGATTGTGCGTGAGCAGCTCCGCCCAGCTGTGAAGAGCGATCTGATGTCTAGCAAATAGAATGCCCTAAGGTCTTTTGACGACTCTATTTTGTCGTAAGGTCTGTGGGACTCTACAAAACGATGTGAAGGTGTATCTCCGGAACAGTGGAGGCAGTTACAATTGACAGAATACTGCCGGCTCCGCTTTCGTATTTGATCGCTTTATGGTTTTAACACTGGTCATAACACGCCACGCCATTCATTTCAACTGTAGGTGTGAACTTGTTCATCGGCTCTTGAAGATTGCACGCCTTGCAGATGCATCGTTCTAGGTAGCGACGCTTAGAGACGTGTGACCATTGCAAGACACGATCACGGAATCCCTACTTACACCCTCTGGTTAATTCCATGCCAAATATGCAACATGCTCTCGAAGTCAGTATCTTCGTGATTTTTGCCACGACGTTTCCTATGGAAGCAAACGTAAGTTTCTTTTACACCTACACATTTGTAGAAACGAGTGCATGTGCCAGCGAAAGTTCGCGCACCAGGTGGAAAATTAGAAGGCAATCAAAGAGCTGTATAGAAATACGCAAGTCAAATGGGTTAGCTCATGAAAGCGTAGTAAAGTGCGAGTGAGATTGTTTTACTGGGAGCCGGCACATTTTATTCCTTCTTTAACAATTTAGGCGATTGTTTGAAAAGAATGTCGAGTTTGAAAGGTGTACCGACTGAATCGATCGTTTGAAGTAAATTTTCCGGGACGACATTGTATACTTGTTGGAATCTACTGAATTATTCGATTTTGGTATCCGTTATTTTTGCATTAAAATGTCTGTATGCGGCGTTATTCCACTATGTGTGCTACGGAACGTGATCCTCCCGATTAGATATCACGAACCGCCTAAGCAGCGCCTATATTGATCTTGAATGAAAATACAAGAAAATTTCTACATTTCTGATTCAATGTTTTGGAGTTTGCTTTGTATGTGCCAAAATGAAAGGAGCGGATGTATGACTAACATGAAAGTTTGGTCGTGACAGCACTAATATGACATGGTACCCCTATGTCAGAGTTGACGTTCATAAGATCCCGTAACTCACACCCTTTATGCACACTGGGATATGACGCGCGGATATGGCCTACAAGGCGCTGCTTGAATATGGACCTTTAGAGCCCATGTCATTTATGTTTAAGTTCTGTTCCCCTGCCAAACGTTCTGCGTTACAACTCGTTTGTCCCTGTTTCGACTGCCAAATATGTTAGCTTTTGCCGGTAAATCTCAGGAGGCCGCGAAGGACAAGTAGGAGTTTTTTACTCATCTCGAAATAAGCTATATCGCCGGTTGTGATTATTCCAGCAGAGGGAATAAGTTACAAACACTAAACATGTAAACAGAATGCACTGATTATTAAAACAGGCCAGTACGCATACACAAGACGCGTAGCAGTAATGTCGCAGGCAAGCCCGAGTGAGCCACTATATAAGGAACACTGCGATGATATGAACAAACTTGCTTCCGTGACAGAAATCAAGCAAATGAATTGTAGCGTAGAATTTCTACGATTCATTCACGTCCTTGAGTCTGCCATTTTGTTGTACAGGAAGCGCAGTGAAAGCCGTATTCATTTCGATTCATTCATCTCCATTAGCACAATGGATGTTGCGAATCATGCAACGATATGGCACACGCTGATATCGTGTGAATACAGCCTCTTGTCGGATCGTTTCGATGAAACAAGCAGAATCAGAATCCGAAGTGTTGAAGACCGAATTCAATATAGGGCTAAGCTGGGTGCAGAAAAATAAAAAAAAGAGGAACTGTTAGTGTACACCAGCAGCAGTGAGAAGGATCGCTGAAACCACACAAAAATTTCGCTGATTGCTCTCTCAAGGGAATCGGTATATCACGAAAGTGAAATGTCTCTTCGCCTAAGCAGTTGAATGTTTGATGTCACACCGAGGTGAACATGCCCATTGCTGTCGGTGTTTCGCTGGTACAGCACCGTTTGACGTAGGTGAACCCACGTTCACACATCGCCTCCATAACATCAATTGCCAGCTCTTTGTGGTAACTGAAGTAGTCTACCTAATAACTGGGCGCAGTCTATAGTAAATGCCGCGCGGCAAAGGTATCAGTCATATTTACTTGCGCCACATTGACCCGTCAAAGTCGTTGCCATGCTCTGGCGCCTAACGCAGCAGTCTTCTTGTTCCCATCACGCTCGAAGAGCAGCCGGTGGAAATGCCACGCGCGAAGAAAGGTGACCAGTGCCCTACCGCTGCGCTATCGGCGCATACACGCTCGAAGCTCTACGAACGCGGCTATGTGCGCGGCTCTGCACGCGTTTATCGAGGCGGACATTGCAACATTCCCGGAATGGTGCCGCCATCCAGGAGAGACGAAGTAAAACTGCAGGGATTCACTATGTCTCTCCTGGAATGCGGCACCGTTCCAGGCAATGGGCGCCTGGATGCGCGCGGGCTGACCCGGATGAGACTAGACGGCGCTTTCGTACAGCACCGAGCATGTGCGGCGTTAGCGCAGTTAGAGTTACTCTATATGCTACCGGTAGCATATAGAGTAAATCTAAGCGCAGTGGTCGCGAACCGGCACCTTTCGTCGTGGAGCGGGGGGCTGTTAGTTCGATTACCACGGCATCAACAGAATTTTTTCTGAGTGTGTTTCTTTAGTGTGCTTACATCTTTACTGCATCATCTCCGTTACGGTAGTGACGTATGGGGTGGTGTACCGTCGCACAAGGCACTTTCGTGTTAAAAATCACAGTTTCACGGTGCTCGTGTTAACAATAGAGATAAAAATTGGCCCTAAAAATACCCAGTCAGGCTTGGGGGAAACATCACCGTTGCAAAAAGAAATCAAGGTTTCGCCAGAAGGGCGAATCAATGAATGCTATAGCAATGCATGATATAATATATAATGTAAGAGTTGTTTTGATATCATGTTGTTTGGATGTCTTCTGGTCCGCGCTTCACACCGCGCTAAGCGGCGTGAACTTTGCACCATCCAGAAACTTGGCCCAGCACAGTGGAATCACGGGAGCCTGTTCCTTACGGCACTTGACGCTTTCGCTGGGTGGCGAGGGCATTGCAGTCGTTGCTACTGTATGCAAGGCGCCTGGAGTCCAGCACACGATCAAGGTGCTGCTTCACACTGCGCTGCACGTCCAATGGCTGCCGAGATAGGGCTCGCGCCAGCGATGGCGACCACGCGAAGTCCACAGTTGTTGCTCGAGCGGCAACCACCGCCCCACTTTCCCCTTTTCGCGTCTGTTGATGCTCGTTAAGACCGGCGGGGCGTACCTTTCCGCTTCGAGGCAGGCCTCCCGAGCTGCGTGATGTTATCGCATGCGCGCTCCGAGCGACGGAGATGGGCCGGGGCTTGTTTATCTCTGCTTCAGGCGCGTTCTCCCCTCCGCTCACGTGCCTTTACCCGTTGTAGAAGGTACGACGCGCGGGGAGTTATCAGTTCGAATTTAATACGGGAGATAATGCCGACGGCAACGCCGAAAACCCGTCGAGACTGTCCACGTCATTGTAGCAATAAATCTGATAGCGGCGAAAGGCAACCGCATTTTAGGGGCGAAGCTCCGCTTAGTCTAACCTTGTCCTGTGTCAGGCGTCAGGCGTAACCGGCGTGCCGGGAGGCACGCGCTCGCCCTTGGCGCGTGCCTCCCGTCGCGTGCCTCTCTCTCTCACTCTTCCATCTGCTGTCTTGTGAGGGAGAGAGAGAGAGCGAAAGGCGCGCGTTGACTATGGACACGCTCTTTCTTAGATGAACGTTCTAGCAGCTCGCAAAGGAGAACGCGCCCTCACCCGCGAGAGACAACATTGGCGCAGGCAGCGTCTACTAGCGAGTTTCTTGATTGAGAAATACCGGCTGCTCACGTTGGAGGACCGTTCACCGGCCACCCATATATATATATATATATATATATATATATATATATATATATATATATATATATATATATATATATATATATATATATATATTAGGCACTGGGTCTTGACTTGCAATGAAGTGCCGTTGGGAGATTTCACTTGTGCATAGTTGAACCATAACGATTCGTAGCGTGCGCGTTAACTAAATTAATCCGGAACTCGGCACGATCTAACAATGAACCTCCCGAGCTTCGTCCACTCATCATCATTCACTCCGTTGATATGCTGTAATTTTTTTACATGCATCCTATTCAGATATTTACGCAACGCGTTGAAATAATGAATTGCTTGTAATCGATAATAATTTACTGCAATTTGTAGCACTAATCATTTCCTTTAGAGGAGAAAGAATCCTTGTATTCGAATGTAATTGATATGTAGAATTGTTATTGATGTCGAATGTAATGTAATTGATTAACGAAAGAACTAGAGAAAATAACAGACGCCAACTTCGACATGCAAGTGCCACTGAAACTGAACAAGGTCTGGAGAACACAGGATATAGAATGTATAAATTCATAGAATTTATTCGGCATGAATATCGAGTAAATCTGAGTTGACATGCAACTGCCACTAAAACTGAACAAGGTGTAGACACCAGAGAATATACAATGTATCAATTCAGAGCATTTATTTAAAATATAGCGCGGCATGAATAGCGAGTAAATCTGAGTTGAAAGGGAGCTTTTAGTACCTGTATCTGCATACCTCACATTTCATTGCAAATTTTAATATGGCATTGGAAATATGTCGTGGTAGCTGGCACATCACAAACGCTTGACGAATGTTTTGAGGCACAATGGCACCTATTTTTCTTGTATTTTGCTGCAGCCTCACTGCCTATACCATGCTTTATGTTTCCCTCACTTCAACACGTTATTACCACACAGGGTCCAGCTACTTTCCTGGTTTCTAGTTTTAACACACATACATCGTTTTCAAGCAAGAGAATGCAAACGATATTGTAACGTTTTTGAATAGCTTCAGTAGACGCCGCCGGACTGTTGATATGCCGGCCTGTGCTTCCGCGTGGCCATTCCCCGTGCCCAAGAACGCTAGGATTTCAAATCGTTGTTATTAAACGTACACTGGGTTTCGCACCGAGAGAGAGAAGTGACTTTATTTGGACCCGTCAAATAGATGACGGGGTAGAAGGCGTCAGCCTAAACCCACACTCATTCTCCCTAACCGTCGACCGGGATTCCTTGGGACGCGGCGGCGGTCAGGGCGAGACCGATGACTTGCTGTTGAGCATTTTCTTCTTCCTTGACTATCAATGACTCCCAGGATTCTCTGCATCTATCTGGCTCGTCAAAGTTAGGACAGCTCCAAACCATGTGGACTAAGTCCGCTATACCATCACAATGCCTACACCGAGGGCTGTACACCGAGGGATGCCATTCCCCGTGCTCAACAGTTGTGGGTTCGGAAATACCCCTGTTTGCAGTTTTCTCCACATAACTTCCTCGCCGAAATATTTCGGAATCGGTATGTAGGATGCCTAAAAGCAGTGAAAATTGTTACCGGGCAGTTACATATCTTCTTCACGACCCGTTTAGTGAGCAACGGCTACATTGCCTTTGCATTATATGCCCAACCCATGCCCATTTCTTCTTCGTTTATACTAGTATAACACGAATTTGATCTTTGACACGCTCCGCTCTCTTGATGTCCCTTAACGGTGCACATATTGTAGGCACCTAAAAGGCTCCTCTTCGTCATCTGAACATAATCATCATCACAAGGGCTTCTTCTTCATCGGGTGTGGGTAATCATCTGCAGTCTGTTCGGTGCTTTGGGCGCGGCCGGTTCGCTGCATCATCGAAGCCTAATAAATACACCGTGACAACCGCATCCTCACAAGTGGTGGAAGTGCTTTTCGGTCCCCGGTCCTCTACCATCCCGATCTCACTCCTGAAGCTCCGATCAGGTCGCCGATTGTGCCATTTCTCCGCCGTCATGTCCCACGACGCGCCGGCCGATCCTTCTACTTCCGCCCTCTCGCCCCCGACTGCTGCACCCTAGGCCCCAGTCAACGTACATCTGCTCCAAGCGGACAGCTTCAGCCGCTCCCGTGTCCCTCCGCACCATTCGAAGTCGTCGGAATTGACCTGTATGGTCCCCTTCCGGTGACGCTCACCGGTAAGAGGTGGGTCGTAACAGCTGTTGACCATCTGACACGGTACGCGGAAACAGCTTGCGTGAGTTCTGCCTCATCTTCTGACGTCGCTGACTTTATACTTCAAGCCCTAATATTGCGTCACGGTGCTCCTCGCGTTCTCCTGAGCGACCGTGGAAAAGCGTTCCTGTCGCAACTGGTAGACGAAGTCCTCAAAGCATCTGGCATCACTCACAAGACTACGTCGAGTTACCATCCGCAAACGAACGGCTTGACTGAGCGATTCCATAGGACGCTTTCCGACATGATAGCCATGTATGTACGGCCAGACCACAAAAAGTGGGACACCATTGTGCCTTTCGTGACATTCGCATACAACACCGCTGTCCAACGTACAACCGGATACTCGCCCTTCTACCTTGTTTACGGCCGTTCGCCGTCTTCCTTCCTTGACGCCTGTTTCTTCGCTGCACCCATCAAAGCCTGTTCGTCGTCGTCTGACGAATACCCGTCCCGTCTCTTGCGCTCTCGCCAACTCGCGCGCACAAATACCGAAGCAAGCCAACAGTATCGTAAAACTAACTATGACGCCTGTCGTCGCGTCGTGTCCTTCCGGCCTGGCGATGAAGTGCTTGTGTGGACACCAATTCGCACTCCTGGCTTGTGTGACAAATTTCAGTTTCGTTTCATCGGTCCCTACACCGCCTTAGCGCAGACATCTCCCGTGAACTATCGCGTAGCACCTGTTGTTCTTCCAACCGACCGTCGCTGCCGCGCAACTGAGGTGGTCCACGTTTCGCGTATGAAGCCTTTCACAAGGCGCGCTATATCTCTTTAAGCTGCGGCCAGGATGGCCGCTCTCGAGCGGGGGACATTAGTGTGGGCACCTAAAAGGCTCCTCTTCGTCATCTGTACATAATCATCATCACAACGGCTTCTTCTTCATCGGGTGTGGGTAATCATCTGTAGTCTGTTCGGTGCTTTGGGCGCGGCCGGTTCGCTGCATCATTGAGGCCTAATAAATACACCGTGACAACCGCATCCTCACAATATCATTTTCGATTACTTTGCGCGTTAAGACAACCTCAATTGTAGCTGAGCCCTTTTAGTGAGCCTGCAAGCTTCCGTGCTGTAGGTAAGTAGCGGTAAGATGCAGTCATACACTTTCCTCGTCAGGGACATTGATAAGCTGTGAGTAACTATCTGAGAATACCTCCAAAATGTGCTCTGGAACTCCTAGTCTTTCTAATCGTCCTAGTTTCATGACTAAGACCAGGGATGTGAGTACGTGGGCTGAGTAAATGTATTGGCTTACCACTTGTAACGCATTGCCACTTATACCGAACCGCTCCGCTCTTGGTGGGTTATTAAACATTAGTTTTCTGAACATTAATTGTCTGAAGGTTAATGGGGGTATGTTAATAACCAAAAATTCGCTGATCACATTGGCTTCCTAATTAACTAACTGAATGAATTTTAAACCATGATACTCAACAAGACAGGCAGAATATAACTGTTCGTCACGACGGATAGCGACTGTTCTATGCGAGTCGCCATCCACAGTCACGGTCCTGTGCAGTCGTGAGTGCGCCTGTCCTGTGATATGAAAGTACGTAACAAAGTTGTAAAAAGCGCATGTTAAACGAATGCGATAAAGTTTGCTACGCTTTGTTTCCTTTTATTCTTGAGTTCGATTGCGAATAAAATAGCGCTGACTTCCGCCTTGTCAAGCATCGCACATTTTCTTCTTGTCCTTAGAGAATTGACACCCGTATCAACAAAAAGGGTAAGCGAAAATTCTTTGTTTATTCATGTATTTTTGGTTTTTACGTCCCAAAAAGATCACGTGTTTCTGGCAGACGCTGTCGTGGAGGACAGTGGAAATTTTGACAATGGTCTTCCTAAGAAATCACTTCTTTGTTTCATTTCGCAATTCTTTGCTAAGCCCCAGAGCACCGCTGGTCACTGGCGTTTCTGAAGCGAAACCACACACCTAATGTTTATTTCTTTTTTGGTATTTTCATTACGGAGTGCCTAATTCACTGTGCGGGAATTATCGCAGCGCAGACCGCTTACAGCGACCAGTTATATTGTTTACAGTAGGAAACAGCCAAGGTGACAAGAAAGGTTAACAGCAATTTAGTGAATCCTCTACCAGGCAGAGCCTAACAACTTACGCATCAATTAAGCACCGTCACCTGCTGAAACGAGGTGTAATTCAACGCACATGCATTGCGTGGCGCACTCGCTTAGGGCCACTTCACGCCAAAGCCGATTTGCCGGTCCGCACGATACGGTAGCCGCTCCACCTGCGACTGGGAAGAGAGGTACATCTGCTTCATACATCCCCCTCTACCGACCATTGGCGGTGCGGCCACCGCCACGAGCGACATGGTTGGGTGGTTGAACCGTTAGGTGGCGTTTACAGAGCACACATAGCAGCGCTAGGGCAGGGGTTTGATTCCTCATCGCGGTCGCGTTCATGTAGCTTTGAAAGATGTGCGCCGGTGTGGGACTTTTGTGGGTCGTCTGTGCGGCACAGGTCCTACATAACGACGAGGTGAAAAATGAGTTGCTGATGGCGATGATGTCGCACAATGAGCTTAGTGATGCTTGATTGATTGATTTGTGGGGTTTAACGTCCCAAAACCAGTTCTCATTATGAGAGACGCCGTAGTGGAGGTCTCCGGAAATTTCGACCACCTGGGGTTCTTTAGCGTGCACTGACATCGCACAGCACACGGCTTAGTGATGCTTGCACATTGAAATAAGACGTCAGTCTTGGACACTGCGCATATCGTCCCTGCTCCTCCGTTCATGGTCCGAGGCACCGAGTTGCCGGCACGATGCCGTAACATGGAAGGCTTCGTGAAAAGCTTGCTCCTCTAAGATGTGAAATCAGTGCGCGTCGTATGTGTCACGTAATAACGCGAACATTTACCTTACCGTGACGTGAATTTCACCTTTCAACTTGACTAAAGATGTAGAACGACACAAACCATGCTGTCTTCAGACACAATCGATTTGTCTAACCTTCGCCTACATGGCGCTCTGCGGTCCTATCTGGTCATTGCGCCAATACATTCGAGCACTATTTTAGTGGTGCCCTCTTGCAGTGGCATTTGAAAACGGCAAACAATAATCATGCCGCTAAAATAAAATTGGAACGTAGGGACGTACGTACGTGACTTTTACTTGCGAAAAAAGGCGATGGGTTGTAATGCCTCGATGACTGAAAAACGAGTGAGCTGTCTGAGAAAAGGACGTGCGTGGAGAGACCACTCGGTTCCTAAAAGATGCCGACGAAGTGGAGTGTCGAATGTACTTGTAGCCTCAGCGTGGGCTGGCACATGGGTTCTTCCAGCGACGCGCATGGAAGTGGCTTGATGACCTGCTTCGTTTCATATTGGTCTGCATGATGTTTTGCCAGGCTGCGGGGAAACGGAGGCGTCAGGAAGGGTGCACAACGGCGAGGCAGCCACAAGGGAGAGCGTTCCATGGATCGTAAGTTCAATATCGTTGATTTCGGGTCTTATTAAAAAACCACCAGGCACATAAAATGACCAGCTTAGAATAAATAATGTTTAAGGGGCCCTCCAAAACTTTTCGACACTGTCAGGAAACAGTGTCAATCAGTCGTTGAGGCTCTTCTGAGCGTAAGCCAAATGTTGCAGCACTGCACGAATCACGGATTTCGCAGTGTGGTATAAGATAAAGCTGAAAATCACCTGTTCTTTACTGAAGAACTGACGTCACCAAAAGCACCGAGCACGTCGCTTGGGCTAGAGGTAGCACTGGTTATTTCACGGCCGCGTAAATACCCTCAGCAATGCTTTATATGTCCGGTTTGATTTCTAGAGATATGTGCCTACAACACCTTAAGAAGACAAGTCAAAGGGCTTAGTCGGTGGTGTGGTAAAACTTTATTGTGGAAGCCAACGAGTTCATTGGCCCGGGCTAAACCACCGGGTGGTCCGTAGCCGAGGGGGTAACCTCTTGGCGATAGTCCTGGCGCGCTGGACAGGGCATAGTTGGTCTGTCAGTTCTTAGCTGGTCAAGACAGTTCGCCAGCCTTCTTCAAGGAGATCTGGTCTGATATATCCTCATTGTACAACTGTAGATTACTTGTACAGCCACATAGAATGTGCGTCATGTCAGCGTGGGCGTACCCGCACCAAGGACAGGCTGGTGATGGATGTAAATGCTGATGTAGCCTGTATAGGTGTGCAGGATTCCTAAACGTGTGCGTTTGCAAGCGTCGTAGGTCTGTGGCTTGTGATCTATCAAGTTGCTGGTGTGGATGTGGATACGTTTGCCTCTGCTTTCTGAAATGGCTAAGGATCTCATGATATGTCACCATGAGGTCTTTGTTGTCCTGTATGGCAGTAATTAATCATGTAACTGTGCTCCCCCGTTACGGGGTCACCCCGGAAAACCTATGCGTATCAGCGACCCGGAATGTGTCGCGGTGGGTTAGACGTCTCACGACACGGTGGGCCCGGTCATTAAGATTGTCCGGGATTTCAGGCTTCTGTCTATAGAGTTCGCCCATGTGCGCGGGGAACCATTTCAGGGTCTTGGTTGATAGGGTACCGTCCTGAAAGTCTTTAGCCTTGGCATTCAGTGCACGTGCCGCCCCTGCGGAGATCAAGCCTTTTCTGTAGTTGCGGATCGCTGTCTTAGCGTCGCTTATGAATAGTGAATCCGTTTCTGTACTGTGGAGTACGGCTAGGGCGATTGTCATTTCTTCCGCCGCTTCGGAAGTTTGTACGCTTGTGGATCCTGTGACACGTATGTTGTTGTGGGTATCCAGCACCGCCATGGAGAAGGTAGGTAGGATGCAACGTCCTTGTCGCGAGGTATTGTTGGGGTACCTGGCTGCATCGACAAAGAGGACCCCGTCTCGGTGGCTCCTTAGAATGGCCTCAGCCCGGCATCTTCTCCGTCCGGCGTCGTGCACCGGGTGCATGTTCTTTGGTATGTTCTCCGTCATTATGGCGTTTCTAACGGCTGGGAGTAGTGCCTCCCTCGGTCCCCGTATTCCATGGTCGGTGGTTTGTATTAAATATTTTTGTAACGTGCCTAAGTATCAGGCGATTTCAGCTGACCCATCGTGAAATATTTTAGCAAAGCCCTTTATGCTGAGGCAGCTTCAACACTTGTGGTATTGGCAGGAGGTGGTGCATTCCGGCATTATCGTAGACGTGACCCACTCCACAATTATCCGGGATACGGCATTGGGGGTTATGCCACGTGCCTAAGTCAACAGTCAGCCTGGCTTAGCTGCACACTTTGTTGATGTCCTTTCTGCTTACGATCGCACAGTGAACATGAGCGAAACACGGGAATTCACACGTTTGTAGCCTAAAGACACAATGGGGCCCACACGATTGTCTCGGAAATGAAGTACTCAATGTGAACAAAACATTCGCTTACTACCGGCGTTCGAACCCGGAACCAACGCCTGTCGGGGGTGGTCGCTCTACTAACTGAGCAAACCAGAATTCTAGGAATAGGTAGCGCGATAAGGAGACTTGATCGGGGACACGGGGCATATGGTCGTGCATGTGCCAAAAGAGTTCTGCAGAAGTGTGCAAGCTGAAGTAACTATTATGAGGAAATTCGCGTCGACAGTTGCAGAAGCCTGCTGAAGTGACTTGCGTATGGTGACGAATTATGGATGAGGCTTTTCGTAAAGTGTGGACCGCTTCAGGCCACCTGCTCATCACGCAATTCACAAGGTTGGGCCACTGGTGCAGTGCTACCCGTCTGACAGAAGGATAGTATAATTGCAAATGTTACACTTTGCCCAAGAGAACGGCTCTATAGAATTTGTTTCCGAAAGAATTTGAAGCACTGGAATAGCTGCTATCTTCCCAGTTTCCATTGCGTTTCAGGTCCCAGTTGCCGTTTTGTCATTAAGCGCGGTGGCTGCGACTGAAATGGTGGCGGCCGAGAACTGCATCACTCAAAATCGGCTGTCAGAATGAGCCAACAACACATTAAGCTATAAAGACGCCTCGCTTTATAACTCCCACCTTTGCTCGATTCCTGTTGGAGATTTCATGCTAGTCCGCAACGGGAGTCTAGTGACACAAACTCGGTAGCGAAAAAAAAAAAAAACACGGACGGTGTATCGTACTAACGAAGCAAGATAGGGTTATTCAGCAATGTACTACTAAACTTTCAGGTGCAATTATATTCTTGACAAGTTAACTGTGTTTCAAGATCCCCGGGATATAGGCAAGCAAAAAAACAAACTCGGTAGCGGAAAAAAAACACGGACAAAGAAAAGAAGGAACACAGGACTGTTTTTTTTTTGCGCTGCCGAGTTTGTGTCAAGAATGTACCAACTAGCCCAAACAAGAGTGTTACTGGAGTTAGTGGTCTTGACGTTTAAATGCTGACCCGTAAGATGCGGGGTCGTGCTTTCGGTATGGGCGATAATGGTAGAGACACGTGTACTAGTGTGCGATGTCACAGCTCATAAAGAATCCAAAGGTAGACGAAATTTCTGAAGTCACCGCTAAGCCGTCTCTCATAATCATATGGGGATTGTGTCACGTGAACTCCGTCAATGTGCTTGAGAAGGACACACTCTTCGCCTAGTTGGTGTTTGTTTGAGCATATATCAAAATTTTCGAATACCAATTGAATATCAATACCTAACTTCGAATATAGAGTACTAAAACACAAACGCGCCTTCACTTATAACATTTTCTTTAACACATCAGTCTCTTTTGTTAGGAAAACAGACTAATAAACTATCAGCGTCAAATATATTGCTACCAGGAACAAAGTACCTCCACTGGCCTGCCTTATCGGAACTGTTCTGGTAACATATCACAGCATAATAAAGCGATAACAAATGCTGAAGGCTGTCAAGAACGTTGGACATAGGAAATTGATATGCATTTCGAAAAGACCCCGCACATGCATGCGGGCTAGATTGGCCTGCAGCACGCTTTCATTGACTGTTAATTGCACGAAGTACACCGACACGTTTACCAAACTCCAGCAGTGCTGCCTGTCACGTAGCTGAAGGTGCTTATCGTGACAGCGCATGTTCGCCGCGAAAAGTCATAGCATACCGGCTCGGGCGTCATCGGCCACCACCATGCCTTCGTTCACTTCCGACGTAAGCATCGCCAGCTTGGACACCTAACACGGATGATCAGACATTTTCAGCAAGACGAATAAATCGCGTATTCAAGTAGCCTTGAAAATAAGGAAATTTTCTGATGTCTAATTTTAGAATCGTATACGAATATCGAAATTGCAATTTTCGACAAATGTTCGAAGCACTTAAACATTCTCACAACCCTATCAGGAAAACACGGCATTATTATTTTACAGGTGCAACTCCTCTCTAGATTCGAAGATGGCACAATGGAATGTGGAGGAAGCATCATAACTAGCAACATCATTTTGACAGCGGCGCACTGCTTGAATGAAAAGTAGGTCTATTAAATGTTTCTGCACCTAGCGAATTTCCGTTCCTTTGCAAGCGCATTAAAATACTATTGGAATATGACTGATATTTTATGTGCGTTTTTTTTTCGTGTCGAGAAATCGGAAAGTAGGACATGCTAACGCCGGCTGTCAGGAAATGCAAATTTTGTCGTATTAACAGTGGGAAGTAGGCCAATATACAAAGACGAAACATTAGTTCTGTAGTTGCGAGGCATATGTAATAAATTATAATAATAATGATCACCATAATAATACTTTATCGATACTCATCCAGAACCCAAACAAGGAAACAGGCCAATGTCAAGCGAAGCGTGTGGCTAGGCCCGGCAGCGTTGGATACAGCGATGTTGTAATAAAAGTAGAATAATCGCAGGTGTCACACAAGGCTACTAGTACTAATTTTTATAATAGTAGTAATAACGTTATAGTAGAAGGCTTGGCGAAATGAAAAAATTGGCAGATCCCCACGTGCAGTGGGAATCAAGGAAATGCGAAGCACGCATAAGGAACGTAAAATGGATATGCATTGTTGTCTCGCTATACCGAGTTTGGTACATATGAAGTTAAAGAAACGGCCGCAAGAGCACCAAGACTGTGGCATCTAAACCATGCCGCTCATACACGCATGTCATGATTCTAACGTTATGACTTGTCATTTACGTTGGTCATGCAGTCGTGTAGTGCCCTAGCAATTTTGGTATACATCCTTTAAGGAAACGAGTGGCATGTAGATCATGCCGTTAATTACACGCATGTCACGATTTTCATGTTATGACCTGTCATTTATGATCGTCATGCAGTCATGTTGTGCCAAACCAATTTTCGTATAGGCTCCGTGCAGTCGAGTTTTCCATGTGCGATATCAGCGCCAGAATGCACTGTTTGGCAGAGAGAAGAAGCAAAATTGGGCAGACTGCGACAGGAAAATACGCGAACGGGATGCGCGTCTCCAACTCTATAGCAGCCACCTTGTTTCGTTTTATTTCCTTTGAGACGCGCGCTCCAAACCTGCGGCAAACTGTTCCAAAGGGCGACGCCACGAGCGTTCGTGTGGTTCGCAGCACGCCCGGAAAGCAGCGAAGAAACGCTTGCGTCGCTGTCGCCTCGGTTTCCACCGTGCGCGCGCGTCTCATACGTGCGACCCAAGCGGCCAATGTCAGCGATACTGAGCCGTCCTACGAGAGCTACGTAGCGCCCTCTGGTCAGTAGACGGAGCCCATACATCCCATTAACGAAACGGCAGTATAGCGCCAGGACCACGGCATGTAAATCATGCCGCTCATGACACACGTGTCATTATTCTAATGTTATGACCTGTCATTTACGTTCGTCATGGTGTCGTGTTGTGCTATAGCAATTTTGGTATACATCCCATTAACGAAACGCCTGGCATGTAAGTCATGCCGCCCATGACATGCATGCCACGATTTTCATGTTATGACCTGTCATTTACGTTCGTGATGCAGCCATCTTGTGGCATGCCAATTTTTGTATACATCCCGTTAACGAAACGCGTGGATGTAAATCATGTCGACCATGACATGCATATCATGATTTTCATGTTGTGACCTGTCAGTCATGTTCGCCATGCAGTCATGTTGTGGCATACCAATTTTCGTATACATCCCATTAACGAAACGGCCAGGAGGGCACCAAGACCGTCGCATGTAAATCATGTCACTCATGACCTGCATGTCATGATTTTCGTGTTATGACCTCTCATTTGTTTGTGATGCTGTCATGTTATGGCATGCCAATTTGCGTATACGTCCCATTAACGAAACGGGTGGCATGTAAATCATGTCACTCATGACATGCATGTCACGATTTTCATGTTATGACTAGTCATTTATGTTCGCCATGCAGTCATATTGTGGCATACCAATTTTCGCATACATCCCATTAACGAGACGACCAGGAGGGCACCAAGACTGTGACATGTAAATCATGCCGCTCATGACAGGTATGTTATGACTTTCATGTTATGACGTGCCATTTATGTTCGTCAGGCAGTCATGTTGTGCCATACCAATTTTCGCATACATCCCATTAGCGAAACGGCCAGGAGAGAACCAAGACCGTGGCATGGAAATCATGCCGCTCATGACATGCATATCATGATTTTCATGTTATGACCTGCCATTTATGTTCGTCAGGCACTCATGTTGTGCCATACCAATTTTCGCATACATCCCATTAGTGAAACGGTCAGGAGAGCACCAAGACCATGGCATGTATATCATGCCGCTCATGACATGCATATCATGATTTTCATGTTATGACCTGCCATTTATGTTCGTAATGCAGTCATGTTGTGCCATACCAATTTTCGCATACATCCCATTAGCCGAAACGGCCATGGAGAGCACCAAGACCGTGGCATGTAAATCATGCCGCTCAGGACACTGCATGTCATGATTTTCATGTTATGACGTGCCATTTATGTTCGTCATGTAGTCATGATGTGGTGTACCAATTTTCATAAACATCCGGTTATCGAAACGGCCAGGAGAGCACAAATTCGTAGGCGGCTAGATAGATAGATACATACGCTCAAACTCGCCGAAGTTCGCTAAGAAATGCTTCGCATTTAAAACTTCAATAATCACGGAAAAGAACCGAAGACTCCCGCATATTAAAAAATTCACAGCAAATCCACGGAGTAAAAGATGATGTGTGGGCGAAGCTCGGGAGGTTCATCATAGATCGTGCCGAGTTCCGGATTAATTTAGTTAACGCGCACGCTACGAATCCTTATGGTTCAACTACGCACAAGTGAAATCTCCCACTGGCACTTCATTGCAAGTCAAGATCCAGTGCCTATATGATGATGATTGATGATTGTGGTTCGGTTTGGAAAGGACGCTAATTTGATTGATTGATTGTGGTTCGGTTAGGAAAGGACCCTAATTTCTGCAGCCCATGTAGGGAGCACGGCTAAGCGTCCGTAGGGGTAGGGGAAAGGGAGTGAAAGAGATAGAGAGGAGAGAAAGGCCTTAGTGGAGGGCTCCGGAAATTTAGACCACCTGGGATTCTTTAACGTGCACTGACAACGCACAGTACACGGGCCTCTGGCATTTTTGCCTCCATCGAAAATGCGACCGCCGCGGCCGGGATCGAACCCGCGTATTTTGGGTGGTAGCCGAGTACCGTAACCACTACACCACCGCGGCGGACCATATATATATATATATATATATATATATATATATATATATATATATATATATATATATATATGGGTGGCCGGTGAACGGTTCTCCAGCGCGAGCAGTCGGTATTTTTCAAAAGAAAGTCGCTGGAAGAGGCTGCCTGCGTCAAGCTTGTCTCTCGCTGATGATGGCGCGTCCTCCTCCTTTGCGAGCTGGTAGCGCGTGCATCGAAGAAAGCGTTTGATTGATTGATTATGTTTCGGTTAGGAAAGGACGCTAATTTCTGCAGCCCATGTAGGGAGCACGGCTAAGCGTCCGGGGGTGTGGGGGAAAGGGAGTGAAAGAGATAGAGAGGAGAGAAAGGCCGTAGTGGAGGGCTCCGAAAATTTAGACCACTTGGTGTTCTTTAACGTGCACTGAGAACGCACAGTACACGGGCCTCTGGCATTTTCGCCTCCATC
Source organism: Hyalomma asiaticum (assembly GCA_013339685.2). NCBI lineage: Eukaryota > Metazoa > Arthropoda > Arachnida > Ixodida > Ixodidae > Hyalomma > Hyalomma asiaticum. Next base: position 51,064,235 of record CM023488.1, read on the forward strand.
GAAAATGCGACCGCCCCGGCCGGGATCGAACCCGCGTATTTTGGGTGGCAGCCGAGTACCGTAACCACTACACCACCGCGGCGGACGAAGAAAGCGTTTCCATAGTCAACGCGCGCCTTTCGCTCTCACTGTCTCTCTCTCTCTCTCACAAGACAGCAGATGGAAGAGCGAGAGAGCTCGCGCGCCGGGAGGCACGCGCCGAGGGCGCGCCTCCCACACGCTTCCTCGTAATAGCGCGTTCCTAATAGGTAACGCGGTGCTACAACGGACGGACAGACCCAAACCTTAAGGAGCTTCGCCCCTAAAATGACAAGGAATGAGCGCTGCAGTACGACATTTTTCCGCGTCGTTTTCAGCCCAATTGAACAATTTAAAGTATTATGAAGAAATATGAAATAAATAATTATGACAGTGTTAAATTATTATGCTAAAGGTGAGCTGAATGTTACCATGCGTCTCAGTGGCATTCCCTCACCGCCGGTGGTACCAAAAATGTGGTACCAAATCCTCCAACTTTGACGTTGCTCGGTTGGTTTGTGCCAAAAATTGGCATGACAGGGTACGAATCTAAGACTGTTACGACATTCAGAGACTAACACATCAATGCCATGACAAGCTCGGCACACTGTCGGTATTAAAGAAAACTTTTTACTGGTATGTCTTAAACGTACGCTGTAGACGACTTGACTCTAATCTTGAATACCAAATAGATCCCGAGTTCCCATCATGTATCGACACTCTCATTTATCGTATCCGGCTGCTTGGAGAAAACATGGAGAAACTGCTTGGAGAAAGCATTTTTGCTCCGCATTCAGCACGCTTCGTATTCAACATGTTCATGTGACAACGGCGACGGAGATGTGTCGCCTGTTGATAGACTGTCCCAAGCACACCACACACAGGCAACCACTGGAAAAATAGCTACGTTTACGAGATTCAGCTCGAACCTTTTCTGTTGAGGAAGTATTTGGTCAATGGCTGTCAATAATCAATCACAAGACACTGAAAGGCCTTTATTGCTTCTTTGAAGAAACAAATTGAAGAGTTACTGAATAATCCCGATCATGCCTGCACACAGTTTTGGTGTGTGTCAGATGGTAGCGGTCTCTCATAACAGCAGTTTTGAAATCATAGAGGCGAACATGTTGTGATTTCACTTTCTTTTTGTTTTTACAGCACCTAAGTGAAAAGAGGTATACGTGGCTAGTAAATGGCGATAACAACTGTTTAATTTATATTTACATTAACAAAAAGAGGGCTTTACCAGCAAAGCCATTTGGCATCATCCAAACATGGTACAATAACTCGCGCCAGCAGGAGTCATGACCTTCAACGATTTCTCTTTTCTTCGAAGGCATACGCGCTTCCGTAGTGGCAAGCCTGCCGCCAGAGTTACCACGCGGACGGGGCGCTGTGCCACGTCATCCGCTGTAACTGCCGCTGGGAATCAGCCATCGTTACTTTGCCCATTTCGTTACCCGTGCGAGTTATGAAGTCTTTTGTTGAAAGGGCGCATGCTTTCCAGGTGTATATTGAAACCACATTCCCTGCTGCGTTGGTGCAACAGCATAATGCTGACATGTTCAAGGGAGCCTCCATGATGCATTAGCCTCTGTGTTTTCGCTGCGCCCGAAAAGTGTTCTAAGGCTCCTTAAATCCACAGTTCCCAACTAAGAAGCGGCCCGTACTATCATATGACCACGCAAGAGCTCACAATTATCTGTTAAGAATTCAAGGTCTGGATGTTAAAGACGCTCTTGCCAACGAACACTGATCCGTGAACTTATGATCCCAAGCTGTAAAACAAAGAACACCCCCCATGAAACTGTGCCGCCAGGAAAGAGTTTTGCTTTCTGTCGTTTTGTTATAACCTGCGTGTCTGGCTCGAGCCATCCGATATGAGCGGCCATGAATCACGAGGTAGAAGAACGAGGGGAGGGAAAGAAACAAGAAAATCAAACAAAAAGAACTGGAGAAGGAGAAAGCTAAACCTTAGCTTTTGTTGTCCGCTGCAGAGTAAGGTTATGTTGATTTTTTAGGAGCTTGCTCGGCAAGCTTCTTATGCTAGTGCCTTGTCCGGCGGCGGCGGCGGCGGCGGCGTGTACACAGCGCTCAAAGTTCCGGCTTTCCGGTGATATCAAGAATGCTCACTAAGGCGGGGGGTTACGCAGTGCACACTCTTCGTTGCCGCTCGGCCGCATGAACACCGCACAAGCCAAAACAGCAGCGCGGCGGGCTCGCAACGCAGCAGCAGCTCAGGCTCGCCGCTAAGACCCTGCGGTGACAGCCCGGGAGGCCGAAGCGAAAAGGGCTCGCCATCATGCACGGGTTACACGCAGAGCAAACTCTGTACTCACTCGTCGGAGATCTGAACGTTGACATCATGCAAATCGATTGCCTAATCCAACAGATGATGTCACGTTACGCTCTCCGATGCGTATCGTACGACTGCAAACGTCCCACCACCATCAAGGGCTCCTGTATCGATGCTGCCTTCTCGAACTTTCCATTGCGTCCCATCATCGATGTTCCCTTGGCAGCATACTTTACTGATCATAAAGTAATAATATTTAAAGGGAAACGAGTCCCCGAGCTCATCGAGGGACGCCCTTCTTGTACTTTGTGAAATAACATCTCTTGTGTATATATAATATATATACTTCATGCACCATAAAGCAATCATCTTTCAAGGGAAACGAGCGTCCGAGCTCATCGAGGGACGCCCTTTAGTGCACTTTGCAAAAGAACATCTCTTGTGTATATATAATGCATATAGACCATCAATATGTATATAGTGCATCCAAATGTAAATTAATAAATAATGTGTATGTAATGTATATGTAACAACGTTGTCACGTCTATGTATGATGGTAGGAAATGTGTACGGAGGATTCGCGGGTTACCCGATCATCTCCCAGCAAGCTGCTCTAACACCACTCACTTTGTGGATATTCCGGTGCTTTTTTTATTATTTAGTGGTCTTAATGTAATGTGATGCATAGCGTAAGTTACGAATAAGGGTAGAGTCTTTGGATTAGTCTCAGCATTTATATGCAGTTGACGCATCTGGTCCTCTTCCAGAGGCAAATACCCTAATAGAGTCCACGTATTGTTCAACTCCACGGCAAGATTTCGGGGCGCCACAGTGTACGCAGAAAAGGTAAAGGTACACCCAAGATTTGCGAAGGAAGCAGATTTCGTGTACGACGTGGCACTTATAAAGGTAAGTATGCACTGGGAAGTACGCCGCAGTGGCAGCGTAATGGTTGTTGGTCATTCAAACTTACGAGACAGAACAAATTTTAGTAGAACTCGTTGGTAGATTGAGCTGATTTCTGGTGTTTAACGCCCCAAAAGCACGATAGGATAATGAGAGATGCCGCAGTGGAAGGCTCCGGAAGCTTCGGCGAGCTTGAGTTCTTTAACGTGCCCTTACTCCGCACAGTATACGCCGGCTTCAACATTTCGCCTGCATCAAAATGCAGCTGCCGCGACCGGGGATCAATCGCGATACCTTCGGATCAGCAGCCGAGTGATGTAGCTACTAGACCACCATGACAGGGCTTAGTAGAACTCGTTGACGGCCTAGTGTGTCACACAGCTGTTTGAACGGACAGGGACCGGAAATATATGCAGCCACAAGAAATCCACGTAGGCCATGCGCAAAATATCGACGAACAGAGAAGAGTGCTTGTGTCCTATACTTTCACTTTGTTAGTATTTTCGCTCCCCTTCAATTTAAACAAAATGAAGGAGATAGTGGGGAGACTGAGGGGAAGAGAGAGAGAACGTTCCTGGAGCCTAACTTCGCAATAACGAAACTGCCTGGGGACCACCAATTAGCTCGCTATATCCGATGCTCGTGGTAACAACAGATAGAAATTGGCCCTAAGAAATCCCAAATCAGGCTCGCGGATAAGATCGCAGCCGCAAAAAAGAAAGAGTTTGGGCAGAAGGACGAGGCAATGAATGGGATAGCAATGCAGGATATGATATACGAAGTAGGACTAGCAGCTCTAGGGTCAATCTGAATTGCACTGAACGTTGGCTTATTATGTAAGCACGCAGATGCTTAAAGTACCATGTCAGTATCGAACGGCAGAGGGTACGGCCCAGAGGAGCTCCGAGCTAAATCATGTTGTTTTAATTCCTTCTGGTACACGCTTCGCGCGGCGCGACTGCTCTAAGCACATTTGCAGCGAAGCACGCAAATACGCGCTATAAGCACATTTACATACGCCGAAAGAACGCAGATGCGCGGCGTATTTTTTCTGCTCTGCTTTTTCTTTCGCCGTGTATTCCTGCAAACACTTGTTTTTGGTCAGGGCTTAATCGTGAGTAGTGTACGCGTCGTCGGCAATGGTAATAGGACCGTGTTTTTGTGTAACCAGCGCGTCAACCGAGGTGGCTTAGCCGAGGTGGTCTAGGTGGCTTAGCGTATCGTCTTAGACCGAAAGGTGTGCCTCGATTAATTCCTCGACGGGATTGTTGATATCCAAACGCAGTAGTTTCTCGGTGCTTGCGTACCAAAGCCGGCATGCCACGTTTCCTTTTAGGGCTGCAGAAAAAGATGCGTTCTCCTGATCGCTGCTGAATGGTTGCCGGCATGGCGCAGACGGTTCTAGCATGATGGTACCTTAGATAATATAGGTAGGCATAGACCACTACACAGGAGGTATGCGGTCCAAACTGAATATCGACAATGTATCGCATTCTGATCGCATTGTAATAACAGCGTGGCATTTTCTTTGCAGAAGAGGCCAACCCTGGTTATTTTTCGAGTTCAGTGGGTCTCAATAAAGTTTGCTAGGCACGTTCCTTTTCCCAGTTTTGTCATTTCTGGTATATTACATGCTCGAGAGATGCGCAGATTGCTTACAAATAATTCTTTTTACCGGTTACTAGTATCAAACCGCCCACCTAGCTTCCTACAATTATTGGCCACACTGTGTGCTGACGTCGTCTTTGGCAAAGTGACAGAAGCTCACCGGTACCATACCATAGCTTTCGAAATCTGCGCATGCCGGCCAGCCATCCCTACATCAGGGGAACGGCTCGACCGTCAGGGAATGGACACATGCGCTGGCGCACCATGCTTAATGCGGATTGGCTGATTTGACGTCACTGCTAGGTTTCATTTCTGTTTCGGTTTCGCATTTTTTTCGCAATAAAAATTGCGTTCGATCTCGTTAAAGATTTCTGCTCTCAGAATATGAACAGGACCCGCTCACGAATATAGAATGGCCATTACCATGACATGCTCAAAAGATCGCAAGAGTTGGGCTTCAGGTTGCTGACATTTCCAAGCCGGCCAAGAGAATGCTTGTGCCATGAGCTAAGTATATTTTGTCTCTACTTACAAGTTCTCAATCCCTTAACGTGACATTTTTCAGCTGGCAATGGATCTGAAATTCAACAGAAGGACGAAGCCAGTTTGTCTGCCTGAAGAAGAAGTTGATGTTGGGGAAAAGTCCTTGCTAGTAGCCGGATGGGGCGTGACGGAATGTAAGTAATGGATTCACCATTGTGGAGTGTTGAAGGATCTCGTTTTCTTTTTACGAAATCAAAGAAAAACGGCACAGCTAGAGCGCTTCGCCTTGCTTAAAAAAGAGCTGCTTGTGTTCAGCGGGAATTCCGCTTTGCGATTCCCTAACGACATCTGTACTTGGTGAATAGCGAGTGGTGAATTATACTGACAATCTTAAATTTAGAGCGGAGATCAATATGACTATGATTCAGATTTCTTTTTCGTCTATGATCGAAAAGTCTAGTTGACTTGGGCCCCCCAATTGCCTAAGCCGTCTACCCTTTGCCGGGATACGCATGCACCTTTGAGCAATAGCAAACTAAAAAAAAGAAAAAAAAACTCCAAGAGCCCTCACATTTCCACAAAGACATATATTGCCCCTGGAAAATTTCTCCCAGGAATATGCTTGTGTTTCGAAGTGAAGCCAATCTTAAGGAAATTGTTGTTGCCTTGGTTTCCTAGGCTATCTTGCGCGCTTTGTCTGCTGCAGTGAGGCCTACTACTACTACTCGAATAAAAGCCGCACAGGCTTGCAGCGAGACGGAGCAACCTGTACTGGACTAAACGTTGCTTATTCAGCCCTGCAATGCATGTGGCAACAAATGAAACTGTGCCCATCAGTCACGCAGGCGCCTCTGAACAAGTGAGCAAAGTACTGCATTGTGCTCAGCAGAAAATTCGCATTCTGGTTTAAACAGAGCTGGAAAGCGCCCGCTCTTTGATCACGCGAGTGAGGGCATCGGCTACGTTGCTTTATTTTCGTTGCGTTTGAAGAGAAATGCGCGCGTTCCAGTTGTTTTTGCATTCAAGAGGAACAGATAAGGCGTGACACATTATCTTTCTAAAGTCACGAAGTCAGCCGCTGCTGCTTCTGCATCCAACCACTTAGTCGGTGGCCCCAGTGATGTCATGTAAAGGAAAAGAACGGGAGCTTTCCAGCTTAGTTTAAAAGCAAACTTCGTCCGGCAGTGGACGTAATATGGGATGATCATGCATGAAATTGCGAATTCCTACATGACAGTGCATATACGCGGACTGGATATTACAGGTCACGAGGCTGACCTATGATACCGTGCGAGCGTGAAGTTATTATTCCGCGCATTTACAAATCAATGCTCGCAGAACGCCGGCTAGCTTATAGAGGGCTAACTCATAGAACTGTTTGACGCAGATCTGATAAAGTAAACCCGACCAAGATTCAACGCCAAGTTGGCACAGATACATCTGTACGTTTCTCATTTATTCCTTTAAGATGAGTCTGTCAATTAGCCGGAAACAGCGTGTTGCAAGGGTGTTGCATTTAGGAACACGCATTGTTCAAAGATTAAGGCGTGATAAAGGAGTGTTCTCATAACGTAAACACCCTCTTTGCACCCATTAGGGTGATATTTTTTTAAAGTGTAGCCACCGCAATGATAACCAGATGGTGAAATCCTGGCAACAGCGCTCAACACTGCGGAGTTTGTGGCAGTCCAGGATGCTCCATGCCATTGCGTGCAATGTTCTTGTTGAGCTTGTTACGGCTGCGGACATTTTAACGAAGCTTCCGTAAACTGTCATGCTTTCTGAAAATGATACATGTGCAGTTCATGGAGGGAAAACTTCCAGAGGGAGTACGATTGATGCGAGCCCCGTCACGGTGATGGTGGTGCTCAGGTGCTCAACCAAGGTCACGGGAGCGATTCCCGGTCGTTAAGCGTCGAAAATGTTGCATTAGTGTTCATGTGAATGTGACGAATTGGAAACAACGACGGCGTCACGCCTGCCGGGAGAGGGGCGTAATTTTCACATCATTTATGAGCTGGCGAATATGGTGGTGCTTTCAAGGTTATTCCATTTCTACACGAATCTGCTATAAGCACCGCAATGAAGATTTCATGATCGCAAGATCGCCGCTTCATGCTATGCGGCCACCCTAGTTAAGACAGTGCCAAACGTATTCAAGGACCCTTGCAGGGAAAAAGACGAATTTACAAAACACGAAGATGAAACGTAATAAGCATTGAGGCCATAATTTAGGTGAGGAGCTGACCTTTACGGCATCAAATCGGAAAACAAAAATGGCTCTGTAGAAAGGAAAAAGAAAACACTCTAGGCTTCTCGAGCACTAGGCGCACACAAAAACCTTACGCCAACATAATCACAATTACCATATATTAATGCACGTGGACTCGATTAGTGGGGCAACAGAGCATACGGTCACTCACAAGTAAAACCAGCATATGGCTACAGGTGCTGTGCAAATTTGAAACGTCGACGTTCGTGTTATGCGTATGTGTGTGCCCCTTTTCCAAGAGTTATGTTGGCAGCAGTGTGGGAAAGATGTGGCTGAATGTTTAAGGTCAATGTGTACGCTGACTAAAACAGCAACTCCTGAACCATTTAAGGACGTAGAAAGGCTTACCTCAAGCAGCGTAAGAAAAAAGTTCACATTCCATCTATTTAACCGGCGTATGAAGTGGGCAGGCGCGTAAACGATGCCGCGATTATGCGTGAATGTCGTAGCACACTTTTCCTAATTAACGTGCAAGTGTTTTCGTCTTCTACTGTTACGTAGTGAACAGTCCCGCTACAAAGGAGCAATAAGCTGGTACTTACAGAAATACTTGCACTCTTGCTCAAAAGGTCATTGAATCCTTTCATTCTTGCTCAGATGTTGCACGAAGGCAGCTGAAGCCCACGCTTGCCCAGTGCTCTAAGCGCTTTCACTTAACTTTTCAGTGAATGCGTCACTCACGTCGCAATACATCCGGGAAACACGGCGTTGACAAGTCTGTAACTCCGAGCGCAGTATCCGAGATAAGAGACGAAGCAGCACAAAGGAACAACATTGCAGGAAGGCCGTATGATAGCCGACTAGATTTCCAAGCTCGCTTCCCTGAAACATCGTGAACGCCCCCTTATTATTTTTTTTACGCAGCGATAAATACTTAGACATCACAAGAATGTCAGGCACATATCTCTATTTCGCTCACCGCTTTTATTTACAACTACGCCGGAAAAATGTTCCATTTCAGTAAAATAAAATGTTGATGTGTCGTTTGTTTCAAGACGTTACGTTTCATGGCCACTGTTTGCTCCCTCAGCATCTAGTGGCCCTTAAGGCGTGATCGCTGTTGATGTCTGTCGCTCCCAGTTTGTTCTGGACAGCTCTTCCTTCATGCTTCGCGACCATGTGAACTGACCGCGCTGGATCGCGTTAGGCTGCAGAACGCAAGAAGCAAGAACAATGTTTTTTCTTTGCATTCCACCGCTATTGTTTGTCTCCAAGGATGCTACTGAAATACCACCTGTCGTTTAGCGCATTTGATGAATGAGCCGCATGAGATTAACCAGTTCAATCAATCTTGATATCCGAAGCTGAAGGTCAAAGGAAACAAATCCGTCCACGCTGAAGATGCTTATGTAGCATTGCAAGGACCCAGGGGGACTCATATCGTGCTACCGAATACGGAGTACTATTCTGTGCCGGCCGTCCCTAATCGCCCAATTCCGCCTTGAGAGTCAGAATAGACGAATCCCTGATGAAAGCCGTTCCTGATTCACAAATGCGCTTTTGGCGGGCAACACTGACCAATAACGGAGGGCCGCCGCGTAAGAGAATTCCATATCGCGTGGCGCCGATAAGGCCCAGGCCGACATCTTCGTAGATTACATACTTGTAATAGGTACATCTGGCCTTGATAAGGCCAAGCTGTCACTGCCCTATATGCTTATACCATGGAGATGTACACACATGTTGGAGGCCTCGCTGGTGAACCGCTTTGTTAAAGGGGCCCTCAAAGACTTTTCCAACATGGCCAGAGAATGCTCCCGCTTAGTCTTGGAGACTCTTATGAATATGTCAGCAGAACGTTTTTGAACCACATGCAGCACGTAATTTGGAATTTGGTTTTAAAATACACCTGGAAAGCACCTGCTCTTCTTTCGACAAAGCACGTCATGAGCTTCACATTCTCCGAAATATGCTGGACAACTACCACTGGACGATTACCAGTGACCGTGCATGCCCGTGGGGTTGGCCCAGGTGCCTGCAGTGAGTCCAGCCACGAGCTTGTCGTCACAGTGAAAACGCGAACACGCTCGAAAAGATAGTTCACAAGAATGCTGAGCTGAGCTTGTTGGTGATGCATAACTCTGCACTCAGACAGGCAACACAAGCTAAATATAGAGTATAAATACAATACAAGCACACTAAATCAATACTACATACAATATGTACATAAATATACACTGCGCACAAAATAGATATACACCAAATCAACGGATCAAGAATATATGCAATATGTAAGGCGTGATCCCTGTCCTTTTATGTAAAATACAGTAAAATGCAATACAATATGTACTGTACACTCAGCACAAAAAATTACACACGCACAAGTTCTATCTTTCCACACGTTTATCTCGGAGAGCGTACACATATATCGTCAAGACATTAATGAAAAAGGCCCGCGTGCTGTGCGCTGTCAGTGCACGTTAAAGAACCCCAGGTGGTCGAAGTTTTCGGAGCCTTCCACTACGGCGTCTCTCATAATCAGATGGTGCTTTTACGCCGTTAAACCCCAGAAATCATCGAATCATGATATTAAAGAAAAGAACCAAAACCACTCAAGAGGCGCATATTTGCCATTCGCGAACATTTCACATGTATCAAGAAATTTAGCTCTTTTTCCCACAACCGCACGAAGGGAATGCTGACGAAATCTGGCCCCAGTCTATGAATCCACTCAGCCTCGATAATACATCTTGTCAGTTTATGTCTATTTTAAATGCGAAGCATTTCGTGGTGAACTTCAGCGACTTTGACCGTATCTCGCTATCTGTCGGCATACACCTCAGTGCTCTCAAGGTCGTCTCGTTCGCCTGATCGCCTGATATGCCCGAATATTGATTGAAGAGACAGGGTACAAATGTATGAAGAACATGAAAAAAAGGACCTTTGCAGAGCTACCATGATGCTCTCGTCATGCACGTAACTATTAACGACACTGCAATCATGTATGGCTGATAGCGGCAGAGCTGGGCCTGCGGGTAGGAGACAGGGAGGACCAACTATAATAGACATCTAACACATTGCTACAGTAGGCAGCCGACGCTTAGATGCAGAGGAAGACGACGCAAGCAAGAACAGTGATCTCTTCCGTCCCTTGGCCTCTCGCATTGAGCATCTTCAAGTAAACTCGACTTCCCTTAACAATATCATTATGACAAACATAAAAGTAGCAGACAGGCACACACCCACCTACCAAGCAGTAGGTGTGCATGGAACCCCGGCCTCCGAGGTGCTAAGCAAGGACGTTACCGCTAGGATACGGCGGCTCCTCCCGCACGGTATAAACATTAAGTCAACCTATTAAACCGGCAGTTGTGATGATGTTGCCGGTGCAACGTAAATTACGGTGCTAATGTGGCCTTAATAATTGTTATAGCAATGTAGTAAACACCGCATATGTTTTACTATCACTTGGCACGTTTTTGTCATGACTCGTACGTGCTTTCTATCACTCGCTACATGTTAATCGATCCCAAAGCAATACTTTATCAAGCGACGCTTATGATGCGCACTTCAGCGCACCGTAGCGTGTATTTTACCTCCGCATAAGAAACCTCTGTGGTGTGCACTGACATAAGTACCAATGTTAGATCGTTCCATAAGCTACCACTCGGTGTACTTGGCGCTGTCGACATTCCTGGTTAGCTCACGGTAAGCATACACGCACCCATGCTCTTTGCACAAGTACCTTCACCCTACACGTAAGCATGGCTTAATGTCAAGGAACTCGTCGTAGGCAATTTCATCGCTGACTGCTTCGCAAGACGCCGATTCCCACAATGAGTGGGACCTACAGGATTCTCTTTGAGGGGCGAAGTTCCTTAGGGTGTTGGTCGTTCCCTCCTCTGTAGTAGTATGTCCGTAGTAGTATGTATGTACCCACCTCGCCCCGCCGGGAGGCTCGCGCTCGCCCTCGGCGCGTGCCTCCCGGCGCGCGAGCTCTCTCACTCTTCCATCTGCTGTCTTGTGAGAGAGAGAGAGAGACAGAGAGAGAGAGAGAGCGAAAGGCGCGCGTTGACTATGGAAACGCTCTTTCTTCGATGAACGCTCTACCAGCTCGCAAAGAAGGAGAACGCGCCCTCACCCGCGAGAGACAACGTTGACGCAGGCAGCGTCTTCTAGCGAGTTTCTTGATTGAAAAATACCGACTGCTCGCGCTGGAGAACCGTTCACCGGCCACCCATATATATATAGGCACTGGATCTTGACTTTCAATGAAGTGCGGTGGGAGATTTCACTTGTGCGTAGTTGAACCACAAGGATTCCTAGCGCGCGCGTTATCTAAATTAATCCGGAACTCGGCACGATCTACGATGAACCTCCGGAGCTTCGCCAACTCATCATCATTCACTCCGTCGATATCATGTGGATTTTTCTTATCGCGGTGATCGGCAAAAAAAGCAGCCACACGGGCTGCAGTGCAAGACTAAGAACCCATCATAATCATTATTGATATTACAAGCATATTCTTGGATACTAAATTTAATGCAGACTAACATTATTGCACTGGAGTGCGTGTGCCTACAATCCGATTTAATAATATAATTAAAGTGGTAAGACAATTAAAATAAATAAGAAAGGAAAAATAATGAACAGTGACGCCAGGCGACTTCGTTAACTAAACTGATAATAAATTTTCTTCCGTTCCCCGTGACATCGACATCGTTTCTGTCGACATCAGTGGTTTATTTTCACGTAGTGATGTGTTTCAAATGTGCGAGTGCGAGGATGTTTTTTGTATTAAAATGACATTACATTACTCGGGTGTTAGTGTTTTCTGTTATGTAATTTGTATAATGTTGTCATCTATGTCCCTTCAACCCCCTCCTCTACCTGCCTAACAAATTCTTTGAAGAGGTGTAGTTAAAGTGAGATAATAGTGATGTGGTAAATAAGCCTACGTAATCTCTTCCAATAGCTGGAAACGTCAGCGAAGTCCTACTACGAGCCCAAGTTAATGGTATGCGGGATGAAGATTGCCAGGAAATATTAAGACGCTCCTTCAATCCCGTTAGAAAGCGTCGGCTGAAGCCTGGTCCTATGGTTTGCGCGAAGGGACCCAAGACCAATGCCTGTCCGGTGAGCAAATTATGACGAGAACATGACGCTCATTACATCTCCGCTCAGCTATAGTCGTGTTTCCAATGTGTTATTTGTGCATGACGACCATACCACTTAGTACTGCTCCTGTCACAGTTCGTTCTATTTTTAATTGAATTCGCAACTTATAAAGCATGAAACAAAACTTTGATGTCGATTCTGCGTTTTTGTACTCGCTTTCCTGATCCGCAACTTACGGGCAAGGGGCGGTTCTTTACAAGTGATGAAAAGTTTACGAGTGATATACAAGTGAGGCATAATAACCTGCTGGGGTATTTACGCGACAAGACCACGAGAAATTCATAGTGCAGGGCTCCGGATCATATCTGGCTACCTGACCCTCTGTGACGTGCACCTGAATGTAAGGATATGCTACCATTTATCTTACACGGCATTCTGAACCACAAAAAGGCCAGCGCTGGGCCTTGAAAAAGTATGGAAAAATACTTTAGAGGATGAGCGCTGACGGGGAACAACGGGACTCACCCAAAAAGGTGGCTGGTGTAAGTCCGCATTACAAAACCGGCGCCCTGGTATTATTGTTTTACCGGTCGCCGGAGGAAAGGAAATAATCATGCAGGGACCTTTGCGCCGCTACTTTCTGAAGCAGTTGAACTTGCGCCCTTTGCCGCAAGGATAACTACGGTTAAGCTTGGTCGGGTACGCCCACGTAGGGTCGCCCTGCGTAGGTTAGTTCTACTTCACGTAAACATGATAAGTATACGAGTTTTCTGTTGTTTATGAACCTCTGCGTTGTCGCTCATCAGCAGTTTACCGACGATCTTATCGCCTCTAGCTATAGGCCTAGTGCGCTCGTTTGACTGGGCCACCGCTCTCCGACCCCGCAGCGCCACAGCGGTCAGAAGGGGCGCTCGTCCGTGGCGCGCGCCAGTCTTGGAGGCCATGTATTCGCTTTCTGGAGCACAGATCGAAGTTGCACCGCAAGGCGTTGTTGTTATGTGGGATGTAATGACCCAAAAGCAGCTCTGATTATGAGAGACGCCGTAGTGGAGGGCTCCGGAAATTTCGACCACCTGGGGTTCTTTAATGTGCACTGACATCGCACAGCACACGGGCCTCAACATTTCGCCTCCATCGAAATGCAGCCGCCGCGGCCGGGATTTGATCCCGCGACCCTCGGATCAGCAGCCTAGTAACATAGCCACTAGACCACCACGGAGGGGCGCACCGCAAGGCGACTCCCGTTTACTGTTTTGCTGCTACATGTACATCGCCAAGGTTGACGATAGTTTAGAAGAAGCAGTTTGACTCGCGGTGGCGACTTATAAGCCGTTAGCCACGCACAATGCGAGAACTGTTCACTGCTATCGATCCGCTAAATTTGGTCAGCCCATTGTGCAAACGAACGCGGATTCCAACGTGAGTTTAGAAACTCGTGTTAAACTTTACTTGGTGTAAATTCCCATTATATTCGTGTGTAGTAAAACTTTAATTTAGAAAATTAACCTAGTGGCAACCTAGCACGCTCGCTAGTTTCGGGGTTTGCCTGCACTAGCACAAAGCTTGACAGCGAATATGCTTGACAGCGAATATACTGTTAAGGCGTCAAATGAACGCATTACATAGATAGCTGTCTTGCGGTGACTGATTGCGTGCAGTGTAGAGCAATTATTGCTTGGGATGTTTTTTTACGCGCCGTTAAATTTTATGCTTTACTAAATAACTCACCCTGGGTTTGTTTTCTTTAGTGTGTGCGTGTTCTTTTCTTCTTATTATTGTAATCTGCCTGTAGATGTCACTATGATATATTTTCTTTCAGGCATTGTATCCCACTCTGCTAAAACCCCAGAAATGGTTGCAGTGCCAATAAATAAACAAACAAACAAAAAAAATATATAAAAAATAAGTAAACACACAATAGTTGTCATGCGGTGGCTGACTGCGTGCAGTATAGAGGAATTATTGCTTGGAGTGATTTTTTATGCGCCGTCCCTAGTCATCCGCAGACGCAGACTGGTTTTGTTTTATGAATTGTATGCAAACAGGTACGTCTGTGAACGCATAGGCACCCTTATTGCTACCCGTTATCAAGTGCACAAAAGAAAAGTTGTGCGGTCTTATCGCACCTCCGTGGCGCTGACCGTTTATGCCTACGACGGGCATCGCACCGTAATTCCGTGCACTTGGAACAAGCAATCAAATCGATATATGCTACGTACGCACGCATGGTCACAAAAGCGAAATATCCCCGACAGACCGTAGGTGTTTTTAGACTGCGCGAAATTGTTGCTTTGAATATGTTACGATGTGATTTCCGTGTATAGGGTCGTCTCATGACAGCCGATCATTCGGACCCGGGCCGTCTCATGACCCGAGTGCGAACGATCTATGTAATTCGCGCATGTAGCACATTTTGCAGAGAGGTGCGCGACTAAAGCATCTATTCCTGCCACAGCTGTTGCTGCCAATGGAGTGATGAAGAGCACTTCGAGCTTGTAAAAAGATGTTTGCCAACGAGCGGCAACTTCACCGCGAGCGCCGAACGGCTGCAAACCAACGTTTTATCAATCATTATTTTGTCATCTATAGGGAAGAAATTCAACGTTTGGCACCTTCCTGATAGTGTTCCTAAAGCTACTATAGAATCCATGCGCGACTGAACAGTGCGGTGAAGCAAAATATCCCCTCCGTGTAGGCACGTTCGCGTTGCTCTGGCACGGCCGGCCGTAGGGAACGCGTGTTTTATCCGGCTGTCGCCGCCAGTGGCCACACCGATGTACAATGTTTATTGTACATCGGTATGAACTTGCCCATTAGTATCAGGGCTCAGCTGGCACGGTACCGTTTGAAGTGGATGAACCCACGTTCACGCATCGCCTCCAAAGCTTCCATGACCGTGACCATCCTTCTCTTGTAACCAAGCTAGTGCACGTAATAACTGGACACCTTGGACAGTAAACGCCCTTCGACAAAGGCATCACTCATGTTTACTGACGCCACAATCACCCGTCCAAATCTTTACCGTGCTTAAGCGCTTCACGTAGCAGTGTTCTTGTTGCCAGGAGAGGCGAAGTGAAGTCACGGACGTGACATCGCCTCTCCTGGGTAGCGGCACCGTTTTAGGCAAGGTGCGTCTCGATGCGCGCGCGCACAGCCGGCGAACGCATCCAGCAAGAGTCAAAGCGTGATAAGAAAGAATGTAAGCCGCGTTCGTACGGCTTGAGTACATGTGCCGGTGGCGCAGTGGTAGAGCTTCGGCCACGTTTCGTCGTGGAATCAGGAGCTGCGAGCTCGATTTCCACCGCCTCAACGGAAATTTTTCTGCGTGATCTTCCTTGTTGTTCTTACATGAATGCTTTATTGCATCAATTGCGGTACGGAAGTCACATGGGGGGGTCGGAGTGGAACCGGCATAAAACACCTTTGTGTTGCTTAGGCGCACATCAAAGATCATTAGGTGGTCCAAACTACTCCTGAGCCATCCACTACGGGGCGCTCCTCATTATTACGGCTGGTTTTGGAGCCTAACATCCCATCAATTATTGGTACACACCTCCCACCTTGTCAAGCGTTTATCGAAGACATTCGTACAAAGAGAGGACTTTAGCACCACGGCGCTTGACTACTAACTCGATGCCGCCGGTTTGATCCTGGAAGCGGTGGTCACGTTACCGACTTAGCGAAAGGGGCGATTCAGGCATATGTGTAATGCTCACAACATATATATATATATATATATATATATATATATATATATATATATATATATATATATATATATATATATATATGTACACATGCGTATATCGACATATTAGGGTATATTGGTCGGCAACCAACTTCTATTATGATCAAGTGCTACAGGAGGACTTTTGGCAAAAGCGTTCCAAACATTTGCTACCCTCTCAAAGGATTAAGTGCACGTAAGCACCCAATAAAGTGGACGGAGGACTGACCACCTGCTCCCTCAGTTGGTAGAGCGTCGGACGTGTTCTAAGAACGTTGTAGTTTCGGTGCCTACCTTAGGCACGTGTGATGCTACGCCCAATTTGACTACTTTCCGCATAGATTACAAATACGACAATAGAGCTGCAACCTGAGAATTATTCCCGCTATGGCTTCCTTGGTCTCTAGGTTGGATTCATTAGGCCGTATCCAAGAAGGAAATGGGTCTTTGATCCATTCCCCTTTCGTTACATCGTAACATATGTGTTGTTCTCGCAGACTTGGTGCCTTTCAGGAGCACGCGAGTGTTTGCTGATCAGCAGCCAGCCTTCACTAAGACCAAGTACTACGTGGTGCCATCTGACAAATGGAGTGTTTCATCTTCGCCGCCATGGCCACATTGGCGCCGACCGACAATCCCTGGATTAAATGTACAGAAATGCCCAATATAGCGGACACGACCAAGACCGCTGCTGTAGCTTTTCTGGGAAGCATAGGACACGTCATCCGGAGATCGTTGGGTTGGTGCCTATACCGATGGGAGCTGCGCTTTCTCGTGCGTTTTGATTCCTTGTGGTTTGCATTATAATTGCTACATTACAGCTAAAAACATCAAAGATTACACGTATGCTTCCCAGGGCATCATTGTCTGTCGGATTCATTAGGTTGCATGTAAGAAAGAAACCAGCCCTTGATCTAATCCTCTTCCGTGTTTTTATATATGTGCACACATTTAGACGACCTACTATTGTCATGTGACCGGAGCGTAACAGCAGTTTACTATAGCTCCTGCTTCCCTGTCATTTGGGATAGTGTAATCAGGCCACGTCACTGCACCTTGCACATCTCACATGACTTCATAGGCACTGAGTTAACGACATTCTGCGCTTTGTTTTGTTCTTCACTTGGACAGGGGGACTCAGGCGGACCATTAACACTCAAGGTGGACGAAAAACGGTCAACGCAAGTCGGAATCGTTTCGTTCGGTTTCGCCATTTGTTCCGCACTCGTACCAACGAGTTATTCTCGGGTGGCCTTCCATCTGCCATGGATTAAAAGGATGCTAAGGCATCCCCGCGGATGGAGAAAGCTGGAGTATGACCGACGCATAGGTTACCTCGTCCCCCCGAGATAAAAGTGGTTTTTCCACGTGACCGAAGGACAATTAAATGCCTAACGAAGTGCCGACGTGTTGTTTCTTTTGAAAAAAAAAACAAAAACAAAAAGGCGCCGATGGGTATGGTGCATATGAAGAAGACGAAAAATGACAAAAGTAGCAAGGCCGAAACAGTTTCGTGAAGCTCTCGGTAAGAGTTTTCCAAATCTATTGTGCATTAAACTGCAAGTAAAAAGAAGACACACCACAATACAAATACAGAAAAAATGTCATCCAGCTGTTAGCAGCGCAAAGGTATTAGCCCTCGGAAAAAATACTAATAACCATATGAGACATACCGATCACTTTGGCATTGTCTTAATAAAGCATACATGCTGCATATTTGTTGCATTTTTCTCGTCTGTTCATATTGAAAGCCGTGCTCCTTATGTGGCCCAATTATTTGTTTTCATTAGAATGAAAAACGTGTGGCCAACGAATGCTCCTATCCCCTATTTCCTTTCATTAAGCTGTTCAGAGGAAGTATTATCGCTAGTTCTTACTCCAATTTTCATTTTGGAGATCTGTGCACCACTTTTACGCAACTTATTTATGTCGACTACAGGTCATGTTCTCTCTTTTTCCATTCTTTAATTGAATTCAATTTACTCGTGTTAAAATCAGACATTATATCTTACAGGATAATATTTAAGTTCATTTTCTACGTCAATGTACTTTTATTGCAGTTATTTCTATTTTTTTATGTATATTTTCAAATGGGACCCACACTAGCCCCTGGCTACGGGACCACGCAGTTTGTCGATCCTCTGTTCAAGATATGTATGCAATAAACTACATTCATTCATTGATTCATTCATTCATTCATTCATTTAAAACGGAAACGTTCGCTTGGATGGGCGCAAGTTAATGAAAAAAAACCTCCTGAGACATTTTGTCATGAACCTGATGTTTAGGCGAAACTTGGTCCGGCCTGTAGCTATTTGCATGCGCATTTTCATGTCTGTGGAATTGAGAGTGAGCACAATGTTTCCATGAAATGCTGGAAACATCATCTTGCCTAACGACCACGCAGTGTTTCTAAAGTAACTTCCCGGGAATAACTCGGTAACATTGGCATGATCATCGTAACCTGAACGAAGAAGGCATTGCGGCACCAGAGCACTGCGAGCTTTACAATCACATTGATACTGTAATCGCAGGAACACAAATCACTCACCGAGAACGCATCCTTTTGTAATCGTATCACATTCAGCGGACGCCGCGGAGGGTCAGTCGTTCAAGAGAGACACTTAACGTTTTTGTCCCAGGGACGTCTCACCCAACATCACATTCTTTGGTGCTGAAATCCACACTAGGTGAGAATCTCAGGTTAAGATGGAGGCTTGAATCGATGAACATATGAGGAGGAAAGAAGAGCAGGAGAAGACCTCTTCTCTTCTTCTCCTTCCGTGGAAGGGAGAGAGAGTGTAATGTGTACACAAACAAACGCTCGAGAAGGCAGGTGCCGTCCTGAGGAAGACAAGCGCACTTGTCGAAACAATGGCCCCAGAGATATTTCCTGTTCTCCATCGTTTTTAGGGATCTGTTTATCGATTCTCTGGGTGTGTGAGGTTTAGCCCCCTCCCAGGTCGCTATTCCCAGCTCTCTTACAGGAGACAGGGGAACAGCTGCCCAGAGCGGCCTATCAGCACAGACTCATGGCGCGGTAGTCGCTCGCTCGGCGACCTCTGGGCGAAGTGAGGACATCCTCCGCAGTACTATAGCGAGATATGGAAACTATCTAGAGAGTGCACGCACCTCTTTATTCCGAAAGTTCAATGTGAAAGTTCAATGAGAACACGTGGGCCACGTGCAACCTATGGCACAGCTTCGTACCCGTACGACCTTCTCCTTTCTAAGCAGAGGCCGTTGATGCAATTCTGTGAACAGATAAAAACCGTATTAGGTTAATGTCAGAAAATTCAAGTTGAATATTGAGTAGACAAGGCAATAAGGTGCATCAATTTTGAGCGGACTGACAGATGTCCGAAGTTGCGCTGCATATATATATATATATATATATATATATATATATGGTTTCATCACAATAACAGGCGGTAAAATTTGCACGCGATATTGAGCGCAAATTAGACATTTCTAAGATATATGCATTATATCTTGATTCTTCCAAGGCTTTTATTCAAGCTATACCCAGCAAGCTTTATAGTAAATGAAGCGGAATTTTATTGATTGATCGGACTGCTATCTCACCTCGTGTTGTCAATTGTATTAGTTTAGCTTGCATTCATTATCGGCAGGAAAAGTAATACCCGGTCTCAAGGAAAGCTTCGTTCTGGGATACGTGCTATTTGCTATTTTTCTCAACGACGTTCCCAGAAATATTCTCTAGTACTTAAGTAACTACTTGTCCTGGCAACGTTTATTTACTGCAAGAATCTTTCGGGCTTGTTTTGGATATGTTTCCCGGAGCGGTAGATGTGCATAAACTTCCGAGAAGTCGTATTATTGTGATTTCCGAACAGGCGTTCTCTACCGCAGCTTATGCATACGTTCGGAAACATAACACTTCCCCTGATAAACATAAAATAAACTCGATGTTGCGTTCGCAGACAACTTGCAGAGGCTACATCATATAGCTTGCGTTACATCTACAGCCAACAGCGTATCTCATCTAGATCACGAAAATGCGCTAATTATCTACAAAAGGCTTATTCGTGCTGCACTAATGTGCGCTTCCATGTAAAATTCATATAAGGTCCATATAAAATTAATATAAAATACGAGGGAAGGATAAAATTATTATGTCCAAAGGAAGGGTGTTCGTTTTATTTACTATCGCTATGACCGAGCTTTTCGCCCCTATTCGAAATGACCTTTGAAGTTATCCCACTAATGCTGCAGAATTGATATTTACTCTGAAAGATTTACATTCACTCGTTCACTAATCTTGTCGAATATCTACTGTTAACTACGACGCGTATGCTAGCTCTCTACCGAGTACACGCTATAACAGACTTAAATCTCTTTGCTCACGCAGTAAGATATTCATACTTTTTTTACCGACTGCTTTGGAATATTGGGATGATTTGTCGAGTTATGTTCGTGAAATGGCGCTATGACATGCACAAAGCCTTGTTTGAGACGCCTACTACTAGATTTACATTTCGTCTATGTACTGCACTCCACCAATGCCGCCGCACACAGCTGCAGCAGCTGTATTCAAATATATATATATATATATATATATATATATATATATATATATATATATATATATATATATATATATATATATGTGTGTGTGTGTGTGTGTGTGTGTGTGTGTGTGTGTGTGTGTGTGCGTGTGTGTGCCTGCTATCCCTAGCGTAGCTTGTCGTAGCTCTGTTCGAGTACACATATGTTAAAGAATCGGCATGACTAATTCGACAAGAAAAGCGATCGGCGACCCCGGCTGCCCCCAACTTGGATGCCGTCAAAGAATGCCGTGTCGTTCACCTAGTATACACGGAAATAGGGCTCATTGGGTGCGAATGTTCGACCAGCATAACCGATTGGACGTCAGAGTAATAACGTGGTAGTATTGTCACTTACATCAAGATTTAGCAATAACGTGAACCCACGTGCCGCGCGTTGTTCAGCCACGAGTATGACTGGAAAGAGCCATAGTCTCTTGTTGCCTCTGACTATGTAAACATCGTTGCACATAGGATTTTTTTGTTTCAGAATTTCTTGTCAGGGGATACTAAAAGGGGCAGTTCTCACGTATTTCTTTTGTGATGTAGTTCTGCATTTAGTTCCGTCACTTAAATGAAGAGTCTTGTGTTCTGAAACAGGATTCTTGCTTGAAGTTCCGCACTTTATGGCGCAATCTGTCACTCCGAATTTCTGCAAAGAAGCATGAAGATCTTGTTAAAAATTGACAATTCCCTTGATTTCAGAAGAAAGAGAAGCAGGGCGATGGCTCGTGACACTGTGTTTTATTAGGTTGAATAGTGATTTAATTTTGCATTTATTGGCAAGGATATGAGCAACAGAATGCTTAGAGGTAGAAATTTAGAAACTCTAGCAATTATTCCTTACACATTATACAGTGCGTCCACAATGGGATTATCGGCCATCACTCATATATCAATTTTGCCGAGATGCGCTGCTCGGCTTGGTGTGTGAATATTCTATAGAGTCAGATAATGAACCATTTTGATAAATTTGTCTCTGGTACCGGACGGTAGTCCCGTGCCTTCACCTGTACACATTGCTACTGCTGAGCTGGAAGCCGCTTGAGCACGTCTGCCGGCAACGAAGCCCGTTTAATTAAAAATGGGCTGAAGTGCTTGCGAAGTTTATTTAGTATGTACTCTGGGAAATATAAATTGGTAAAATTTTACCAATGTTGCCGCAACATGCTGTCGCTGATAATGCGGTCACGTTTCAGAAAAAAATTTTAACCAACCCCTGAGAACCTAGATATGTAATTACCGAAGATGGCCATCCGCTGCCGGAGAGGAATTTGTGAACACAGCTTTTGTAAATTTGGGCTAACATGTTCTTTTAGGTGCGGAGCAGTTTAGGGGCTGGCCTACAGCATATCTCTGCTGTCGTCACGGTGGGCCCATTCTCGACACAGGGAAGTCAGTCAACGTGTGTGCATTTGTAGGCCGATTCTGGAGGCAGCGCTCCCAGACAGTGTATGTGTAGGCTTGTCGTGTCAGGAACGATTATAACGAGGTTCTACTAATGCGGCCCGGCTGTTGGCGTCCAGCATCGTCCTCGTGGCCACGTCAAAGCAAGCTCATTAGCAGCGACTGACGTTTCCTGGTTGAAAACACCGTTGCCTCACCCGCATACTTCGCACCTTCGCAGGTTTCATGTTAGTGGAGCTGTATCTTGTGCGCTAAGTGTTGTAGAAAAACGCTGCGTCATACTACGTGAACATAGCTGTGCATAATTGCTGCGTGCCCGGTCATTGCAACAGCGGAACTCCTCCGTTCTGGTTGCACGCAAAGCACGAATAGGTATGTCTCTTTCGTTGTTATCCGCCATGGATATTCTTTTTTTTTGTATTTTCAGAGCGTGCTATGAAAAACGAGCGTTGAAAAGCTTGCGCTCAAAAAAAAAAAAAAACTTCCGTAGGCGCCGGCGTCAGCATCGACGTAGGTGTCCACGGTGGAATGTATGATCTCGAGCTACCGCCGCTTTGGTCAAAGAATTCGACCACACAAGCCCTCTGCCATGACCCAGGTGCCTTAGTGAACAAAATTAAATTCCACAAGGCAAAGTATGTCAGATACTTGTAAACTTCGACTTAATTAACACCAAGATACATAACTCGGACCGTTATCCGAATATATCAGAAAACATAATTCTGTTACAAGGAGGTGAAGCGAACAGCGACGATACGGGGTATCGCGTTTCACTTTTAAAGGCGAAGGTTAAGCCTCCTCTTAACCTTTCTTTTTCATGCTTAAAGATTGATTATTACGTAAGGACGTATGGTTATACTCACCTCTATGAAGTGAACATTCTTCAAAGTTGGAAAAGCATTCTGACACTGCCTCGTCCTGGTCATCAATTGCCCGGGGAGATAATTGTATTTCTTCAGAGAAATATGGACGTAGTTTTCTTCGTGCAGGCAGGAAGCCGTTGCTAGCCTAAGTCCGAAGATCGCCAGTATGAGCTATTTAACCATTAACTTACCTACATCATGCGGTGCAGGATTTGTCTCGGAAGGTACCTCCAAAATCAGAGCACACGAAAAACAAGGAGGACATAAGACAAACACCACAGTGGTGTAGTGGATATGGTACTGGGCTGCCACCCAAGAAACGCCGGTTTGATGCCGGCCGCTGTGGTCGCATTTTCGATGGAAGCGAAAATGCCAGATGCCCGTGTACTGTGCGCTGTCATTTCACGTTGAAGTACCCCAGGTGGTGAAAATTTCCGGAGCCCTCCATTGTGGCTTTCCTCTTTGTCTTTTTCAGTCCCTTTCCCTTACCCGAACGGACGCTAAGCCGTGATCTCGGCATGGACTGCAGAAATTAGCGCGATTTCCTTAACCGAACCACAATCAATCATAAAACTAACTAGGTGCCCAGTGAATAAATCATTCACTTATAAATACTGAATGTCTGAACGGGGCCGCCATTTCATTTTGTCACTTCCTTGCACACTAATTGCAGCTATGCTTCCGTGAATGTTATTGCCTTTTCCTTACACGGCACGTGGCTCCAAAGCACGCGATTTTCATCGAAACTTCACGCGATAGACCTGAGCGAGATAGACCTGAGTAAGCGAGAGAAAGGAGAAGCTTCTCAACAAGGGGATGTAGTTCATGACGAATAAGTATCCTGGTGTCATCCGGCTTTCTGCTTGCAGCTGGCTTCCCAGCGTTCGAAGACTGCCTGTGTTTAGAAGTGACTTGAGCCTGATGCATGTGTCTGCATCAGGCCCTTTTTGCCTGCAGCGAAACTCTTGATTTGATATATATTTCTGGGTGCAGAAAGGTGTAACCATCCGAACCGTGTTGACCACTTAACGGCAATATTTATTCCTTTGCGTAAATCACGCAACGCCTTTCAATAGCGAAGCATTTTTGCAAGGCTCCCAGGTATCATTAACTGTAAATACTGCTGTTACCGCCAGCTTCCAGATTAGGACGGAAGGCCGGTGGTCTACCGATGGCTTCTCACAGTTTTGTTTCTTTTGTCAAAGTGACTTCCAGGCTAACACGTGGGATCTTTCGCTTACCCTGGGCTTTAATTTCAGTACTACTGTAACGCCCAAGCGGGGACGCTAGTGTCGAGGAAGCCGCCACGGAAGAACTAGGAAACGCTAGGGTCGCAGTTAGAAACGCCAGGGTAATGACAACCGAGGCCGACCCTTGCAGCGGAAGTCCCCTTGCCGAACTTTGCGCCTCTAGCACGAGCTCCAATATAAATTTCCTTAGGCGGAGAGAGATTTATTGATTTTCGTGAAATCGGTGCGGGAGGGCTTCTAGAAATGGAATGCCCAATGGGCGGCATTTTCGCGTGCATTTTGCTTTCTTGCGCTCATGTCCTCAGCCCACAACTACATAGAGAGGTACAATGCCAAAAGATAGTGCTAAATTGTGACAGCGCGCCATCTAGCAGCCGTGCTGTAAACCGGCGAGGAATCGCCTTACTTCTTGTAGCTCAGGATGCACTCATGGTGGCGTACTGGTTGGCTCCGTATGTACAGAGAAACGAAACCACAATGCCTGCTTTGGGGAAGTCTTAGGGGCGCTCAAAGTATCCCTGCTTGGGAAATGGTAAATGACGTCATGAATAAAGCATCAGGCTTTTAGGCTGGCTGTCCTAGGCAGGAATCTGTTACGTTGGCGGCGGCCACGCCGCCTCTGACAAGAAGGAGTCAGTGTCACCATGCAGAAGAGCCACGTTTATTTTCCGTAGCGAATATATACTAAAGAAAAGAGGGAAAGGGCAGGAGGAAAACAAAGGGAGAGAATGGCGCATGCGCGGTCCGCACACGCGCTTATCACGGGAAGCGCGTGCACTGTAACAGAATCCTCCCGCGATTTTATCTGCAGAATCTTTTATCATTTTTAACGCTTTTTCGAAGTTCAGTCTTTCTGGTTTCATTATGGCACATTCATATGTTCATATTTTTCGTACTACGTCTGAGTGCTGCTGGGAACGTGTAGTGCACGCTAGCTTTTCTTAGTTCTCCATCAGAATGGCCCTTACAGTGCTTAGGTGAAAGAGCAGAAAGAAAACATACCTCGATGTCTCCCTAATTTGTGTCATGCTGCATTGGGAAAACTTGTACGTATTGCTGTTCTTTCTGACATAGCTCATCAGGTACCCGTCTTGGAAAGGGCAGCTCTCGGATCCAGGAATGCCTTGAGTTCCATAGGGAGAATATTCGCCATCGTGCAGGCAACCTAGACTAGAAATGACGTCGGCGTTAGTGCTCTAGCAGTGGAAGCTACACTTTGGCAGCAAAGAGTCAACGAATAGACAATGACGCTCACCTTTCATCCATAACCTTTAGTGCAACAAAACGGGCACTTCAATACTGTGTTTACACTGGAACATTATTTAGTTATTGCTGGCAATGTATCATGTTAAAGTCAACTTGAAATGAAGCCGTATTGTTCGTGATATTTTCTTTCGGTGCTGTGTTTGAGAGCCCCCCAAACAATGCCGCATAGAAAATCGGTCACACACTAGAAGTGGTCGCTATGCAAGGAGTGACATATTGTTACGAGACAAAGTGAGACCTAGTGGGGCAGTGGTTCAGAAGGGAGCCAGAAGAGAGCGAGGACGATTGAGGTGATCATGGCGGCGTGATTGGAGGCGATGGCTTCCGGATGAAGTATTTTTGTGCGTTTTACGTGTGTGTGGCTTGTGTACGTGACAATATTTCAAAGACATTTGAGATTGCTTCACTGTTACTTCAAGAAAAAATGAAATCGTTTGAAGTAGCTAGAAACGAGAATTTCAGAAGGCCAGCTGCACTGCCGATTTTGGTACTCTTGCCATTGGCCGCTGCTGCGGTACGGAGTGCACGATGTCGCGCTTGTAACGGCTTGTCCCTGACCTAGAGGCAGCTGCCTGAACCACCGCGTCCTGGCTGGTTCGGGCAGGCCGGCGCGCGCTCCATGCTGATATTCGTACTGTCACGTGTCATCGTAATCGACGTCACAGCATCCACATGTGCATGGGATTGCTTGCTGATATACATCAGACACCTTTGCACTTCCCCTCTCTCTGTCAACATGGAACACCAATTACACTTAGTTCAAACTTTCAGCTCATTCTGCTGAGCGTACTTGTGTAAATCTCAGCAGACACAATAGCGAGCGCATGCGTGAAGTGCGTTTTTGCGTTCATGATGCATATCCCGGTATCCTTCTCTTTCTCTCTTATGCAAGGCTTCTTTGAACAACTGGTAAATGTTCGAACTAGTCCACCTTCCAGTTTTGAGTACTGTCTTTTGAAAGCGTCTGTGGCTAGCGCTTGTTAGAAATTCTACATTTCTGCTTTCGGTACTGCTGCCTATAACGCCTGTTCTAATGCCATCTTCTCGGAGAATTTCGTAAAAAATTAGTGCATGGTATCACCAACAGCCTGTCAAGGGCTTGTCACACCACTGTTCCACCCTTCACATGTTATAGCGAGTGTAGGTTTATTTTCATGTGATGACAGGGGAAATCACGTCACTGGTATAGCTGAAGGCCTGTCCGATACGATTAGCCGGCCAGCTCACGCGCGTTCCACACAACCCTTACTCTTTGTCTTCTTCCACTACCGCGCGTTGCCATAATAATTTGAGTGATATGGTGACCTGCAAGCTGTTGATAAATGCGCGTTGTTGTCTGACTGCAAAATTTGTGTTTGAAGTGTGTTACGTCGGCTATTGATTCGCGAAGCAGTCGGACGATGCTCAGTGGTCATGAAGCCACCTATTGCTTCAAGAAACGGCGGTCTCGAGTAGCAAACTCCAAGGCCATATTTTTTTGTTGCCTACAAACAATGGAAGTAATGGTAGAAACTCAACATATGCAAATAAATTGTCATAGAGAGCGGGTGGACACAATGCCGGGACACAGAGACTATAAGACATTCTTCAAGTGAATCTTGTATTGTCTGGTCTGGCTCGGCGTAGTTGGACTAGGCGTAGTCGACGTAGGAGTTCGGCCAAGGCTAGTTGCGCCCAGAAAACTAGAACCCTTAGTGCGTGCCCTCCATGGAGTGGCGGAAGACAGAAATGCATTTCAGGGAAACAAATTGTACCGGTGCTGAAGCATGGACCAGAACCACGAACCTCCGAATGATGGGGGTTAAGGTTGGCAACCAGACCTGACAACTACACTTGATCTTGACAACCGGACTAAACACCCAAACTTGTGAGATGCAGTCATATCTGATCCATCTGAATGCATTGGAATTTTTATCACCGTGCGTAGAACCTTTAAAGAAAAATAAAAAAAGCAGCCCAGGGAAAGAAGGAAAGACAAACAGAACGCAGGAAACAAGAAAGAAAGTGGTAGGTGACGCACGCAGGCCCTGAGGTTCACCTTTCCTAATCTTTTCAAAAGGAGAAGGACTGCTGATTTTTGCATGTATTTAGTTGAAGAATAACTTGATAACGAAATAAGCATTGAAATCACAACAAAAATTTTAGTTAAGAACGCTTCGACAAGTGGAAGACGCGATATTATATTTCAAAACGTAATATACATAGACACGTGTCGTATTCTAAACCGAAGTCAGATATATTATTGCCTAGACGTGAGCATAACATATAAGCCTTAGTGTATTTGTGACTGTAGTATGAGCAATACCACCAAGTAAGGGTCACTGTAGGACTTTTGCCACAGAAAAACATGGATAGACTCACATTGTTCAATTGCCAGGTATGCTGTCTTTACTTCGGCGCCTTTACAACTGCAGGTTTATGTTACATACAGTGAATTATAATGATAAACAGTTTTCAAGGACAGTAAGCATGCGCGTATTCACCAAAACGTGCACCAAAAGAAAGAATTAAAGCGTGAAGCCGATGCTTATGCTTACATATGTCCGATTTCGTGCGCCATTACATGAACACCCTTGAATGTAGGCGGTCTGTCTTCTCCGACCCCAACTTTATTGACAGTGCAGACTGTTCCGATGTAGGCGAATCCTAGAGAAGAATAGGAATGGTACGGATAAGCTACCGGCGTACTTGAAAGCATAGATATACTGGGCTGAGTACTACGCGTAGGATGCTTGACTTGCCGTCGACGTGATCTTATGAGCCCACTGAAGAATAATTTATAGGAACATTAATTAATGGTGATGGCTGATAAATTCGCACAAGGTATTAGTTATTTCCATGCTGCTTGTATATTTGACGTGTACGCCTTAATCTGAATACAGGACTTCAATTTGTCTTCAAACGTACAGTATTCAAGCACAGGATTTCCCAACAGCAGACTTTGAATACCGAGAAGCCCCTCGCCTCCAAAACCGGCGGGCTTCTGAAATGTGGTCTTGTTTATTCCCGTTATCATCTTCAAATATGCCAAGATTAGTTCGGTTTGTTCACTGATAACGAAAACTTATTTTACCTGCCCCACAGGTCATTGCTGTTTTTGAATGCTGCTGGTTTAGTCACACGCACACACACTCACATACAATCGCATTAAACTGCGTGTGCAAATCAAAACCTCCAGATATGCATCTCTTTAAACCGGGCAACTAGTACGTAGAACAGTGCATTCTAACAGTTGTAATGAGTCGCTATAGTAGGTATATTCTGGCGCATAGACAAGATGTAAAACCTATATGTCATCTAGTGTTGATGTGTTGGTATCAGTAACGGACACGCGCGCACACACACGAAGACAACCACAATTTAAAAAAGTAAACTGCTAATGAGATTTAAAAACAAGACCGCATTGATTTCCTGGTACCTTGGGGATGAAATCTTGGCTGCTGTGGAATTGTGACAGATGTGTCGGGGTTCCTCGATAAACTAAATAAAACTACTACAACATGACTGTGCAGAGTACCTTCGTATGTTCACTCAGCCAGTAAACAATGGAGAAATCATTCGCATAACGCTTGCTTACAAGTCTCCCTCATGCATACATTCTATTTTATCAAAAGAGCACGTCACAGTACAGGGCTTTGAGCGCTGTTCGTATATTCCATAGTAGGGCTGTCTATTTTTGTTATTGATGTGCAGGCAATGTTAAAACGAAATAGGGTTACATAACTTGTTAGTAATCCCGTTTATTTTCCGGTTTCGGGAAATGGCACAACTGCTTTAAGGGCACATAATGACCAGTCCTTAGGCACTTGTGTCGGTCGCTGTGGCGCGAACAGTGCTGCAAATCAAATTTACACTGCTTCCTGCGTCGTACTTATTGTGTAATTTGCTTGTGCTGTACTTACGTAGTACTCTCATCATCGTTATTATTCCTACCTGCATGTAAAATTGCTTTTGCCACTGGGGGCATCACCGTTGCGACGTCTGACGGCGCACATTTGCTTGAATTTGTGTTCGATCCGTGACTTAGCATTTAGTCTAGTCCAGTGCGTGAAACTGTACTGTACAGAGCTTTTATATTGAAGACTGCGTAAAAAATAGTATTTGTGGCCACGAAAATGAACGCTTATCCCGCGATCCAAATTAGTGGAATTGGCAGCTTGTCGTTGTGTAATTTAGATACGTAACGTTTGTGTAAATGAAGCTTGTTTGTGATTGATTCGGATGGTTGCACGGAGACAGAATATTTTCGCCTGTGTCCATTCACGCCTACTTTGATTAGCCTACTAAAATGGTCCTTTCCAGACCTCATGAAGCAACATTAAAGCTTTACAACAAATTGAAAAAATGAAGTGTTACTGAGGGAGCTTACCAGCATTGCCGTTATTGACTTGGTGATTTCTTACTGTAGCCAGGTCTTGTCTGAAAGTTAGCAGAGAGAAACAATGAAAAATGTCGTTCTGTGACCAAGTAACATAAGTTACATAACATAAGAAGTTTCGTGGTACCTTCTGAAGAACACAAATGGCCGCTTGAGCATTCGATAATTGTTCCACAATTGCAAAAGTTGCTAATAATTTTAGTAAACTAATTGAGGAATTCCCATCTGCTTGGTGCTCATAGTTACATAAGTGAAGGAGCGATGTTTAAAATTTCTGGGAATGGTTGAACATAGAGTAATTTCGGCTGTTGCCGGTTTTCTGGCACTAAAAGTGCTGACGCCTGTTAGCCTCTAGATCTTTACGCAAATGATGTCCTGCTGGCCGCCGTGGTCTCTAGCAGTTCGCTTGAAAATCCAGCCGGACATAAATTAATGCTACGGATCACGTTCGTGCACATATATTTCGCCCCAAATACGCCTGAGGTTTCCTTTGGGCTGCATAATGTTGACGTGTATGGCCACGTGGCACTAGTTCTAGTAGCTCGCTTGGTTTTCGCGGGGCGGTTGAATCAAGTGAGAGACAGACAGACAGCACAGACAGACAGGCAGGCAGTAATGGCGTTGAGGTAGCCCAAGAAAGATTATCGTCTTTAAAAGAAGGGAAGAAAGAGGGGAAGGTAGACAGTAGTAAAGACAGAAAAAGAAAAATACACGCACCATGTAGCTTCAGTTGTCCCCATTGTACTGACAGGGAAAGGACGATTGTCTTTTGGGTCGAAAGCTACGTTCGATATGCTTTTCAAGCTTCGCCTTGTTTTCATAGGGAAAACAATGGAGTATCGCTTAATTCAAGATAGGAAAACGCTGTGCACGAAAGCCGAGTATCAAAGTATTGTATAGCAGCATTGGATTACGCTCAACGTGCGCAGATATATGAATCGGCTACGCAAGGTTAATTTCGAAACAATGTATTTGCACTGCCATTCGTTCCGAAACATCAGCTTAATATGGCGCCACATATATCGCTTCACGCCTCCCCGTAAAACACGCGCCTATAAAGTGAGGAGTAACATTGCAAATGTGGCATTACTTGACATAAGGGTTCATTGATATATAACGTGACAGAGAGAGAGAAAGCTCTTTATTGAAAAACAGATAATTACGCCAGCGTAGATATGGGCACCTACACGCTGCCCTGCATAGGAAGGGGGATTGGTGATTAAACGCCCTAGAGGCAGGAGGGAAGAAAAAGAAAAAAAAAGATTGGTAGAGGTCAAATGTGGCGCAACTAAGGAGTTTCTGGGCATTATGTGTGACTGCCACTGCGAAGGCAGGAAGATGGGAGTATTCCGCCGCATCTAAAACTTTGCTACGCGCCGCATTCACGTACCCGCTTACCGTATCCTTCTCCTCAATGTTTCATTGCCCTCCTATGGGTTCCAGCGCACCGTGGACGCCCAGGCCGCTCACGAGCAAGCCCGAGCACTCGTCAACCGGGCAGTGGAGGGCCTACCTTCCTTTCGCACTGCGCGGGAACATCTACTAACCTATCATGAAATTTCCCTACATTATCGCAAATCCCGCCTGCAATACCCGTCGCCTCATAAACGTCTGAACAAGACCGAACAAGTAGTTTGGCGCGGACTGCAAACGAGCACTTTGCAGTCTCATTTAATCAACGCCAAAATTTATCCTGGTGACACCTCGCCAAACTGCCGTCTCTGGTCAAATCCGCGAGCTGATTTCGTCCACATTTATCGAAATTGTCCCAACAAACCAACTCCTCCTTTTGAAGGGGCTGTGCGACATGAGCGATGGGAGGCTGCTCCTGCGCAGCTCACGTCCGGCTGACCAACTCCGGATTGTGCGCTGGGCCATAGAGGTCGCCGAGGCTCAAGGACTTTCGGCCACTTAGGGCGGCCTGAGGGCCCACCGTTTTCCTTTTCCCGTTACCCTCCCTATCCCACCCTCACTTGACGTAGTGTAAAGTTGTTTCCTCCTCCTGTACAGGTCATGTACAGGCAATATATCATTCGTCGCATGCATATAGATAGATCTTTTTAAAGCTTTTCTTTGCAGTTTATGTCTTCCAGGAATTTGAAAAAGGATTTCGGAACTTGAGGTTGAAGAGAAGGGGAGGACAGAGGACTTAGCGAGACCTTGTATACGTGCATTTAGAACAAGTGTGTACGGCTAAAGTCTATTGTGCCCCATTATTGAAGATCTCTTGCCGATTTGATCGGTTGATTCCTGGAGTTTCGAGTCCAAAAACCACGCTATCATTATCAGAGACGCTGGAGTTGAGGGCTCAGGAAATTTCGACCACATGGGCTTGTATGACATGCACTGACATCGCAAAGGTGCGAGGGGCTCAAACTTTCGCCTCCATCGAAATGCAGCCGCCACGGCCGGGATTTGATTAGGATCAGTAGCCGAGCGCCACACACACCATTTTACCGAGGCGTGGCAGCCGTCCCGATAATACGATACACACCTCTGTCATGAAGGCAGAATGGGCTTTTAGATGCGAAGCAGGTTATGGTCGAGCCTGTTCCGTCCCTGCGCCGTCCACACCGCCACTGTGCATGCGCAACAGCTGGCCCAAGCTAGGAAGGAACGAGAACGCGCCCTCGCTCGCGAGACAACGCTGACGCAGGCATCTGCAGCTCCCCTCCCTTTCTCTCCTCTAGGAATCCTCTACTCTACGGAGCGGCGCGCACGACAGGTGGTACGACAGCTGCATACTCCGCTGGGGGCGCCACGGTAGTTTCGCGGTATGAAAACGACGGAGCGCGCGCGCCTCATTCTCCCTCCTGTGTAACGCAGCGATGAGCGCTTGGGCCGCTGGCACGAAAAATTACACCATCTCCCGCTCAAGCCAACCACCTCGGCGCTGCCGCATCCACACATGGTTCCCTTTAGCGGGAGATGATGTAATATTTTTAGTTGAGAATTCCAGAAGTGCTTGCCTAGCGCAATCTTTGCCTTCCTAAATAATGTACGTGTGTTTAAGTAAAGTGTGAATCGTTCAGGGCAATTGTATCCTGCTTTGCGAGGGCTGTGTTTACGAGAAATGCAAACGATTCAGGGCAACAATGTAAAAGACATATGGCGCGGAACCAAAGTAAACAGTTCACTTAAAAATTCCAAAGTTGCGTACACACTGTTTTGTACCACACCGCACAGCACAGGTGATTAGTTGACGACAAATTGACGTATATGTACTGCATTAATATGCGGACGATATAAAAGAAGCCAAGTTCGACAGGTAGGTAAGTAACTTAAGTCTTCAATTCTAATCGCTGACAAGGTACTGCATGCTATTCGGTACCCAAGAAATATACTGACTTAAAATCTCTGCTGTAAACATGTAAGAAGCGGTGGAGATAGCCTTTGAAGCACGTATATTTCTGCAAATTGCTCAGACGTGATGCATAGGCCATATGACTTTTGGCGCGATATCCTTAAGCCAGTGTCGCCGAAAATCCAGTTCAGGCGTTGGCGCCTACACTGGATTTTAAATGTTCGAGAAATATATATTCGAGTCACTGCCGCGTTTCTCGAAGCACCAGACCCCGCGCGACGTCCGCCATGGTACGGGTGCATTGGTGAACAAAATACAATTTGTCAAAGTAAAACTCACCAGAAAAATCATAAAATACAGCTTATCTAACACCTGAACACATGAAAGATCGCGCTGTAATTTGAATGTAGGATAAAACGTAATGATTTTACGACGACGCAATACGAACGATGTCCAATGGCGCTACAGCGTTCACACTTAAAGGCTAAGATTAGGTGTCCTCCATTTCTTTTTCGTATGAGCTCCATGAAATTTTGCAATCCAAACTTACCCAGTTAAAAGGTACACAATGTCAGCTTTGCCATACACATCACGGTTTTGCGCTATGTATGTTTGGAAAGAAGCAAGGGTTCCTTGTGAATGAACATATTTCCGGTTGACAGTTACTCTTCGCAGAAACCATTCTTTCTCCGCCTACAAATATTTGTAGACAAAACACACGTTAGCCCGAACAGTGTTCTTAACTCATACGCGATTCAGGCGAAAGCGGCAGAAGAAAGTACAACAATATTTAAAATTTTGCGTGGTGTAATTCTGAAGCGCTGTTGTAAAGGAATCTGTTTGCCTTACGTTTTACAGCTAGCTTTTTGCGAAATGGTCTTATATGATCATTCAGTCAGATGGCGTGATTAGTGCGGCTACAGAAAAGAACGCCGTCCTGACAAACGGGACGCGATTTAGGCTTATCTAAAACGAGCCCTTTCGTAATCTTAGGG
The DNA here is from genome assembly GCA_013339685.2 of Hyalomma asiaticum. Lineage (NCBI taxonomy): Eukaryota > Metazoa > Arthropoda > Arachnida > Ixodida > Ixodidae > Hyalomma > Hyalomma asiaticum. The sequence continues at coordinate 51,098,634 of CM023488.1, forward strand.
AAACACGTTGCGTTGGTAGCTCAAGTACTTCTGATTATTAGCACATCTTGATGAACATCTTGAAAGATCGACGCGCCCACAACTTAAAGAGTTTTCAACCGCCCCTGCCTACAAGTTGTGCAAGACGCACGCTACGTACGGCTTTTGTCGTGGGCACAGAAGGGCTAGTCACTAAATGCACCGAAGGCCCAGCCAACAGTACCGCCTCGGCACCTCACTGCGCACTACTACACAGGCCAGCACTACTGAAGCTGGCCGCTTCAGTAAGGACACTGCGGCACCACTTCGCCAAGGACGCCTCGGCACAGCGGTCCTTGGCCTCGGCACAGCGGCCAAACGGGGGGGGGGGGGCGCAATCATCGCCAGCGTGCACCCTCGAGCTAAGACGCTTGAGAAGGAAGAGTAGTGATCAGGAGGAATGCGACCGAAGTAAACCTGTAGAAGCCTTAGTGCAAGATGATTCGCTTGATTTGAATATGGTAAATCATTGGATTATAACGTAGACTAATGAGTGACACACTGTGAAAGAACCATTAGAGACCCTTTAATAAAGATTGTCCTATTCAACAAATGTTTTAACCTCATGGTTATCTTCGCTATACAACATTACTTTCCCATAAATACGCCGCTAGTAGCAGTGTTGTTTACAAGTGATCTTGTGAATACCATAACTCTAAAAAGCAGGAATGAGATAAGATATGGGTATAAGTACTTCATTTTATACCATACTTTACTATCCTGCAACACGACACGCGTACGAAATAACAAAAGATTCTTACAGTTGTGACTTCTATTCCGACCAGTCGGTGTTTCACCTTGGGAGAAGTAACGCCCAAGTATCTTAGATTCATCTGATGAGGTATACCATGTAAAAGAAAATAGAGGCAAATAAGATGAATGGCACAATAATATCTGAAATATTGCACGCACGCAAATGTGCCTGCTCTGGACCCCCTTACCGTGCACAGCAATTTAAAGAAAAAAAACTTCAAATGATATGGTAAAGATAGTGTTTATTTGAGCGTTTCATAAATGCTCGTCAGATGCGCACCATGACTTTCGAACCACATAGGAAGGGTGCCGCCGAGATAAAATATTACGTTCGCAGAAATTATAGTACGATGACAAATGTGTTTGTGGTCCGGATAAGGAAAGGACGCTAGTTTTTCCAGCACACGTCGGGAGCACGACTAACCGTCCGTAGGGGAAAGGGACTGAGAGATATAGAAAGGAGAGAAAAGCTCTAGTGGGGAGCTCCGGAAATTTTGACCACCTGTGGTTCTTTAGCGTGCACTGGCAACGCACAGTACACGGGCCTCTGGCATTTTCGCCTGCATCAAAAGTGCGACCGGCGCGGCCGGGATCGAACCCACGTTTTTGTAGCGGTTATTCAGCCGAGCAGCAAAACCACTTCACCACCGCGGCTCGCGGTTACTGTGCTACATTGAACTAGATGAGATGAAAGTGGATTGGAGGAGTGGAGTGGAAAGTTGAGTGGAGATGAGATGAATCACTGTGGGGTCTGTGGCGCCGGGTGCGTGAAGCCACCGATGTCAGCTTAGAAATGCAGCCGTGCGGATGGCGCCACTTCCGAATTCAATGGAACGGTAGCGCAAGCGCTGGACCCGTTGACATCGACGGCTTCAACATCTCCCCGCTGCCGCTGCAGCGCAGTGAACCCCTTGCCCTCTTCTAGTTCACTCTAGAAAAAGATGGGCTCGGAGGTGTTGAGCCACTTCTGCACGCCTTGAACATTGATGGTTGAGAAAATGGCAGGGTAACGATTTTGACTATGATGTAGGTCGCGTTTGCAGCAGGCGTTTGGGACTGTACTGCGTGCGCTGTGCACGACGTCTATTCTGGAGCCACGATGGTAGGCAAGAGGAAGCGTCCACTGCGAAGCTCCTTGTCAGGAATTCGTAGGGAGGCGCAGATGCCTACAGCGTGAGCTGATCCGATGGGAATAGTTGAGAAGGGAAAGCTATGCTATGACGAGTGGTTACCTGATGTGGGCCGTAGCTGCCTTGATACATGGTGGTTTGTTAAAATTTCAACGCGGAGTAGTTCGTTGTGTCGCAACATGTCGGCTTACACAGTTTCACAAACCATTTCAAGCCCCTTCAAACACGTTTAAACAGCGAGCAGTATCTCTTCTTCGCTCATTTTTTTCCGCACTGATTTATAGTTATACAGAGTATGCGGCATGATTCACGAAAGAAGCGGACCATTGCAGCGTCTTATAAAACAACCGAAAGGCACACAGTTATATGGTGTTTTCAGAAATATCTCTTCAAAAATAAACGCGTTTCACGCTGTACTAAGGCAATGTATTGAAGGAAGGGGAAATGCAGAGTAACAAGACACTACTTTGAATTTTTATACAAATGTTTCCACTTACAGCGTTTACTGATATGGAGACATATTTAATAATTTCGCTGTTACTGGTGAAAGCCGCAGCAAAGGCAGAGTCCACAACAACAAATAGTTCAGGATATACAGTGTCAGATGAACGTTCTGTTAGATGTACACTTCCTGAAACGAATAAATTATAACATTAGTAGTAGTGAGCAGTAGTGAGAAGCATTTGGTGAAGGAAAATTTATTCCGGTCAGCCAGACATACGATTTCTCGCCCCATCTTCCGTTAAAGATCGCATGAGTTTAGATGCAGGAAATTCTGTAAGAGATGAATCAGCCTGTAGGATATAAAACCTGACGTAAATCGCTTGTTCTCACCATAGTCTCCATCATGGTTTGATGCATCATCTGGAATTTCTATCAATCGATGCGCTATCCGTCCGTCTCGGTGGCGTTCTTGTGATGGAAGTGGCACAATGCGCCTTCTTGGGTTGACAATACCTTCCTACGAAGGGAGGCACAAGTGCTCAGATACTTCGTGGGTAGCATTCTGCGTTTTTGATGAGCGGTCACTAAGCTTGACGCAATTGCAAACATTTGCAGATAATTTGTGTTAAATCTCATGACAGGCTGCAGGAGCGCAATGGGAAAAGCGTCTAATTTAGATATGAGCAGGCGCCTTACGTGAAAGCAGAAAGCCCAAGATAAAAACAGGAATTTCAAGAACCTAAATTTACATTGTTGCTTTTATCGCATTCACTTTTGGTGAACGTGCAGCATTTTGTTGATCACACCCTGTCACACCCTGTTCTTTCGGAAGAGTTACGACGGTTACCGTAGCCGCCATTCATCACGCATCGTTGTAGCCTCATAATACATTTACTGCAATAAGTATCGCTCTATACTTGCATGTGTTTAGCTGCATTTTTTCCTAGCAGTGTTATATGACACGTTTTATGATTTTGGCATCGTTAGAAAAATTCAGCACGACAGTCTCGAACAGCGGGTGTACACATTTAACAGCGTAGCTGTTAAAGTTGGCAAAAGGCCGTGGAGCGCTCGCAAAAACTATCATCATCATGACATGAGCGCGCGTGCAGTTCATATATCCAATGCCAATTGTGCGGCACTTGCGTGCGCAAGTCGTTTTTCTGTTGCTCCTTTACACTAAGCCTACTACTGCTTAACGGCGGGTATTCGGTACAGCAAGCGGGCTATGTGGCGACAGCTCCTAACATAGCATAGCTATTAATATTAGTGTAGGAAGGGGCTGGGGAACGGAAGTTAGGAGGAGTGATGCGAGGGTGAGGAGGAAGTAAAAGCGAAAGGGATAGGTTCAAGCATGCAATATCCTTGTACAGTATAGAATTTACTGCACAGAATGTGGGTGTTTGCCAGGAAGCTCTAAGAATTGCAGAACATTTCTGGTCGGAAAGGAAAGTGAGGGTCAGGAGGCGTGATTTGAGCGTAGGGATGAAAGAAAGGTGGATGCAGTAAAATACATAAACAGCTGTAGATATTGAATTTGATTGATTTCTGGGGTTTCATGTCCCGAATAGATAGATACTGAAAGAAAGAAAGATGACAGAGATAAGAAAGAGGAATCAGAAGCAGATGTAGCAATGGAGATAAAAGATAGACTAGAGAAAGAAGTTGAAGAGTCGCGAAGAAATACCCATTATGCATTCGCAAGGTGGTGGCACTTACATACCAGCTACGCTGATTGAGCAGAATTCCCAGGCGCGGAACAACGCGCGAGTGGCTTGATGTTTTCACTGTTACTCAGCTAAGAAGAATATACAGTTTTCTCGCCGCTCGTAGACTCGTACAAAATGCGTGGCAATAGGAACACTTGTTTTTTTGCCTTTTGGGAAGAAGGACAGACTAATACGATTTATGAACGCGGATATTTTCGGCTTTCTGCCATGTGGTGTAGAAGCTTCTTGCTGTCAGAATGAGTATCTCTGGACGAAGGCGACAAGTCAACTCGAAGCAACTACTTTGAAATGTTCTGTTTTTATGGCTGTGGTCACATGCCGACCAGCGGTTCCCCAAATTTACCTTGAAAATAATATCAGCAGTGGTTATGTCTCTGTCAGGAATAAATTTCGAAGGGATTTCGGGCGACAATATATCAAATTTTGAAATGGAGGGTTCCTTCAGTATTCACAGGCAGGGTTCAAAACTAAATTCATTATGATTATGTGTGCAAATATATCAGTGCCGCTAAATAAGGTTAAATAAGTTTTTCCGACCACTTGAACACCACTTTCTTCAGACACAGCAACAGATGCCATTGACGCTTCGTCGTGGTAAAGGTCTTCCTCCAGGTAAGGTCCACTCATCTGGAAGTATGAAGAACAGCCTCAGTAGTTCACTGTACTCGCTTTGAATAGACGTGCATCTCGTCTCAGTGTTGAAGGATAACTTACTTACATATGTATGCATGGGGATGCCATCTGCATATGTTCGCAACAGAAACTCTCTCTCAAGAACTGTACTCTTTTTAAGGTTAAGTGTAATGCCATCTGTTATCTTCAGGACGCGTCCACCGTGAAATTCTCTGCTCGACAGTAACTCTGGATACACGATTTGTCCACCTGCATCAGAAACAGCGGTATTTGAAAGTCACTTACGCGTATTCGCAAAAGGACGCAATAGCATTTACTCGACGTATTATGGCGCTGCCACCTAGCTATATGATGTGACTTCATAAGCCCTCCGATACGCCCGTGAACCTTGGTTGCTAATGAAGAAAAATATCTAATAACAAAAGTCGTTAAGAAGAGCACGTTTAAAGTCCGATTATGCAGGTGTGATATGAAGTAAGTGTGAAGTATGAAGGAGGCGTGATACGATGCCTTGCTGCAAAATTTCAGGTGGCAAAGAGTTATAATAATGATTGATGGTATTTTAAGTATTATGCGCCAAAGAAAGCTCTGATTATGAGGCGCGTGCAGTAGTACAGGACTATAGCTTAATTTTGAACACGTGCATTTATGGTATAAAAAAGTACACGGGTGTTTTTAGCATTTCGCCTCAGTAGACTGTCTGAACGTTATTGGTAAATCAGGCGCACGTTATAGCTATACGATGGTGGAGATGTTCTGTAAAGTATAGTTCTATGTGCAAAACCGTAACGATGCAAAACAGGCCGATAGAAAAAGAGGGACAGGATAGCTCGTATATTTGCAAATAGATTTATGAAAACAAAGAAATCCTTTTACACCGAGCACGCGGTTACATAGTCACAATTTGTGATTTGTAATCAGATTATACCATCAAGATCAGGCAAACATTTTCTAAAAAAATCGAGTTTGGTTCTACGCAGGGACACTGACACATCGCTGATACAGGCATCTCTTTTGACATTGATAGAATAAGCATCCATTAATTCACATGTCACAGTGTTCTTGGCCGTTCCTAGTACATGGACAGTGGAAAAAGTTGATACAGTAAGCGAGAGTGACGTAGAAAAAAATTGCAATATTTTATCGTCACTCTAGCTCTGTATAAAAACGTGTTCCTTCTTTCCATAAAAATTAAGTTGTAAGCTTGCGATTGTGTCTGTCGCTTTTCTGTTCCCTTCGTTCTTAAAGGTGCCCAAAGTAGCTTTACCAAGGAGCCCAGATCAGTATCCTTGTGGGGTCTTTTTTACTTCTTCACTATAAGATGTTGGCATCCAAATAACGTAAACTTATTTTTTTACATTTAATTTAGTACATTTTAGGGAAGTTCCCATGCCCCGCATCCGAGGGTCGCGGTGATCGAATCCCGGCCGCGGCGGCTGCATTTCTATGGAAGCGAAATGTTGAGGCCCGTGTGCTGTGCGATGTCAGTGCACGTTAAAGAACCCCAGGTGGTCGAAATTTCCGGAGCTCTCCACTACGGCGTCTCTCATAGTCAGAACTGGTTTTGTGACGTAAAACCCCACAAAACAACAACAAACAAGTTCCCACAAGCAAAACACGTTCAATAAATCGCAAAAATTACGGGTCTCTTAGTTTGTTATGCTCGCTTGTGCACATATAGATAACGCCGGAGAAAGTATATGAATAATCTTCGTTTCTTGGCGGGCCTTGCGCGAGGAAATCTGGCAAAGCGATTGCGAACGCTAGCGGCAGTTTCGGGCGTGCTCCAACAGCTCACTGACTCATAAATTCCATCTTACGCTGTGAAAACATTACAACTATTAAAATTGTCGCTGTGGTCTTAAATTCCCAATTTGTGAAAAAAAAGTGTGAGGGAGCTCATAACAGAGAAGACCGTGACGTCTGCGGATTCGTAGTATGCACTTAACAAAGGTAGGCGAACGTTTCTACACGCCCGAGTCATAATGCTGCTGACAAATTTACAACGACAAACTCATGCTCAACCATATGCCTAAGATTCAGTTTTAACTGTTAGCTTCTACGTAAAGCTCGTGTTGAATAGTTAAACCCATGTCGCCGCTCCTGGGATCCAGTGCAGGTAGTTTTTATGGAGCTACTTGCAACGGGTACGTCATATGGGTTATCACCAAGACATGCCGAGGCATACCGTTGAACGCATCACGAGAAGAAAAAGAAATACTGTCCAATGTCAAATGAACAATATTTTATAAGAATGGTACCCACGCCTACAAAGTGTTCAAACGGTTGGCGACTGGGTTACTTATTCGCGCGTCTACTTGATCTGAACGCCAGCTGTACATATCAGTATGGACACCAGACCATGCAGACATAATGCGCGGAAACAAAACTTCTCTTTCCGAGGGTACGCACCCCTCTGCTCCGTGAAGACTGATGATACAGCGTGAAGTAGAGCAATCAGGAAGTAGGTGTAGCCGCCGATGTGTATGCGCATTCTGGTGCAATAAAACGGGATGGAGCGTTGCCCTTGTTTTCGTAGAAATTAAGAGTCTAGTCGACGTCTTTAACAGCTCACGAAGCGCTACGTCACGAAAGGTTTCCGCGACTTTTCGCTCGCGGGAGTCGCTGAAATGCTACGAAAGTCAACAGTTGCTATTCATGTGCCAGGTTAAGGCCGGACAGTTGAAGTTGGAAGTGAAAACATGTCATTTCGCACGCATCAGCAGCACTGAAGGCAAAAATCATCAGCGAAAGCTCATGTGGTGACACGACATTTGGACGGCGTGGTATATGACATCTTATAAGGACACTGAAGAACATTCGATGCAAAAAAAAAGGAGCCTGAAAGCAGCGCTGTACGTGTGCTTAACAGCCCTGCCGGAAAAGAAGTACACGTGATGACACTGACACTTAAATACGAAACAGACATTGAAGTCGCGCAAGGAATACTTTCAGCCGTACTTGTGAGGGAGGCGTTGTCTTTCCGTCTTGACGTCCCGAAAGCAAAGTCCAGTCTTACGCTTCAATGCTAATCATTATTTCCCTTGGCGTAAGGAATCAATTGCACCGTTAAACCAAGCGTACTAAGAATCAAGCGAGTACTACACCGTGAAAGCTGTCGGAACAGCAAGGCTGTGTTGGTATCGTTAGTCATGTCGCAGCCGCCAAGGGAGTCAAGTGGCAAGGGTGTCATGCGGTGCCCCCGCGGCTTCGGGTGTCAAACCCATAACCTCGAGCTAAATCTTTTATACACTCTCTCGGTCATTAACCTTCGCATAATGATACCATGTACCAGTATGGCAGTGGGTAGTAGGTCGTGGGCACGAATGTGCCCTTTATTTCTTTCTTTCCTTCCTTCTTTCTTTCTTTCTTGGCATTTCACGCCATGGCAATGCAGTCGCGGCCATGGGATTGAAACAGCAGTTTGGTGATACCCCATTTCTAGGCTTTATTGCACATTCGTCTTCTCATAATCACCATCATAAAGCAGAGCCCTGTGGGTAATAATGGATCTAGCGAGGCTGTGGCTATTGGGTCGGCGGAAAGAGTGGGTACCCTGTTTACCGGTGCGTGGCGAGAACTACGAGATCATCCCATGCAAGGCACAGACTCGATCTTTGAAAAGCTCAGCTCTTAAAAGTAATAGCTAACCTACGTTACTTGCAGGGGCGCGCCTGAGACATTATTCAGGAAGCTGCTCCGGAGGCTGAGAGCAGCTGCATCAGATCTCTAAGCAGACCAATGTCCCTAAACTCAGACTTTTGCATCCCGCTGCCATTTGGTGTAGCAATTACAAAAACGCTGAAAAGTGGTGTCATTCATTCAGCATAGCTAATGGATTTACAACTAACGTAACTGGAACTTTAAAGGTCCTAAAGCTCTTTGGTTTCATCTCGCTATATTCTTTCGCTTGAGAATACCGTACGTTTTATGGACCTAAGCTTTCTCTTTCGTAAAGGCCACGCACGGTGGCAGCATTTTTCGCGGGCCCAGAAGGCTTTCGTGCCATATGATTCAACAGAGTCAGAGGTGGTAAAACAAGGAGACGCTGCGCTCTCTTAAGAATCGGTTCTACAGGAGTCGCGTCTACACAGGATTCAGTTAATTTTTGACCATCAGATTTCTCGTTGTATGGCAGCAGGCTTCTTTCACTCGCTGGTCACACCACTGGTCGATACCCTCCCACAGAAGCTAAAAGGTTCAAGGAGCATAAAAAGGGTGAGGACAACCTCTACGACCGTAAGACCTGAAGTGTAAGCTTATTTTCACAGGGTCACTTATAACCTAAGGAAGGTGGCAGGCAGGTATGGCGTCCCCCTTGTCTTCTCGGCGCCTGCCAAGTGGGCGCGGCACTGCCCTCGCACCTGTAGATAACTTGAGCGAAAGCAAGGCTGTGGCAAAAACGTGCCCACCCGTACGGCGAATGCTCTGCAGGAGGAGCACATGAAATCCCCTAACGTGTGACAAGTCCTATATAGCGCAGAGGCGGTGGTACCTCACGGCTCGATCTAAGGAACATGAAAAATTAAATAAAGACGATCTGACGCAGGTGCCTGCGCACTGCAAAACCTTATCCTGCACACCGCGCTTTCAGGAAATGAGGATTCGAGGAAGAAGCGAGGATTAGACTGCACGCGAACTGGTTGAGGCGTACAATATCAAGTAGTTGCCGCGCTAGGCGCATGAGCGTATGGTTCCTGCGTTCTTCGCAAGATTTTTTTTTTTGCCGGAGGTGGGAGGGGGCATGTGTATCTACGTGCTCTGAAAATTAAGCCAGTTCAAAGTTACCACCCTTGCCATCTTGTCATTTTCCGTCCTTGTTTTACTTTAGCGGTAAACTTGTGCGGCAGAAACCACCTAGGCAGGTTTTCACCCATAGCTTCGCTTTCTGAAGAAAAGAAATGCAATTTTCATTCCTAAACATTGTTATTGTTGCTGGTGCGTCAAAACACTGAAGCATGCGCACTCTGAGCCCATTATCGCAACAACCTTCGCTCAACACTGCATGCAATAACTTCTGTTGCTGGGTTTGGGTCTTTCGAATCGGGGAACGACAACACGCACTCTCGTGAAATACAAAAAACTCGGTGAACGAGATGCGACGTTCATGGTGATCGTTGTTTATCGTTCTCGCATATTTCAATGCAAACTCGATATATGCATCGCCCACGGTGCAGCAGTTGCACGTACGCTTGCTTACATGGTCACAAAAAAGACGGATGTATACATACATATTACAGAACGTCGCCGTCCATCGAGCACGTCTCGTGGACGCTAAATAGCCCTTTGAAGCATAAAAGGCTGGCTGGCACAACCTCAGACGAAAAAATGTTTTGTTCCGGCGTCAAAAAGACTGATCAGACATGGCCCATATCGTAGTATTGACACCTATTTCTTCAACGCACAGTTCATTGTATGTATAAGTTTCAGAGCACAGACGTGTGAGTCGATGGCATTTAGAATCACTTACCGTGGGTTTCTCGTGCCAGGCATACGGGCAATATCAACGACTCCGCTAGCAATCGGCGACCTTCAGCCAAAATGCGTGGCCAATCCGTTCCAACAACACACACTCGAGCGCCTGGACACTCTTCAAAGTCCAGAGGCACTGGCGATCAGGGTTTCGATGTGTTACTCCACTATGCATGTAGTTCGGCACGCTCTGATGTGCTGAGGCGCAGTTAGGTCGAACAGAAATGCAGAGCGTTGACTTTGCGCGGGCTATTTCACACCTTCCTGCAGAAATAATTTATTGGAATTCTCCACCAGATTATCTGGCCAAATCCCAGCTCCCAGCAATATACCACATTCGAGGAGCTGTACACGACCAGCATGGACCTACCATTATGAATGCACCAAATTAAGGTTGCCTTATGTTTTTGCGGGCGACTAGGCCTGAGGGTAATTCCTTTCGAGCTCCCTGTCATTTAGGTGAGCCAGCGCACGTTGCCCTCCTTGAATTGTAAAATTAGTCCTGGTGAAATGGTGCTCTTCCCAGAAGCTAGACGACAAGTCGTGTTATTCCATTACTGCACCCTGGCATATCGCACGTGGAGCTCTAATCCTATCGCGTGATCGCTTTGGCAAGTTGTGGGGGCAAAGTAATGGAGAGGATTGCCCAAGGACACCTGGAGTAGTCCTTGGAGTGCAACAGCCACTCATATGGCATGGCAGGTTTTCGTCGTGGACGATCATCGATAGATAACGTCGTAGATCTTGTCACATGCGTTCAGCAAGGGTGAAACGGTAAGTGTGTCTGCGGTTCTTTATTTTTTGACATCAAATGTGACACATCAAGCAATCTTACTGCTCTCGCAGAGGCAGGAGTAGGTAGTCGGATGTTTCGCTGGATACGGAGCTACCTTTCCATGCGATGCTTCTTTAGTAATCGCCTGAAATTGCCGCACATGTGTGAACTGTAGCTTCTGCCACTTTCCCTGAGGCGGTGTGCTTGGTTGTGTGGTATTTAACATCACGTTAACTGCTCTGCGTGAAAGCGTCCGAAGCAATGCCTGGCTTTCAATGCACGCTAATGGCAGCTGCGTGTGAAGGGCTGCAGTGACGCGTTTACATTTGCGAGCCAGAAGTTAGAGTTGATACGCAAACTTCTAGCTACCTCCGTAATCAAGGCCTAGAAATTTTCTTCGAGAAACATGCGCTTATTGCATTTGGGTGTCATAATTTACAGAGACTTGTCATGAAGCCCTCACGTATCGTACATGAAAAAAAAAACCGCTGACGGAATTCTATCATTTGTTCAAGGTCTTCGCTGGAAAAACATGGGCAACATTGGCAGAAGCTGTGATGCAGCTGTATAGTGGGCTTTTTCTCGTCTTTCTTAGGTGCAGCTTTCCAGCAATAACGAACACACGCAAAACAAGTCAACGCACAGTACATAGGGTGTAGACTCAGACGCTCCAGAACTATGTAGGCCTACCGCAGAGTGCATCAACAGTGGCGACAATAGCACTCGCTAGAAACCACCTTGTCAGGAAAGACATGGACATAGAAGCACTGAGGGACACATATCAGGCATCTTGCCAAGACTCTTCGTCACCACCTCTATTCCCTACCAGTGGAGATACCACGCACCTCTTCCTTGCGAACTGTCTTTCATACATGCCGAGTTTAGCAAACATATTTAATACAAGCCCGAGTTTAACACAGACATAAGACATGCCTAGGGAACCGAGAAGATAGCAGCCGGTGCTCTCTGTTGCGTTGCAGCGACTGGCTCCACTTCTGCTGCCGTCGATGGACAAGTGTCCTCGCAGGCGCAGAGCAATGACCCTGGACTACCAGCTCTGCAGCAGCGCTATAGCTCCTTTGAGCTCTAGCTTGTTTCACATCCTTCCACGGCGTTCTCCGTTGCGCGATGTGTCTAAGGTTTTTCTGTGCCCTTTCACTGCCAGTATTTTTCCACGGGCCATTTTTCATTCCGTTGTTTACATTGCTCATCCTGACATCATCCTTTCGATAACTCGTCACACAGCGCCACGTGTGGCCTATTAATCACGCTGATATTCGCGGGCGATCCTGTCCCGGCGATCCATGTTGGACAGCCATGGTGACTTGTTGCATTATGGGGTATCGCCAACGGTTCCTGCCTCCAACCAGTGTTTCGACCACGCACACGTTTGTTTAGTTATTCTTCTCCCTCTATCACGTGACCACTGTTACATTCGAATCAGAGCGGACAGTTCTGCAGGGTGACCCGAAGCGGTCCGCATCAATGAGGTCATTGCTGATGCAGCGGAAAGCGCTTTCCTTTCTTCCTGGGTTGCACGCTTCAGCTTCCCTACCGTTGTAACGAGGGGGTGTAGATGAATCAACACTACTTGGTGTACTTGGTCACATTCTGAACGTCAAGCAGGGTCACGCTACGGCTTGCCATCGATCTACTAACTGCATGGCGCAGTACAATCACTGATACCTCCGCATGGCCGCCACGGGGTGCCGTGACCGTGGACACTGCAACAAACACTTCCCGCCGGTAACACTCGGACTTCGAGCAGCCCTACAGTAGACGTGGTTGGTGGAGCCCTCCAACGTATTCCACCCAACTTTTTGACCGCAGATATCTCCTCAACGTCAGGCCTTTCTTCAACGCCTCCATGACTACCTCCGCGACTGACACCCTCTGCAGCCTCCCTCAGTCAGGCAACACGTATGCAAACAACGCGTCTTAAAACACCGCCAGACATGCTTTTCTTAGGTTAGGCGGTGTCAGCTTGCTTACGACTCTGGCCTACGTCGGTCTTTCCAGGTTTGCGCCTTTCCACTCATTCATTATTGCAAAGAGCGGACGTGAAGCGACACTCTCTATGATTGCCTCAAGCCGGCGTACGTGGAAACACCAATTACCAGCGTCCACTTCCAGAGGTCGGGTCGACTAGACATGAACGCTACCTAGCCGCCTCAAGAGCGTCAGAACGAGTCCGCTTCACTCTAGTCAAAGAGGGGGTTGCGCTGTAGCGCGCCTCTGCTGCGAGACCAGGGGGCGCCCGCAGCAAAAGTAAAAATAAAAATACACTGATAGCGAGGTGCAGGCTCCAGTAGGAGATCTCCAGCTTACATGTCGATAGTTTTTCTTTTGCGCTCTGTATACTCTGTCATGACATTTGTAATACGCATGTTCCCAGGAAATTGTCTCACCATTAGTTTTCAAATTTACAGAGAGCGATTAAGAAACATTCTTCTATTTCATAATATAGACAAACTAATCAGTGCGCACTGAACTACAGGCATTTTTGGCGCTATTGAATGCATTACGGTCGCATCATAGAATATGGTTAAGAAAACCACTGACGCGTTCATATTTAAGGAATAATGAAAATGATAAGATCGCCTATGTTGTGCAAGTCTATGAAAGAGATCTTTATTTATTGCTTCATTCGTATGGTCGATAATTTACATACTTCGGTCTTCTCTTCACGCAGTCACCGTTTATGCAAACCATCTGAAAGAAAAAAAGGCTGTATAAATGAATGTACAGTTTTCCAAGACGTTTATTATTGGCTACATGAAGTCACGCTTAATTTCAACCGAATCCAATAGCGAATTACGAGTCCTAATCGTTTTAGCCGACAAGTAGCACCTTTGGTCGAGCATTTGCTTCTCTGTAGGGTTTAGCGTCAAATGCTCACCGAAAGGTGCAAGTGGGGTTCAGTATACCTCGACAACTGGCCTGGGTGACACCTGAGTGAATATTTCCAGCGTAGAGTGGCGGTACGTAGCTGCACACAAAATTGATGTGTCGAACCAACTTTCCACGAAGGCGCGAATAAAGCTTCAAGTGGAACGATGACTGGTCGTACATGTGCTTCAGCCATACAGTGCTGAGGGGTCGGTTACCTGGAAAATGGCGCGTCTGTTGCAGCGGCACCGGTCTCCGATCTCCATGGACATTTTTACTACTTTGAACTAGTTCAGCCGTTTGCACTTCTTAGGCCGCTACCTTGCGAAGTTAAGCTGTTTCTTTTACAGGGTATACATAAAAATGGACCGATGGAAAATTTTTTTATTTTATAGTAGGTTTTCGCAAGGCAGTTCATGAAAGCCTGCTGCTAAATCTTCGTTAGTTTAGGAAGCCACTTCTCCGTGTGGCGTGGGGATATGTGAACGTCGGCAAAACCTGGAGGTGCTGCTGGAGGCTTCGTACTCGGGAGTGGACAGTGGCCTGTAGCTTCTCTTAGAGTTCATGCTACTTCGAGTGTAACACACAGCATATCTAACACTGGGGTCATTATAACTGCGCATTTTTAACAAGGTGAAAAAAGAGGTGCTAGTAATTATATGGGGCCTGGGCATGAGTGCACATCCTAAATAGTTACTCCGTGACCTGCTGCTGCCCGGCACACTCTGGCGATTTCATCGATCTGATTTGCAGTATAGACCCTAGACAGCCAACTTTAGTGCGGTTATATCGAGATGTGGAAGAGGAGGGTTGGCGCTCATAAGCTCGCAAGGGCAATGAGCGTGGTAGAGAATAACGTGAGTATTGCACTCTGTAATGCCTGGTATTCTGTAAAATGATATAATAGCTTCAAAGGACACCCTTTACGCCATGAAGATACTCGAGTAAGTCTTACAATGAACACGGTTTACTACGAGTCAAAACGATTCAAGGGCTCTATCATGTTAAAGAGGCTCTAATGAGAAATGGGGAATCAGTTACGACCGATAGACTATTACTAAAGAATTCCATTGTTGAGTTCGCCACCATGGTTTCAGTATTAGAAGAGAAAATGAAGGTTAAAGTTTTACATTTAAATTTCGCGCCGAAACAGGCACACTGCCGTAAGCGTGACCTCACGCGGAAATTGTATCGCTGTTTCGTGTTCCTTTAAAGACTGTTTTTGCAAGCATTATGTGCTTATTCGCCAGTCACTTTCATGTTATTTGCACATACGTCATCGCCGTCGGTTTTCCCGGTGTGTTTGAGTAAACAGACGGCTGTATCGCTCTTCTTCGTTAAGTGTTTGCTGAGAGATGAAGTATTAAGAATGTGAGTTTCACAATGAGGCCACATAGGTGTTGAATTAAAATATAAGCACGAGCAAACTGATGTAACAAACTTTAACGCGAGCTCTCTGTTCACACCTTTTCTGGCGAATCAGTCACCATTGTTTCTCGCGCATGTCTTAGACAACCACGGAAAAGTGAATTGCAATGGCCGCCTCACAAGTGCTATGAGAAATGCACACACGAGCACGATTTGAAGGTTATCACACGAGCATGGATCATTAACAACGACAGCGCCACGGTCCAGAATCCTCTTTAGGGGAGAGGGAGGTATCGGACCATATTTCTACCCTTTCGTTGGTGTTCCATAAGCAGCGATCACTCCCGTCCCTGGCAGCGAAGATGCTACCTCGTCCACGCTTCATAAAATAGAAAAAAGGCAAATGGAAAGGGTGGAGAGTTTGTCGTGGGGGCGAGTGTTGTAGCGCAGAACAGCCAGCGAGGGAGAGAAAAATGAAAAATATTCATTTTCACGCCTCCGAATCTGGCCGTTTTGGCCTTGGGGCACAAAGCTGGTGGACGTTGGCGCGATAACTATGATAACCTTCAAATCGCGCTCGGATGTACAGCGAAATCTTCTAGGAAGGTGGCGAGTTCTGGTTTGGCAGTGTTCTTGAATGATTTTGGGAGGTGTTAGGCTCTGATATCACAAGATGCCTACACGGATCACTGCAGAGGTAGTCATTATGTGAAAATTAAGCACGTGAACATGTTTTGCGCATACTTACGGCTTTATACATAGGTGTTCTTAGAATTCAGCCCTATCGCAATGCAACGACGGTGCCCGAGAACGAAACCCGTGACACAGTGCCTTCTAAGCTACCGTATCGCTTACTGTTCGCTTACTACACCGGCGTGAGAGGAACTGTTGTTGTTTTGTGGGGTTTAACAGTCCCAAAGCCAGTTCTGATTATGAGAGACGCCGTAGTGGAGGGCTCCGGAAATTTCGGCCACCTGGGTTTCTCTAACGTGCACTGACATTGCACAGTACACAGGTCTCAACATTTCGCCTCCATCGAAATGCAGCCGCCGCAGCCGGGATTCGATCCCGCGACCATCGGATCAGCAGCCGAGTACCATAGCCACTAGACCACCGGGGCGTGAGAGGAACTAAAACGAGCTCTAAAGCACGCGTTTTTCTATGACACTACTTCTAATCATATACTGAGTTAGCGCAGCCCTTCAGCCGCCAACACGCTTGTTGGGATGTGCTACAATACTGAGTATTGTTACGATGTCAAGAACGATGCATGGTTCTTTCAGTAAGCAGGTTTCGTTTGGGTCTAACTTGTGCTCCGCAAGGAATCCGAGAAAATTACAAGCGGCGAAGAAGCAGCCAGCAGGACGACATGCACAGGTTATTGATGGCAAAAGGAGAGAAAAAAAAACACAAAGAAATAGCCGCGACAGTCTTCCTTCGAGCGCCTACATTTCGCGTCATTTTTTATTAGATTATCTAATTATATAAATAACACTGTTCTAGCGACGACCGGGCGAAACACTCTCCCTATCAAATCAGATAGTCTGGGCGGCATGAAAAGGAGATACGGACAATTCACTTTGAAAATAGACAATTGAGTGATTTCTGGGATTACGTCCCAAAACCAGCTCTGATTATAAGAGACGCCGTAGTGGAGGCCTCAAGGAATTTCGACAACATGGGGTTGTTTAAGGTTCACTGACATCGCACAGCACATGAGCCTCAACATTTCGCCTCCATCGAAATGCAGCCGTCTCCGCCGGGAATTCGGCCCCGCGACTTTTAGCTCGACAGGAGAGTACCATGGCCCCTAGACCACCGCGGCGGGGTCAGTAAGATAGTTGATCTGGCCCTGCGAGACGTCCTCTAAAAAACACGTATGAAAACAAACAATGAAACATGGTTCCCGGAAATGATCATGATGATCATGTTTCGTTTAAGGACGTTATTTTCTGTAGCCCGTGTCGGGGGCGCGTCTCATCGTCTGTAGGGATATGGGAAAGGAAACGATAGCGATAGAAATAAAAGGAACGCCGCAGTACAGGGCGCCGAAAATTTTGAGCGGGGACTCTTCAACGTGTGCTGAGAACGCACAATATACGGGCCTCTGGCATTCTTGCGTCTTCATCGAAAATGCGGCCGTCGCGGCAGCGATAGAACATGCGTCTTTTTTTGCGTTAGCAGCCGGGCGCAACAAAGCACTAGGCCACCGCGGCGGACGCGGTGGCAATATCATGAACATGGATTCCCATAAAAATGGTGAAGAACTAATACGTACTTTCCTTCGGCATGGATAGTTGTCCGGGAAGATAGCTGTCTTGTATCCTAAGCGAAATACGCGCTCAGGCATGTAGCAACGTCCTCGGCAGTCGCCTCCACCTTCATTCTGCGAAAAACACAGCGTTTATAGACGCGCCCTCTTCTGTAAACACTGATGTCGCAAAGGCCTTTGTGCACGATGAACTTGTAGACTGTACAGCGTTCGGTATGTTCTCCTTTCCTGTCCTACACTCGTCATTAGGAATCCTTTTAACGCGACTGCGTTGAGAGCTTGTGTCGCAGATAATCTGGTGTTCACGGGCCATTTTTCATTCTGTGACGTTTAATATAATCTGTGACGTTTAATATAAGTCACATGATGCCACATGGTGGCGGGGGGGGGGGGGCTGTATTATTTTGTATCTTCTGATGTTACTTTTACTTGCACGGCGACTGATGATTGATTTCTGGAGTTTTACGTCCCAAAACTAAGATTTGATTATGAGGCCCGCTGTAGTAGACGGCTCTGGAAATTTCGGCCAGCCGGGGTTCCTTAACGTGCACAGACATCGCACAGTACATATTTAGCCTCCATCGAAATGCAGCCGCCGCGGCCGGAGTTCGATCCCGCTACCATTGTATCAGCAGCCGAGTACCACAGGCATTAGACCACCGTGGTGGGGATACTCGGACGCCTGTCGTAAGGGCCGTTTGGTCTAAGGTGCCAAAAGTGACGGAAAACCTTGTTCACCGTGGTCCTAAACACTTCGCACAATGGGAGCCACCATTATAACCATAGCAAGTTGCTAAACTACTGAAGCACAATTCGCACATTTTCTTGCATTACCGCAGGCAGTTCATGCCGCAATCACCATTTGAACGCTATGTTCTGTGGGGAAACCGACGACGACGAGGGGCTGCCAGAGCTGAGCTCGTGCTCGGCTGGCTCGCGCTCATGCTTGGCTGGCTGCAGCAGCCGGCAGTCTGGCCTGGGCTTCCAGGAGTAAACTACGTTGTTCTGATGGCTCGTGTGCCCATCTCTGGGAACCTCAGCTGGCCAGAGGCTCAGAAGCCACGGCCCTGAGCCCACAGTTCATTTGACAGCCAGCTGCTTCACTTAACTGCTTTGCACATTATTGAGGAACTCAGTTTATTCTCACGGAAGTGATAAGCATCATAGGTAACACTGGTAACCAATGATTTACTCAGTCACAAGTGCCAGCCCAGCTATGATGAAACGCTACCGGTGGCTCCAACCTAATAAAGGCAAGGTAACATGCTCAGTGCGACGAAATTATCGTTGTCCACTGAATGTTAATGGAGAACTACCATCGCTTCCTAGTAAGAGCAGAGAGAAATAGCAGGGCAGCAAGCACGGATCCGTGCTCTGTGTAGAAAAAAATCACAGCATATTCACGGGGTGAATGATGATGAGTGGGGCGAAGCTCCGGAAGGAATCATCGGTAAACCATGAAACTCTTCCGTGCAATTCGCCCCACAATTAAAAGTGAAACACTTGAGTAAATGTCATCAAACTACTATAACATCTCGCATCTTTCATCATGAACTACAAGTACCGCCATCTAGTTTTATAACATCTCGCGCATGCTACGAATCCTCACGGTTCAACTATGCACAATGCACAAGTTAAATCTCCCACCGGCACTTCATTGCAAGTCAAGATGCAGTGCCTATATATATATATATATATATATATATATATATATATATATATATATGGGTTGCCGGTGAACGCTTCTCCAACGCGAGCAGTCGGTATTTCTCAATCAAGAAACTCGCTAGGAGACGCTGCCTGCGCCAACGTTGTCTCTCGCCGGCGAGCGCGTGCCGGGAGCCACGCGCTCGCCCTCAGCGCGTGCGTGCCTCCCGGCAGGCACGCGCCGGTGGCTACCTACTACTACTACTACTACTACATACATCGGGGACGCACGACCCACGCCTTAAGGAGCTTCGCCTCTAAAAAAATGCAACTGGATTAGCGCACGGAACGGAGGCCGAGTTGAAAATACTTCATTAATGTTTCGGGAGTCGCGCCTTAGCAAGCGATAATCTTGTTTTATCAGCTGCTTCGCACATAACTTCTTTCTGTGGCGAATACCCGCGAAGGCTCCCCGGTTTTCAGAGGTCGCTCACGGAAATTTCCCAAGCTTAACCAGCGGCGCTGTTAAGAGGGGCCTGATTCATATTTCCTTGTGTGTCGCTTTAGTTCCGGCTTATCGGAACGCTTCAAGTATGTATAACACGTAAGGAAGGGAAACACTTCAGCTCTCACCCATGAGGTAGGTGTCTGGCACTTCTGGGTATGTAGAGCTGCACAGCTTTTCTTTCGTAATGTATTCTCCAGGGAGGCCCTTTGTGTAGTTGTCCTTGTTTATTCTCGTGGTGGTTGCTTGTTGCAGAACACAGTAACCTGTCGTTGACCTGCAGAATATGGATTACGTGCATGCTGCAGATAAGCAACCCGGGCCAATATACGCTCCTCGGCGCATGCGTGTATGTTCCCTGATTCCTTCCTTCTCTCGCATTGGCACGTGTTGGTGACTTGGGCATAAACCGGCGCCACTTTTTCCCTGCGTTATGGGCCAATTTTCTCACGTAGCTGCCGCCCTCTGGCTGGAAGGCCGCGACACAGCTTGCGTGAGAAAGTTTCCATGGATGCTTCGCGCTTGGAAATTAAAACGCATATTAAGGTTTTCTGGGCTTTAGTTCGTACCAGAGTATCGCTGCCCTGATGCTACCCAATAATTACATTCGAAGCCGTTCACAGTTTGTGTGCAGTTCTTCCATTAATCGTCTTCGTCCACGTAGCGAGGGGATGGGGGCTCAAGTACCCCAGACTTATTGGGTGGTGTGTGGAGAGGGTTTGCGCGTGCGCAGTAAGGGTGGTCATGCCGCATACCACCACAACCACCACCGGATTGAACTCCAACGTAAGCTGCTTCGCATCTAAAAACTGACATGAAGTCCGTGGGATCTATAGCCCAGCAAGTCAGTCGTGAGCCTGACGCTGCTCGTCCATGACACGACCAATGGGCAGGGGTGGTTGAAAATGTTTTGGTTACATTGCCTCAGTATTTCGACATGATGTGCAAGTTTAAAAACTAGTTTTAAACTGTTCGTTTAAAGCACAGTGCTCATATTGGTTTGCTAATTGTCAGAAGGATGTGCGCTACCTTGTCAACGTGTTTGTAAAGAATGGTCAAAACCGTTTCAAGCCCAGATGCTGATACAAAGAAAGAGCAGCACAACACGCAGCGATTGAAAACCGATACTCGGAGTGCAAGGTTGCGGATGAGTTCCACGTCATTGCTTCACGCTGGAGACACCGACCGGGTTCGTTATCGTGTTAACTGAAGGCCAAATCCTTTATGAAGGATTTGGCCTTCAGTTCGCTTTGGGCTCTCCGTGATAGTAGAGCGTACTACAGTAGCACAATATCCGCCTACCAGTGCATGGTCCAAACATTGCGTTTCAATCGCTGAGCACGGTACATATTACGTCAGTCGACGTAATTTGTTACCATATCACACTTTCAGGTTGTTATGGAGACAAGGAATGGTACAGACCTGACAAATTTCCTTATATTTTCGTTGCAGCAGGAAGAAAATTTCATGCTATTGCTGTCTTGAACTTTGTAGCTCATTATGTAGCCGTAGCTCCAGGGACAGTGCGCGGACGTATACGACCCAAAAGTCTCTCCATCATGGGGACATCCTAGCCTAATGTTGTTACAAAGTATGCATGAGATTACAACCAACCACGGCAGGTACTGTTGAAAAATGACAATTTATTGAACATGCTTGTCGCTTACCGTGCTGTGTAGTCGCTGTGATGTTTGATATTATAAATATTCCTGATCTGTGATGTTCTATAGGTTGCCGTTTATAAGACGCAAGTAACGTCCCCTGCTTGACTCAGGTGTGCATAGTGTACTCTCATAAGGGATTCCCGACAAATGGCTATCCGGAGAGCCTCTACTCCCCACTATATGTAGCTCACTAATTAGTTGAGGACGAATCCTTAGTATCTGATCATAAAATTAAAAACTCCTTGCACTTCTTCATTTACATGCTAGAAAAAAATCTGAGTGCAGTGTAACAGTGCAGACGATGAGACAGAGTAATCTACTGAGAACTGCACGGCCAGTATGAACGTGAGTTCACAGAGAAACGTAAATATGAAAACGACAAATGTAAGAGTAATAAGAACAATGGGGTGAGAACGAGAATAATTCTCACTGATTCAGTCCAGGGACCGGGGAATAACGTGGATGAATTACAGTATGCGAATATTTCTTTGAACTTAGTATCTCTTTCTTTTAACGGAATTGTTCGCTCCACCTTATCTGCAGATCGAGGCAAGAGATGGATGCTGCTACACATGATCAATATTATATTTTATAAGAATAATCTCAGTAATACCTTCAGTGGCTCTGAAGTTGTTTACATGCGTTTCCCATTTTAATGTCAATAACGCTGCTGTTTCTTTAACAAAGAAATATTCTGAACCGGAGAGAAAGGTACACAAATTTTTAGTACACAACGTAACTTGCACGGTGCAAAGTGATTACAGAATCGCAAATTCATCACTTGTTTCATTACGTTTCAATGAACGACTTCGACATCACATCGCATTTGCTTTGAATCGGTTGCAACGTGCCACATCAACTGTACAGCAAAGTTGTGAACATCTATTTGCCCAGGATTTTGCGTGGCGATGCCGTCCTCACAAAACTAAAGTTGGCCCATCCTGAGTTATTGCGAGAATTTTTAAACGCCTGCGAATAGAATGAAGCTCGAAGCACTTAGTTCTATTAAAACCCTTACGACTACTACCACAACTAGAACTACCACTGCTGCTGCTGCTGCTACTACTACTACTACTTCTACGGGCACCTACTACTATTAATTCTACAACATCATCAACAACAAGAACAACAGCAACAAGAAAAACAACAACTACTACAACTACCACAACTACAACTACTACTACTACTACTATTACTACTACTACTACTACTACCACCAGAACCAAGATTACTGCTCCTACTCATACGACTGCTATTTACTGCTACTAGCACAATAACTACTACAACTACTACTAAAAATGATGATGGTAATGTTTTGTTTAGTGGCAGGGAATGCGGCGACTTCACTCTTAGCTTTGTGTCGTACAACCTAAATGCATAGGAAAGCAACGGAATTTTGGGAAAATGGCGTCGCCACTGAAGCAATGATCTTTTTTGTGTTTCTGTTCTTGTCAATGTTATCGCCCCTCTTTTCGAATATTTCTGTCAATCAAAAAAACAAATAATAAACGCAGGTCGTCGTACATGATAAATCAGGTTCTCCGCGCATCCGCAGGATGATAAGGAAGCGGAATGTTTTCTTTCAAGTTCTTCAGCCTTACGCGAAAATAAAGTTTAGCAACGCAGCCCGGTGAGGGCCTTACGAATCTTTTCTTCACAACTTGTGCGATGCAAGTTATGCAGGAGCGATATCATGAATAAGTGCAGTGTTTTTAGTTGCAAAAGCGACGATATTGTTATATGGGACGGAGTGGTGGGAGGTGAATGGGATTTCGAACAAATCGGGTTCTTTAACGTAGAATGACATCGTACAAGTAGACAGGCCTCTTGCATTTTGCTTTCATCGCCACCCGATCGCCGCGGCCGGGATCCAGCCCACATCCCCCGGTTCAGCGTCCGAGCTCCGTAACCAGCGTACCAAAACATCACTGCGGCGGCTCGGAAAATAAAGGACAACTGCGAAGTTACCTCCCGAATAAAAGTCTTCAGCTAGTCTCTTGACGTCTCCTTTGGAATGTATAGTGAGGCGACTTACTAGGACAGTAATAAAATATAAAATGCACAAATTAGTTGGAAAATGTCTTACAAATGACCAATTTCGTGAGACATTATTCGCACTCCAAAGAACGTTCCGACTCTGTCTTCACCGATTCCAACTTTTCGATTGGTGCACGCACCAGCCACATATGCGATTCCTGTGACACGGAAATAGGAAATGCATCTTTTAAAATCTAGTTCTTTATTTACAGTACCGTGAGTTTTTTAACAGGGCCATGCAGAAAGGGGGTAATATAAAATACTAGCAAAGGAAAGCAGAGAAAAGTAAAAAGAAACAAAGATGTAAATAAGAGGAAGAAATCTGGAGAAAGCACAATGGCCATCGATGTAGACCCATATCTCAGGCACTCGCAAAAATTCCCGATGATTGTGGGCCATCAGTCTAGTTATAGAAGGACGGGTGGTACAAATATCGCTATTCAAATCACAGCGAGCTTGCCGAAGTACATGGATATAAATTATTTGCGCGCTTCGGTAGAGGCCATCGGTGATTATTACTGTCATAGAGATGCAAACTACTATACGTAGTAAAATTAACATTTGTGTGTTTGTACGGTGCCGGTAAGTGTTCTGACGTCACAATTCAACCATCATTGTGCATGATACACACGGCGGGACTGCCGAAAGCACATAGTTTATTGAGGCACGCAGTTTCTGTTGGTGCACATCTTGAGTTAGTCGTGCTTCCAACCATAGGCCATTCACTACATGGTACAGTTGCGTGGTTGTAAGTTTGATTTCGTGCGAGAGCAGGCGTGCGCTCTTTGGATGTGATTAGGTACGTGCTTCCAGAAACATCGCTGACTATAAAGAGCGAACGACAACGTGAACGGGCCTCGACCGTAGCTCCTACAAAAATTGTTGGTGCCTCAGCTTGTCTCCACACACTCTGCCCCATATTACAGTTTAAAGGCTGCAGAAACAATGTAGCACCTTATTTTTTGGTCAGGATCGACACGATGCTTCCGAGAATAAATACATTTCCTAGTGGGCATTGGCCACAGGTCGGCTATCCTGCATGTATGCGTAAGCATTTCGTCATGATGAATGAATTGACGTAGCAGGACTACGATGCCTCTACGAACAAAGAGCCTTATCGCACTTATCGCAGTTATCGATACGCACTTATTGCACTTATCGAAAGCGCACATATAGAAACGTTGGTTCGAACCACATTTCCCGTCCAGTAATATCCTCGTTGCTTCGGCAGTACTAAGCACGCTGCAGTCGTCGTAACTGTTTTAGGTGATCGCTTCGATAATGATTACGAAACTCATACGTCGAATCTTTGAATGAACACCGTTGCGTGTGCTGCATCTACGATAGTCAATACAGGAAGTGTGGATTATGCGAAAGTGGTGCGTTTAGCTCTTAGTGCACTGATGGCAAATGATGCACATGCCCATATAAGGTTGTTTTGAGTGGTCTGCCAAGGTGTTTAATTTTTTGTTTCATTTCTGTAACTGTGTGCGGGAAAATGTACAAGCAGACCAGCTCGTATAACTGGTGTACAGATAGAGGCGCGCTAGAAATACCGACTACCACTAAGGAAACTGAAGCTATGGCGGTGTACTGATTTCGTTACGACAAAATCAGCGCTTAAATATAACACGCGAATGAACATTCATAGTTTGACGTGCGCTCTCAACGTACGGCGGTCTTGCTTCACTTAGCATATACGACGAATCGTCTAGACAGCGGTTGAGCAGAAATCTAACAAAACGCACGGTACCAGCCCAGCAAGAGGTGTCTAAGAAAAAACGAGGGCATTTTGATACCGCTGAATATATGTGGGAATCTGTGCTCTACCTACTGACTAAGTCATACATTTCAATGTAGAACTACTGACACAGCGTAATTTGAGGTAAAGTGATGCTAGAGCGTAGCTGTCTTGAGACGATGATATCAATTCATTAGACACTCAAATTTTCCAAGCGCAAGTGATGTGTTCCTCAGGAACAGTATATACGGACTACAGTTGTCGAACATATGTGAACCTAAGAACAGTTAAACTGCCTTTAAGTGCTGTCAGAAGTGCTTGAGTGCCTTGAGTATAACTAGTCAATTATTCAACATAGTCGACAGTTATTTTGATTAATTGTCTAGTTACACATAAAGACAACGACTCGAGCAAGAGGTGTATTTACTAGATCGAACTTCTTCCCTTGCAAAAATATTGGGTCCATGGCCAACAACAATTAATCACAAGGCATTGAAAGCTCCTCAAGGCTTCTTCGAAGACACATCAGTTTGTGATAATTAGTGACTGAAGTCCATCCTGTCTGTAAATAGTGTTGGTATGAGCGAACTTTTTTAAAACGGCAATCTTGAACTGATGTAGAAGGACACTTTATGATTTCATTTTAGTTCCCTGTTACAGCACGTAAGCGAAAAGGGGTTGTCTTCGCGAGAGGAGGGAGAGAACGACTGCTTCATTTATTTGAACATCAATGGAAACACTGAGAATATTCTAAATTATAAAAATTACAGCATATCCACGGAGTGAATGATGATGAGTGGGCGAAGCTCGGGATGTTCATCGTAGATCGTGCCGAGTTGCGGATTAATTTAGTTAATGCGCACGCTACGAATCCTCATGGTTCAACTATGCACAAGTAAAATCTCCCACCGGCACTTCATTGCAGCTCAAGATCCAGTGCATATATATATATATATATATATATATATATATATATATATATATATATATATATATATATATATATATATATGGGTTGCCGGTGACCGCTTCTACAACGCGAGCAGTCGGTATTTCTCAATCAAGAAACTCGCTAGGAGACGCTGCCTGCGCCAACGTTGTCTCTCGCTGGTGAGGGCGCGTTCTACTTCTTTGCGAGCTGGTACAGCGTTCCTCTAAGAAAGAGCGTTTCCATAGCCAACGCGCGCCTTTCGCTCTCTCTCTGTCTCTCTTTCTCTCACAAGACAGCAGAGGCACGCGCCGAGGCGAACGCCGAGGGCGAGCGCGTGCCGGGAAGCACGCGGGTTACGCCTGACGCGTGACAAGGTTAGACTAAGAGGAGCTTCGCCCCTAAAATGAATGCCGCATACACGGGAACTCTGGAACGGGGTATGGTGCGCTGATAGCGCTCTTATGGTTTATTCATCCCTGTAGCAACCAAATCCCCTTGTGTGCTCGGCGGAACATGGTGTTCGTCCCAGCAGTAATAATATTTTCTGGGGTGTTGCGTCCCAAAGCCACGACGTGTATATGAGAGAATTTGCAATGGACGCCTCCGGAAATTAAGCCCACTTGGGGTTCCGACGAAGTGGACTGACATCGCACAGGACACGTGCCTCAACATTTCCCCTGCGCCGAAATGGAGCTGTCGCGGCCGAGATTCGATCCCGCGACCTTCGGGTCTGCAGGCGAGTGCCTTGAGCACTAGAGCCCCGTGGCGCGCGTCGTCCCAGCAGTCGGCCAGCGGGGACGACTGATGAGCATTGCGATGCGACGAGGCAGGATGCACAAATAGTCCAGAAAAAACCTGAGGCAAACATGCAGGAAGCGGGAGCATGCACTTTTGGAAATTTATATCTGGATATCACTTGAACGCAGTTGAAGCATTCTAAATGTACTCTGATTAATTTCTGGGGTTTGACGTCGCTAAACCTGTGGGATTATGAGAGACGCCGTAATGGAGGGTTCCGGAAATTTCGACCAACTGGGTTTTTTTAAGGTGCACTGACATCGCACAGTACACGCGCCTGACCATCGAAATGCAACCACCGCGGCTGTTATTCGATCCCGCTACCCTCAGATCGGCTGCCGAGTACCATAGCCACTATACCAACATGGCGGGGCCGAAATATACCCTGTCACCCTTATTGAACGTATAGGAAGGAGTTAATTGTAGTACGTATAACAGGAGATGTAGAAGGTGGTATACAGACGCAAGCATGCGCAGTCACCCATAATTGCTAGAAAATGGAGCACCATATGGTAAATAAAAGTCAAATAAATCTTTTTGCCCTATGACTACAGCAGTGAGATATTAATGTAAGACATCATAGGAACAGTGCTGCACATGACACCACACCCGAACAGCAAAATTTAAAGCTCAATTGAAATGAGAAAAATAATAATGTGCCGTGTTTCCTTTCAGTTAGCAATTTCCTCTGAATTTGTTTTGAGGAAATATTTTACGAAAGAAATTGAACAATAATTTTAAAGCGCTGCTGCGTGGAAGACCGGTTTTCCGGGGCACACGTAACCGATAATGAAGACATTTGGCGGAGCTTCATGGGTGAAGGCGCACAATATTGCTACTGGACGCGAACATCGTAGCCATAGAAACATCACGGTCATAGTCATATAAAGTATCAAAAGATCATAATCCTATATGAGTGGGCACAAAGCATATCCACGTGTATGTAACGTAGCTTACCCTGTAATTGAACGTCCCACTTGTAGCCGGTGAAAGCGGCCATATCAAGCCTATGAGAAAGACAGGATGAACGTATTGAAGTTTATTTAATTGATTTGTGGGATTTAACGTCCCAAAACCAGCTCTGATTATGAGAGACGCGGGTAGTGAAGTCGGAAATGCATGAAGCATGTAAGCTGGTATTATTTTGCGCTAGCGTGCTTACCCAGTAACAAGATATACGACATCGTAATCTCCATATCTCTGCGGATATCGAGCCACATAGTCTCTGAACATATCAAGGGACCGATACGCTGCCACATAATTCTCCACACGGTAAAGAAACGACGTTTCCATGCGTTCCTGATAAGAAGCAAAGTGAAATTGATTTCAGGGCTCATGGAAACCACAGTACATGCAGTAAACCACAGCGAGCGAGCTGAACTCACTTCCAGAACTTCGAGTGCGTAGAGCTTCAGGCGCACCCTGGGCTCTTGCACTGTCATGTATCGTACATTGGCCTGTGAAAGAAGCGTCATAATCTTGTAAAAGCGCCGCCTTAAACGTGAAACAAGTGGATGACCTCATGAAACCTCATTCATTCACTCGAAGGGGTTCGAGATAACTGTGCGCGTTTCATTCTTCGCAACTACAACGAAAAAGCAAGCACGTCTTCTGTGAACAAGCCTCTTTCTATCAGCCCTTGCATCTCGTCGAAAAACATTTGATTTAAGCATCTTTCACGCTATATTTTATCACACACAGCTCGTGAAGAAATCATATTACTGCCTCACTATGTTTCATCTTGCTTAGATCACGCACAAAAAGCTCGTTTTCCTTTTTGGAGAGCTGACATATTTTTTTTCATATTTTCTACCATGTTTATCGGAAGAGTGGAATTGCCTTCCTCCGCATCTAACCGCCAACACAAATGACCAAATATCCAAGAATGCTTTAGCTAATATTGTATAATTGAAATTTTACGTGTCTTGCTTACTTTCTGTTCTGTATATCTCGTTTTGTATGCAAACATTCCCTTTTTTAACTCCTTTGGCTCTGAGGGTACTTAATTAAATAAATATGAAAAGTTTTGGTAGCTGAAAACACTACAGTAATACCATAGAAGTAGCTTTTGTCCATAGAAGCTCTTACCGAATTGAAAAGTATAATGACGTATTTTAAAAGCGAGAGAACACTCTTGAATTGGCTGCGAAATGTACTGTCCACAGCCACAAGCACTTCTGGACTGGCGGTGGCATTCGTGCCATCTTTAAAAAGAAAGTAATGAAGAATTAGAACTCCGCGCTTCATTAATAATTGTAGTTTCAAATGTACCTACCAGATTGGTCGCCTCGTCCAGAAATGTCCAGCGGCGCACTCCATTTGACACCAACTATGTTAGAAAACGTTAATTTGTTGAGAAAAAGTGCTGTTAGATATATGCGGAAGAGAACTATGCACGAAGACGTTCATCCTATCCGTAAGGCTTCCTATCCTCGCTGACTACCCTGCTATCCTCGCATCCTATCCTCGCTGACTGCTTCTCATGACGCCGGTTCCTTCAATGCCTTGGGATATGCAGGACATATTATTATTATTTTTTTGGAGGTGTGGCATCTGTACTTTCGTCACTCAATACTCGCCTTTTAAGGAGCACATGCAATTTTGTCGTATTTCTTAGGCGTGACAAAAAGTTTCCCAATCAACACTGAAGGCAAGGGGCATGCCCCTCTATCAATATCTTTCCTGTGAATGAATTCTCCTCTTTGTTAAAAACGTGCTCGAGAAAACGAGATAATGGAGAGAAACACACACTTGTATATATGATTGACTATTCCAAATCTTTTATCTCGATTAATGACGTGTCGTGGTAAGAGTTATTTACGAGAGTAGTGGCGGAGGCAGTAGCGTTTTTCAAACGTTTGGAATGGTATTTTTGCGCTTACTGTTTACACTATCGTGCTTGGCATCCTCAGCCATTTCATAAAGAACATGGGCAGAACTTCCTTCGGAAGTTCTTCCTTCTATTAATGGCTTTATTCGTAGTCTTGGCCCGAGTACACCTTCCTGTAAGAGTTTAAGAAGATATGAATCTTCGCGCCAAGAACCAAGCACACACTCGCAAAAAATAAAATAGCTTGAGTTTTCCTCTCCGAAGCAATCACTCAGCCTTGATGCCAAGCTGAATGACGTCAAACTAAAAAGAAAAGTGAGAGAAAATAAGTTGTAGCGCATCGACTTCTGACGCTCTGAGGCATCCAAAACGCAGTGGTGGACGTTTCAGAATGTGATATGCTACCCCGAAGTTCTTGCATATTGTTGTCACGTGCTCCTTCCATGTAACACGAGCTGTTCACATGTCAGGAACGCGAAGGATCGCCATCACAGGCCTTTGCTGGGGATCTGCGTGATAGCGTTTTCCAATATATTTTGTTATATAACTGTTATGCAAGGTTGAAAACACAATCTACGATCTTGGAAATCACATTAGGCCTCTCTCAATGCTTAAGTTCATTTTTTGTTAGGTTTCATGCGTTGTCGTAATAAAGGCGACCGGGTAAGAAACATTTACAGAACATCTGCCGCGCGGCGAATGCTGATTTTACTACGTCAGTGTATGACACCCTTACTTCAACAAAAAGATAGGCAGGCTGCTTAAAGTACTATAGACAGGATGGCGTCTTTTTATTGTCAGCTAAACTGAAGCTTTTGTGTATACATTATGCCCCTTGACAATTAATTGATCTTTGTAAATGGGAAATACCGTAACAGTCGAAAACGCCTCAGTGCCTTTGTGATAAAAGCTGGAATAGTTTACGTTGTGAAGCATGAACTGACAACATTGCCTGTTTGTATAGAAGCACGTGTTCCAATGCCACTTCAGTGTCCAAAATATTTGAAAAAATGCTGGTGCCATTGTAAGAGGCGTCTTAGACATAAAAAGTTGCCTTTATAAGTGAACTTTGGTGTGTTTGTGTTAGATGAGCTGCCAAGAGGAAAAATTACGTTCTGAACATATTCACAATATGCTTGAGGTTTACATTCATGTAGAAATCAGTTCTGGCATTTTGTTTGACGTCTGTAGACAGCTCAAAGAAAACACACGTTACAAACGCGAAACTAAGGGCTACATATGCCAGTAATATACAGTCCAACTAAGGTACAGTTGCAATTATTACAAAAATATTATTGGACGACTTTGTTCATGCCTAATAAGAGCGGACGAGCCATAACCAAAAGTAAAACGAGCTTTCCGTTCATAGATTCTCACACTGAGCTCTCGTCGCTTTTGGTGGCATGTTAACTACTTTGATCATTTAGTGCCTCCGCGTTTATGTCACAGAGAAATCATCCAGCTTATAATTATCTACGGAAACTACGCTTGGTATCATTCATCTTCCTGCGGCATTTTTTTTTCTTGCATTGTGCACGCCATGCGTTGTCGGGTATTTGCTGTCATTACGAATCAGTGGGTTTTTGCTTCATAAGTACCCGTAGGTGGCCATGAGGAAGCCTTAGAAATACTTACGTAGTTTTCTAAATGCAAACAACTTCCAAAGATTCTGGCTTCCCTGCGGTGTAAAAAGTGTGTTCCTCTCTATAGCACCAATTAACAGGAGCGCTGCCATTCGTCTTTTGTAGGCTGTAGTGAGGAATGTTTACGCTGTCACTAATTATTAGTTGTGAAATGGAAGGTGTTGTTATGCTTCGCAAAAAAAAAACTTATCCAAGATTCTTACAATGGTAAAATAATCGTAATTAACTTTCCAAGGTCCCGAACGCCTAAATATATGAATTCGCTACACTGATGCTGTAGTGCAGAGACTTCAATTACTTTCTTGAAATAATTTCCCTACATAAAAATGTGTCAAGCACACAAAAACATTCCTGGTAAATCAGTCCAGCATAAGAGATATCATCTGGCCCAACAGCATAAACCGATGAGATGGGAACATTACCGTACCACTTGAAGTCCATTATCTTCAGACACCATAACGGAAGCAAGATATTTAGGGTCGTGGTAAAGCTCTTCTTCTAGAATTTCTCCATCATGCTGGAAGAAAAAGAGGAAGAAAGCGCTCACGAAAGGGTTCTTCAAGGGCTCACGCGTGTGTTGTGCATTTCACGCGTATATGTGTCTCTTGGAAACATACATATGTCTTTGAATATTCTTATTGCGCTTGATGTGATTATTATTAAACTTTGCTTATCCTTAATGCGCATTCTTTCAGCGTGAAATATCTGACTGGAATTTGTTACCGCTTGAGCTGTGAACCCAAAATGGCGCTGAATTGCTTTAAAATAGTTATGCACGCCCCCCCCCCCCCCTCACCGAAATATTGCTTCTGGCGCTTCCAGTCTCATTTAAACTCATGGAAACACCATGCAACATCGTTTAAACATCATGGAAACACGTTATGTATTCGGTGCAAGGATACTCAATAAATCAAAGCCACAGGGCGCCCGCATTCCGGCACTTCTGAAGAGCTGAGGTCTTTAAGCCGAGCATTAAGTGCTACATGCGAGCAGAAGACTATCATAATCCGAAAATATAACCATGTGGAATTCTTTCTTTATAAGCATGGAATTTGCGCGCGCTTCTTTGATCTCTTGCGCTCATTGCATCATCAAACTATATACTACACAAAGGCGGACGTGTTTGACAGCATAGCATAGATTGGTGCAGTATATTGCAAGGGGGTGTCCAAGGGAAGTCGGGGTGAGGAGGAGGGGAGAGAGTAAAGTATAGCATAAACTTTTAGAGTGCTGTGTAGGAAAGGGGCTGGAAAGGAAACTGACGGTGAAAGGTGGGGAAGAGGGTAAGGCATAGCATAGGCATGTGGCTCGGGACTATGGCATGTGCCATAGTATGGCAGCGGGAGGGAACGCGAGGTGAGGGTCACGAGGAATGACGTGAGCGTGAGTAGGGAGAGGAGGAGGAGGACGTCAAAACCGGACATTGTCCTTCAAGCGAATGTGAACCAAGACACGTGAACCAAATCACGTACCATGGCGTCACACTTCGTCACGTGACATATTCCCGCCTTAACCATGCAACAGCTAGTCACGGGGCTGATCGCCAGACTTAGTTGAGCTTGTAGAAGCCGGAAAAGGGCAGGCGCGGCCACAAGCTGCTCTCATAGTTTAGTCTTTCACCAATAGTGCAAGCCGGTTAATTTTTTTGAAAAAGGGAAACTCAGGTTCCGCAGAGGCAGCATAGTTATGAGATATAGATGGTAGGGGACAAGGCACAATTTACACTTACGAGATGGCCTGAACAAAACAGCTATCCTGTAACTGTCTCCGCTCCCCCCCCCCCCACCCTTCCCCCCTTCTTCCCCCTTTTCTTTGCAGAGGACTGTACATTTCGGGCTCCGCTGACCGGCTAGAACTCGAGAAGATGCGGCTACGAAGAGCATGCAGTGGCTTTCGGTTTATCCAATCGCGATATTTTGACACTACTGAGCCCCAGACAACCCCCTACTGAAATGCGAGGAACAGAATATGCGCGTGAGCGGGGTGAGCACAGCCTCCTGAAGTTCGCTACTCGTAACGCGAACCTTGGAGACCATGCAGTTGGTCTCATTGTGTGATGACATCGGTAGACACAAGTGGAAAATTACAGAATAGCTACCCAGGAAAACGTTCCGACTGCTCGTGCTCAGCGACAAAATGCCGTAGCCGATAATTAGCTAACGAGATCACACAGGACCACTTTGAAATTCTTGTTACAGTTCATCCATGTTGAAGGGGCGCCATCTTGTTCGCAGGAGTTATACCTATCCAAAGATTTGGACCACAAGATGGAGCGACAGCTACCCGGCAAGCACATTAAAGGGACGCTGTAGACGAAAGCGTTGTTCCATGCATTAGGGAATCGTTCTTTCATGATATGAATAACACCACTCTCGCCACGGTAGAATTTTTAGTAAGCAGCAAAACAGAGGCCGCGATATCCCTAGATTTTTCGGTGCCAATTTCTTTAAGATCTTAAATTTCAAGATGTCTTACATGGCGCAGAAAATTGTTTAATGCGAAAAATGAATCACATTGAGGACAAAGGGTTCGAGAAACGTAGCGCACCTTGCTTGATAAAATTTGATTCAGCTGATGCGGCGAAAATGCGAAGAGAACGCTTTCAAATCCCTGACGTCATGTTTTGGCTGAAGTGCCGAGGGTCGACGACGACAATAAAAAATGAAACTTTGGCCATCGTTTTCTCGTTTACAATTGAACCTATGCTGCCGAATTCATACACAGGAGCATTTCTAAACAACAATAATCTATGAGCCTAAAAGAATTTACTCTTTTACTTAATTAATTAGTGGGGTTTAATGGCGCAAGGGCCATGAGTGGCCAAAGAGCGCCATGACTGATGATGTAGTATGTGCGTTGACTAGTGATTGTCGATGGTAGGATGTATTATGGCTGTAAAGGGGCCTAAAATCACACGCTGAAGAGAAGCGTAAAAGATGTGTATATGGAATAAAATTATGACAGTGACATGCGATGTGTTCTATGAGTGTGAGGTGAATGAGCAGTGATCATAATATATGCATGTGAGGTACTTTACATAGCACGAATACCTCTCCAGGACCTTTGAGGCCAAAGGCCAGGAGGCAGGTGCTTACTTTGATAGAACAGCCGCAGCCGCAGCCTCAGTTGTGAGGCTGCTCTACGGGTTACCTGGGAAAATAACATTAAAATTATTGATATCTTTAAGAAATGCTAAAAGAGATTGATATTTAAAAAGTGGTTCCCTGCCTATGAACATAACGGGATGAAGTGGTAACTGTTGCCGGTATATTAATGGAAAGTGCTTGTTTCTTTGAGCATCTAGTTCTGTGCATTGCAATAAGACGTGAAGGACAATTAGAAGCTCGCCACATTTATCACACAGCGGTGGATCGCCACCGGACAAAAGGTATGAGTGTGTACTGTGTGTGTGTCCTATTCTAAGTCTGCAGAGTGTTATTTCTGTACGACGATTCTTACATATATGCGGCCAGTTACCAAGATGCGGTTTTATAAGGTGTAACTTGTTTTGGGTTTCCTTATCCCACAGGCGCTGCCAATGAGCCCTGAGCTTCTGTTTTAAGGAAGGCTTCAGGTCTAGCGCAGGCACAGGCATGGGTGTATTAGCATCGTTTTCGTGGGCGGATGCAGCGAGCTGGTCCGCCAACACGTTTCCTTCGATCTCGTGGTGCCCTGGCACCCAACATATAACAACGTGCTGTTTCAGTGAGTACATCGTGCATAAAAGTGAGTAAAGAGAGATGAGGATGGGATTTCTGTGCTTTTTTGAAGTTTTCAAAGCTTTTACCACACTCAGGGAATCCGTGTATATAACTGCCTTTTGTAGTTTCACTTGCTCAATGTGTTTTGCAGCCACATATATCGCGTACGCTTCTGCTGTGAAGATGCTAGTGCTAGGATGCAGAGTGCCAGCATCTGAAAAGGAAGGCCCGACCGCTGCATAGGACACACCAATATGCGTCTTTGAAGCATCTGTAAAAAATGAGGGTAAGTGTATTTATGCTGTAGCTCCAGGAAGTGCATTCGAATGTATGCAACAGGAGCGTGCTTTGTGACTTCTACAAAAGACAAATCACATTCTATAAGCTGCCACTGCCACGGCGGGAGCTGAGCAGCAGGAGCCACCAAACGGTGTTCAAGTGGCACACCCATTACCTCCGCTAGGCCTCTCACACGAAGTGACTAGGGCTGTCGTACCCTAGTACGGTTGTAAAAGAGAGCAGAGCTGGACAAATCATTAACAGTGGAGTATGAAGGGTATTGCTTGTCTGCGTTCACTTTGAGAAAGTACATGAAGGATACGCAACATCTCTGCAAGTGCAGCGACCACTCATTTGATTCAACGTAGAGGCTTTCTACGGGGCTCGTTCGAAAGGCACCCGTAGAAAGGCGAATACCTAGATGGTGGACTGGGTCCAGCATGTTTAGTGCGCTTTGTGTCGCGGACTGGTAGACAATAGCCCCGTTGTCAAGGCGCGTGCGTACAAGACTTTTGTATAAATTCATAAGGCATTTTCTGTCACTGCCCACGTTGTTCGTGACAAAACCTTCAGTATATTCATTGCCTTCATGCACTTGTTTTTCAGGTTTTTTATATGAAGTACAAATGTCAATTTCATGCCTAAAGTAATTCCTAAAAACTTTTGCTCCTTTTTCACAGGTAGCCGCTGGCCAAGCAGGCCAATATCAGGTTCAGGCTGTAGGCCTCTCCTTCTGGAGAATAGAGCGCAATTGCTTTTTTGGGGATTAATGCTAAAACCATTCTCCTCTGCCCATTTAGCGACCCTGTTCAAACCCAGCTGAATTTGCCGCTCACATATCGCAAGGTTGCACGATTTAAAAGCAATCTGAACATCATCGACATATGTGAAATAAAACATATTGGGTGGGATGCACAGGCGCAGAGAATTCATTTTTATAATAAAAAGTGTGCAACTTAGGACACCACCTTGTGGTACTCCTGTTTCTTGGACAAATATTTTCGATACCACATTGCCTACGCGCACACGAAATGTACGATGCGACAGGTAGCTCTCTATTATGTCTAACATTTTACCACGTATCCCTAGATGGGACAGGTCTCTCAGTATTCCGAACCGCCATGTTGTGTCGTGCGCTTTTTCTATGTCGAGGAACACAGAGAGAAAATACTGTTTGTGTAAAAAAGCTTCACGGATTTGTGCCTCAAGGCGTACGAGATGGTCAGTTGTGGACCGACCTTCTCGAAAACCACACTGGAAGGGGTCGAGTAATTTGTTTGACTCCAGGAAATGTATTAGCCGACGGTTAATCATTTCCTCAAAGGGTTTACAGAGGCAGCTTGTTGATGCAATTGGCCTATAACTTGTGACGGAGGATGGATCTTTACCCTGTTTCAGAACAGGAATTACAATAGCCTCTTTCCATGAAGTAGGTATCTCGCCTGAAGACCAGATGGTATTGTACAGGGACAGGAGAGTGCTTTGTGTTTCGGAAGGTATGTGTCTCAACATATGATACACAACACGATCAGAGCCTGGGGTATAATTGCTGCAATTGTTTAGGGCTTCCTGTAGCTCTGCTAGGCAGAATGGTTGGTTGTATGTGCGGTTTCCTGTACATTTTCGCTCAATCTTTTGTTGCTCTGTTCTAGGTCTATACGCCTGAAAGGCTTCAGAGTAATGTGACGAACTGGACACGCGTTCGAAGTGCGCGCCCAGAGTGTTAGCCTGATCTCCCAAGCTTTTTCCCTGGGTGTCCACCAAGGGGATCGAATACGTTTGACCACCATTTACTCTCTTCACTCTATTCCAGACCTTTGCCTGATCTGTGAAGGAGTTAATGCCTGCTATGAACTTCTTCCAGCTCTCCCGTGTAGCCATCCGGTGTATTCTTCTGCCTTGTGATTTTGCTTCTTTAAAATTGACAAGATTTTCTGCAGTGGGGGAGTTGTGTAGCAGCCCCCACGCTTTGTTTTGCTTTTTTCGAGCTTTGTGGCACTCGTCGTTCCACCAAGGGACACGACGTTTGCATGCAAGGCCACTTACTTGGGATATACATTTTGAGGCTGCATCAATTATGAGGGCAGTGAAATACTGAACAGCAGCATCAATACTTAGATGAGACATGTCAGCCCACGGGAGAGACGTGAGGTTACGGAACTGCTCCCAATCGGCTGTATCAAGCTTCCAGCGAGGAGCCCTCGGGGGACATTCAGTTGGTTTTTGTGTGCTTAGAGCTACCGGGAAATGGCCACTTCCATATGGATTACTAATAACTTTCCATTTAAGGACAGGTAGGAGAGTTGGAGACGTAATGCTGAGATCGATACAGGAATAAGTGTTGTTGGCGAGGCGAGGTATGTAGGTTCTTTGTCATTCAGCAAACATGCACCAGTAGAGAGCAGAAGATTCTCGATCAGGCGGCCTCTCTGATCGCAGCAGGAATCACCCCACAGGGTGCTGTGCGCGTTGAAATCGCCAAGGAGGACGTATGGTTCCGGTAATTCATCTAATAAGGCTTCAAGATCGTGTTTCTGTAAAGAATAATTCGGGGGTATACAAATTGAGCAGATGGTAATAAGTTTGTTGAGAAGTACAGCCCGGACGGCCACTGCTTCCAGCGGTGTTCATAGCTGCAAACCCTGGCAAGGCACACCTTTATATATTATGATTGCAACACCGCCTGATGATGCGACAGCGTCACAGCGGTCTTTTCGGAAGACAACATACTGTCGAAGAAAGTTGGTTTGAGTTGATTTTAAGTTTGTCTCCTGTACACACAGCACTTTTGGTGAGTGTTCATGTAGCAGCTCTTGGATATCGTCGAGGTTTCTGATAAGACCTCTCACGTTCCATTGTATTATTAGTGTATCCATATTTGGTGTAATTTAGTGCTGTGTGTACCGAAGTAACTTGTCTTAAGACAGAGGGCCCTTTCCAGGCTCTGTGATACGGGCTTTTCCTTTTTTGGCACGCTCCAAGGAGCTGCGCCGTTCCTTCGGCGCCTGAGACGCCGTTAGGGATGGCATTGTGTCCATCGCCTCAGCAGAGGCGCTGGATGCCCGCTCGCGGGTCACGCGCACGGGTGTCGGAGATTTAGGGATTTCTGACTGAAAAGAAGGCCATGAACCTGCAGGACCAGGGGCCTGCGTGTCCTTTCGTGGCGGAGCAGCACGGGCTGCTTCCGCTGAGGGGGCGGATGGCGCTGCCGCCCGTCCACTGTGTGTGGTACGTGCTGCTCCCAAGGACATTTGTGGCACTGCCCCCTTGCGTGCCACGTCCGCGAAAGATGTACCCTGTACAAAAGAAAGGCGCTTTCGCGCCTCTTGAAAGGAAAAATTCTGAGTTACTTTGAGTGTTACGACCTCTTTTTCTTTTTTCCATGCCGGACAGGCGCGAGAGTAGGCGGGGTGCCCACCATCGCAGTTCGCGCAGTGTGGAGTTTCGGTGCAGTCGTCTGCAAGGTGTTCGTGTG
The DNA here is from genome assembly GCA_013339685.2 of Hyalomma asiaticum. NCBI lineage: Eukaryota > Metazoa > Arthropoda > Arachnida > Ixodida > Ixodidae > Hyalomma > Hyalomma asiaticum. The sequence continues at coordinate 51,137,369 of CM023488.1, forward strand.
AGCCGCATTTGGCACAGGTTTGACGGCCGCGGCAGCTCTGAGAGCCGTGACCGAAACGCTGGCACTTAAAGCAACGCCGGGGGTTGGGGATATAGGGTCTGACCTTTAGCTTCAGGTAGCCTGTTTCAAGATACTCTGGTAGGGTGCTTGTGCAAAATGTAACTATAAGATGTTTCGTCGGGATTTCTTTGTCGTCACGCCTGATTTTAATTCGCTGTACGTGTGTCACATGCTGTTCATTCCAGCCCTCGAGGAGCTCATTTTCAGACAGTTCAAGCAAGTCTTGGTCAGACACTACGCCTCGCGAGGTGTTGAGGAAACGGTGGGGAGTAACAGAGACGGGGGTGCTTTCGAAAGAGACAAGTTTTGTGAGGTTCTCGTACTGAGTCTTATTGTTTACTTCAAGGAGAAGGTCCCCGCTAGCCATTCTTGTAGCTTTATAACCTTGTGCGAGTGTGTGAGGCATTTCGATACAATGAAAGGAGAGATCGTTCTCGCACCCTTTTCAAGTGTTTCACAATGGATTACGTGGAATCGGGGGAAATTTCTTTTGGTTTCAGAAATGTATATAAGGTCTCTTCGGTGCGTCCTCTTTTTGAGAGAGGGCGATCGTGCAGTCGAGGGAATGAAGTGGAGGCCATAAATAGTGCATATATTCGGCGGCCATGCCAGCCGCCCACCATGGAGCCCAACATGGGGACGCGACAGCACTTAGAATAAGGCATGCCAACGCCAGCTGTACACAGCCACTATAGCCAAATATAATGTGACCAAGAGAGGGCACATACACAAGGTTAATACTTGCCGCCAGAAAAAATGGAAGTAAATGGAAGAGAATAGAAGAGAGGAAAGACATAAAGTGAGAGTGAAAGACGAAGCTGAGAGGAGAGAGAGAGATAGGAAAAGGCGACTGCCGATTTCCCCTGGGTGGGTCAGCCCAGGGGTGCCGTCTACGTGAAGCTGGGGCCAAAGGGGTGTGTTGCCTCCTCCAGGGGGCCTTAAAGGTCCAATCACCCGGGATCGGCTCAACCCCCAGGATCCCCTTTTCCCCGGACACGGCTCAGCCACGCACGGCGAGACGTGGGAGGGGGTCGAAGGCCCCCCCGTCGGCTCGGTCCATGGTGTAAAAAGAATTTACTCTTTTAATGATGTTATAAATACCGAGTATTTTTAATGACATGCTCTTCAAATTTTATAGGCCCAGCAGTAAAGTCTAGATTTAAAACCAGAATCACTGGTAGCGCGGAACCAGAACGTCTGGTGTGGGATAAAGCGCGATTTGCCACCGCTGCGGAAAATTGTTATAGCGTGCCGTTTCAGATTGGAGATGGTTGTGTGAGGTACACAAAGCTTCACATGTTTTGAGCGTGTCATCAGCGTTTGTTATGTGTTGTATTCGCTTTTCGGTTTACAGCGACGCAACGCAAGCGCCTCGTGATGCTCTGTGAACAGTGCAGTTCGTGAAGAGAGGCGACGTGAAGAAATGATTTAAGTTACGGCGATTGAAGTTTCAAGTAGAAATGGGATACTTTTTCTGCCTTTGCACGCGTCACCTTGACATTGAAAAGTGCCGCTGTGTATGATCGCACGTGTGAACAATTAAATACACCGCAGAACGAAATAAGACGTAGTAGCTAACCTAGCTATTAAGCTTGGCTATTTCATTGTGCGGTTTTGATAAAAGCGATAATTTCATTTTGACTCCATTCGTCATCGTCACTAGCGCATTGATATTTTGGACGCAAGTGTGATTTGAGGACATCCTACGGAAAAAATAATTACTCAGCGCTAGTGTAAAGTCCTCGCGGGATGCTCGTCTTTTCAGGTTTTCAATAGAATAGCGTGTTAACACAACTGCACGTATTTGTGTTGAATTCTGCACGGCGTGAGAAAATCTGGTGTGCACGCTACGGACTGATATTAGGATGGGCCTGTTAAAATGAAGGTCGAGAAGTAAGTTGACCGGTGGATTACTGAGCCTTAGTGTTCCTCAGCGAAATATCGCTTATGTGCAGGTGGGGACTCGCGGAGTTAAGTAGCATCGAGGGTATTGTACTTTTGTAAAAAAAGCCGCGTCATTTAAGTGGTAAGTCCACCTTTATGGCGTTTACATGAACTATAAGCGCAGAAACGACGTCAATTAAAAATGTCGGGCTCTCTTATAGCAGGTTTCTCGACATGGCTGCCATATAAAAGCTTAGCCTGACTTTTATTTTTTGCCCCGCCACGGTGGTCTGGTGGCCAAGGTACTCGGCTGCTGATCCGAGGGTCGCGGGATCGAATCCCGGCCGCGGCGGCTGCATTTCGATGGAGGCGAAATGTTGAGGCCCGTGTGCTGTGCGATGTCAGTGCACGTTAAAGAACCCCAGGTGGTCGAAATTTCCGGAGCCCTCCACTACGGCGTCTCTCATAATCAGAACTGGTTTCGGGACGTAAAACACCGCGAAATTAATGACTTTTATTTGAGGAGGCAATCTGCGGGCCTTTCTCTTGGGGCTTTGTGAATCAGCCCTTACTGTCTATTGTCACTTACGCAAGGCATTTATTATTGCCTATGGCGCCCGTATAAGTTGAGACGTTGTTGCTGACATCTTCTCAAAATGCACTAAATGTTAGCTATTATTTGGGTGCATGGTAACTTTCAGGCGGCTTTTCCTACGGTCACGTTTAAGCAGCACCTTAAGAAATAACGAGCAAGCCGACATGAAAGTTAAATTTAAGAACGGAAGAAATAACAAGAAGGTATTGCTTTTCCTGCGCCACACACCAAACTAAAACCGATAAATTTAGCAGACACTGATTGTTATGACGCACCTCGTTCGAAGTTTGCGAAACACCTCACCACCGGGAGTGTAAATTGCTCATTTCAATCTCGAATTGTGCTGCGCAATCAGTGAAACTTGAGCAGCTGTATTGTTTTACACAATCTTAATCATAAGCTTTCCGCTTCTCGGCGGTCGTGTACTAAGCGCGACATCCACGCCCAAAAATCAAGCTATGTTGTGGTGGCCAGTAAAGCAGGACGCAAAAATATCACTCAGTGCCCACTAACACTAAGATTTGGCGTTGCTACAATCCTCGGGGCCAATGAGACCCACGTACCGGGTCTTGATGTTCCCACAAGGTGGAGAGGAAGTCGCAACAAAACGTTTATTCAACTGAGCTGACCTGAGCCCCAAAATCAAGTGAAGCTGCGGGTGCTTGATAAAAATCTGCTCTGCTCTAGGATTCACTCACTTTAAGGTGAAAGACGTTTCTGATGTAAGAAATCATGAAAATAAGTTCACGCATCAGGTGGTGTGATCCAGCGAAGATACAAGGACAAGCCAAGTCAGGCAAGCGAGCAAGTAAACTAATATAGCTTTAGAAGTTATCGCGGCAATATTCACCGGTCCGGCACTGGTGCACACCGGCTGCGCAAAGTTCACAGACTTCCACGCCTCATTCAAATCAAATGACCATCTAATACCTGTGTCGTGTGTCTGCTCATAATGAGGTGATTATTTGATTTTTACGCGGCATGCGCCTCACAGAAGACGGAACACACTGTTGAAACTTTTAAAGCAAGAGGAATGGGCTTGTTTTTTCCATCGAGATAACATGAGATAACACGTTACAGTTACTTGACGTCGGTATCAGTTTAAACGTGGACCACCAGTTGTTGGGCGATATATCCCTCGTTCACAAAAAAAAAAAAAATAAACGATAAAAAAGTTGTTGGATTGCGCGTCAGGGAACTCTGAATTGAACAAACGCGGCACTACAAAGAAGTGCATACACAAGTTGAGCAAAAGCTTCTACCTGCAATTGGACCGTCTGAAATCTGCTGGATACGTTGTTGTTGTTGTTATGTGGGGTTTAACGTCCCAAAACCAGCTCTGATTATGAGAGACGCCGTAGTGGAGGTCTCCGGAAATTTCGACCACCTGGGGTTCTTTAACGTGCACTGACATCGCACAGCACACGGGCCTCAACATTTCGCCTCCATCGAAACGCAGCCGCCGCGGCCGGGATTCGATCCCGCGACCTTCGGATCTGCAGCCGAGTGCCATAACCACTAGACCACCATGGCGGGGGACTCTGCTGGATACGCTACGCACCTCATTGCTGCTGATTTGGAAATGCTGGTTAAATTGGCTAAGAACAGAGAGTACCGGCGCAGTTCTTTAAGTGAGCAGGTTAGGCTTTTCATCTCTCCTCTACCTTGTGTTTCGTGCGGCTTTTCGTTTTTTAAAGATAATATACCAACTTGCCCAAATTGCTACATCGCTGGAATTTAAGCAAGCACTCCATAAATTCCGCAGTTCCCTACATTAATGAAATATCACATGGCCTGAAGACTGTTGGAAAACGATATGACGTGAAGATGGATCTTTCCAGTGTCACACAATCCGAGCCGCATTTGTTCAGTTTTGCACAGAAGGTCACTGAGCCAAATACCAGACAAAGTTCAGTGCGACATGTACCCCAGCACATGGTGTGTAGGTTGTGGTGTAGGAATCGTCTACAAGACTCCATTTTCACGTGGTCATATTACCACAGGCCAAACTATCCGATGTGTTTAGGTTCGTCTCGCTGAGCACGAAAATTCAGTGACTACCACGCCTACATCTAATCTTGCTATGAATTGCCTTTCGTGCAACTGTATTCCCCTCTTAAAAAAGACAAGCATTTTGTTCCCTCACCATCACCAAACTACACGAGAAATTTCTGAGGCATATAATATCACAAGGAACGCCGCGCTCTGCGTCAGTCAATGATAGATACATAACAATGCAAGATAAAAAGTCCAATTTCATTAATAGGTGTTAACTACGTGTCATAGATGCAAAGCTTCTCCAGCCAAGATTGACATGCATGATGTGGATGTTTTTGTGTATATGTATGTGTTTCCATGTGGGAATAAACAGTTGTGAGTGAGCACTTCAGGTGTGTTTTCCTTTCGACGTGTAACGTCTTAATATGCGCTCCTGTTTTCCACAATGATGGAAACTCCAAAGTGATATGCTATCGAACAACCAAATGTGTTCACTGAATCCCTGCGGGCTATTTGGGAACTTAAGAAGGCATGCGAAATAACAGAAATCTGCGAGGCCACAGATGCCATGAATCGAAAAGCAGCCACATGCGTCAAAGTACACTGGGTACAAGTTCGATACTACGAAATTGATGTGGCCCAGCGACCACAATGCCCTCCCAGTCCAGAGTCCCCACGCATTCTACTTCCATCTCCACCACCCTCAGTCCCCTCTGGTCCTCATAAGAATTTTCACCCGAAGGGCACGTACGCTTCAATCCCATGGAGTGTCTGTTCCCTCCTATTTCAATTTGAAGGGACGCTGACACCAAAATTTCGCTGGTGATATAGCTTGCGGAATCGACTTTCGTGGACATGCGCATGACACCTGCCCGAACTCAAGAGAGAAAAGTGTTTCGAAGAAAATTTAAATGAATATTTAAGCTCATGCGCGCAGTCCAGCGCTGCCTGCTGCACCCCGAGACATCGACAATACTAAGGGTGACCCCAAGGGGATCCGAAACTTCCGCGACGTCACCACGGCAGCCGGGTTCTGAACAGTGCAGCTGCAAACGTTGACACAATAGGCACTATGGCCATTGCATGTTTGCAGCACCTGAGTTAGTAGACTCCCGGCAGTACCAGGCCTCCCGAAAATCGTTGCCACACGATGACGATGATAGGAACAATGACAGGAACGCGCCGAATGTGCTACAGGCTAAAGAAATTGAGCACGATCGTGTGAAAGTTCGCCACTGTTTTGTGGGCTGACGGGGTGGAACTTCTTCACCGGAGGTGGCTCCAGTTCCGTTCGGCGGCTTGTCCTTTTTGGAGCTCTGCGAAACTAAAACTGGGAGTAGTCGTTTATAAATAGGTCGTTAATAATTATCTGTCGCGCACTGGAGTAAATGATGTGCAGTGTTATCACTAGCAGGTCCCCAGCTACATATTGCAGGAAAAAAGTCCAGAAGAAATTTTTTGTGTGAGGATCCCTTTAGTAGGGCGGAACAAGTTCTTCATATGAGACTTCGGGTGGGGTGACCCTTACGCAGACAATTTATCTAAAACTAATCTAACCTACCACATTGTGATACGTGTCCATAGTATGTTTCCGCGAGAGGCACAGATGCGTACCATCTGATATGGACTTCTACGGGAATGCATTCTGAATGCCCTCGTCTACTACAGCAAGCTGGCCTCCACTATAGCGCACTGACCAGTGTTAACAATTAGATAAACGATAAGAAGTATCACAGAACACTCCTTCGATTCCTACGTAACAAAGGCATTGCAATACATATATTAGAACACATACCAACCTTAATTTATGCGTTAAGGTATTGCAAGCCAATTTCTCAATATAAAACATTCATTGCTAAAATTTGTAGAATACCATGCGCGAGAGCAATTTATTATTTTTTTCGGAAAATTGACCTGTTTTCCAAATGGATGGCACGACCATCGTAAACCACACGCCACGCACTTGGCTACGAGTATCGAATATTTGAAGCATTCGAGCAACATATCATAGGACAAGGACGTAAAAAGAACGTTGCTTCATCGGAGTTGTTTAGTTCACTATAAAGAAACGTTGGTCCACCATTGAGAGTACGGAGTCATTACGAAAAGTCAGTGTTCAACGTACGTAACTGTGCTTCATAATATCATCCTCGTAAGTCCGGAGAAGAAAGTTCTTGCCCAGAATGGAACTCTTCTCGAGGTTCAATGTGAGTTCTTGGTTAATGCGGAGGACTTTGCCCCCATTAGCGTTCCGTTTTTCCAACAACTTTGGGAATACCACTTGTTGGTGGCCAGTAGCTGCTGAAATCAAGAATAGCGAAAGGTAAGAAAGCGTGTTTTTGGTGTTACAATATGAAGTATACCTGAAACATAGCAGAGTTACAATTGTAGAGTTCACTGAACTGTCGCTTGCGAGATCTTCACAAGCCTATATCCATGTGTGGTGACATTTTAATGAAAGCATTTCTAGCAGCACTAATATTGCACTGCAAGCAGCGTGCCATTTATATAGCGGTGGCTTATATTACACTTTTTCATGGAGTCCTGAGAAAAGCAACGTCGGTGGGCAGCAATAGAGCAATCTGAGGTTTAACGCTACAAATTACTCGCAGAATATGTGTATGTTCATAGAAAATGGATTTGCTGCGAATGACGTCGAAAGACCATGGTCTTCTGCCGCCCCTGATACGTAACATATTGTCTTCTTCCCCTACCCGCACTTGCGCTCTTCCCCTTCCGTCTCACTCCACTCTCGCGTCGTTTGTTGGTACCTAAAGACCGGCTACAGAGCAGCGACCTCTGTCGGCTTGTTTTTAACATGTACCGTCTAGTAGACACCATTTCTAACGCTTAGATTTTTTATTACAAAAGTAAAAAGCAGCCAATTGTGTATTGTTAATAAACAAACGCTGCAGATCACGGTTATATACGTACATTGTGCCTTAAATACGCATGAGATTTCCTTTGTGCTCTATAATGCCTCGAGTATGGCCTCGGACCACCAGTGCTGGCAGCACTCTTGGTTTTTGTCGGTCGACTGAATCGAGTTGAATCGAGTGACAGACGGACAGCCAAAAGGTTTTTCGTGTTAGGTAACCCAAGAAAGAATATCGCCTTTAAAAATTGTCTCTGTAAAATGCATATAACATGGGAGGCTATAAACAAATTGTAAGGTCCTTGTTATCTCTGCTTTCAATATATGCAGCCACTGTCACTTCTCCTTGGATCCCGTCATGACCACCGAGCACATGCTGGCCTTTCGCTTACCTACCACAGCGGCGGCTATGTATGCTCGCCGCTTCGATTTTGAGAGGTGAAGCTCCCCGACATGACAAGTCACGTGCTGTGACATCAGATTTTATGCGCTCGTATCTTACGAAGGCCGTCCTTATTACACCACAAGTTTCAAACCACGTAGGGTAGACACTAACAGTGCGATGTGACATCGCGCGCGAACCTGTACAAATTCTCAAAATCAACGAATTCATGAATGTTTTAGGTAATCGTGAGGCCTACTCTATGGAAAGACTCAGTGCTTAAAGGGTGTAGTAATCATTATTTACAGGTGAAGGTTAGGATAGAACGAGGTCCTTTTAAGAGAGTTCGAACCACCGTAACTTCCGTAACACAGGGAGTACGGAAGGTGAGCTTGCAATGCGTACTTACGTAAAGCGCCCTCCAGTGGTTGCAGTTGCATAAATGTGCAGAAAAATATGGCGATTGCGGTCATGCTATTTCGTTGTCCGAAATGAAGAGCGGGCATCACTAATGCTCTAGCTTCATATAAACACGGTGAACTGATGTGAACGAGGATTTGTCTACAGATATGCAGGTCATTTTATTGCTCTACAAGATCAAGAAACTGACTTGAAACAATATATCCTGCCATTTTAGTGGTGCTGAAGTTTGCCTTTTCGCGGACGTGGACCGACAGATGTTCGGAAGCACGACCTGATCAGTCGTGTGTTAAACAGCGACTGCTTGTGTCTACGGACGTCATTACATCGGTATGTCTAGGAGGTAGACCTAGTGGAGTATATGCAGCAGCGTCTACCTATCTATGAAGATGAGACTGTTCTTGTCCTTGCAACAGTATGCACGCCGCGTGTGATGTGTGACCCGACGGCTAGCGACTTCTCCTGGCGCCATGGCCGAAAAGTGCACCATTAAAGTGGCTGACATTCATAATTGTCCCGATTTTCATTCGGCACCGCTGACGTCTCCATTTTCACAAGCTACGTTTAAATGACATCGAATTGGTCTATAACACGTGTCAATATCTTACCTATAAAGTTCCGTCTTCAGATTGGAGGTTCTTGCTAGTTGCACAGCGGCGTTTCACACTTAATGTCGCCTGGCTGAAGGACACTTGTGCCTTTTGCTAGTGGATTCGACTAAATGTCTTCAGGATTCGACCGCGGTGACAGTTCGAAGCCTGGCATAAATTGATCGCACTGCCAGGGTCAGTGAGTCACATTCACCTTTTCGATCTGGAGAGATTCGTACCCTCGCCGTGGATTGGTATATCTAATGTGACATGAAGAGGCAAGCTGCTGTTGCTTGACCCATTAACTTTTGCCCTTGGCCAACCACTATATATTGGCCTTTTTGCACTCGACGAATTGCGACATGGCGATCGCTTTGCGAAGCTCAGTGTACGGCATTTGTGCACGATCTTCCTTCATCCCTTCTTCTCGACCGACTCTTGCTGTCAACCAACTCATACGTAATGGCGACTGTCCAAAGCCTTATGTGAAATAAAGTGTCGATGAGCTTGAGCTGTTAGTCGCAGGTTCACTAATTCAAGCGCAGCCGCGGCAGCTTTTTCGTACCGTGAAATCCAAAGACCATAAATAAATATATAAATAAATTAAGGAATAAAAGAACTAGATAAATGATACATGGGTAGATAATAGAAAAACGTGCTCGAATGCATGTGAAGAAAGAGTTGCGGTTGCCCCGCTATGCTGGTCTAGTGGCTATCACATTTTGCTGCTGATCCGAAGGTCGCAAGACGGAATCCCAACCGCGGCGGCTGCTCTTCGACGAAGGCGAAATGTTGAGGCCCGTGAACCGTGCGGTGTCCGTGCGTGTGAGAAGCCCCAGCTGGTCGATATTTCGCGAGTCCTGTACTACGGCGTCTCTCGTATTCATGTCGTTGTTTTTGGGCGTGGAACGCCTTAAGTCAGTATAATACGGTGAGCAGATAATAATGAAGGGTGGAGCATCCAGACAACATTAGTAGGTAAAGGAGGTAACTTTCCGGCTGAGCACAAATGTATAGCTGACAGAACTGACAGGTGATAGTCGAGTAACTTGACGCTCGGGCCAGTTACGTTACGATTAACGACGAAAGGACCGACTGGCTATTCCGACGGCTTTCATGACGTGGATCTGGCTTGAATGTTTGATTTTTCCTTGCGAGAACCACATTCATAAACGTGAAATTATTCCGACTATACATCATCTCTCATAATGATGTAGTGGTTTTCGGACGTAAAACCCCAGAAATCAATCAAGAATTCCAGAAACGCGCATGCATATTGATGCAAACATTAAGATGATTTGGAAATCGTCTGCCTTGAAAGAAATTATGCAGAAGTTTAGGTTCAATGTTAAGAGGTCAAGAGAGTGTATTTTTTTGTGGTAAACCAGAAATAACGGTTATTAGGAAGAATAAGATGATTGCTCAGTAATTTTTGTAGCAGTAGGCTACACCGCGATTCTGACAGCCGATCTTCAAAAAAATCTAGGAAAGATCAAAAAACGAATCACAAGTAACCAGACGCAAGACCGTTTTCCTACGAACTGCCTGAACAGACACGTCAAGTATTGCGTAATGGAGAAAATATCGCCAATTGTTTCACCAGTATCACAAATCATCATTCACGAAATGTCACAAATCAGCCACCAAATGTTTATTACGAACATACATATCATATTGGTCAAACTGTAGGCCTAAATTAGTCAGATCCGAGGCAGTAACCTCACACGTCACTCCAGCTACCTATATGGTACTCAAGATAGTTTGATTGAAAGTGTTCATGTTCATTAGAACTTGCTGGGCTAAATATTTTGCTGAACTTCTCATTTCTCTCGTCACTTCGACGGTTCATACGTTGAGTACTTCTGCTTATCCTGCACACAATCACCATTTATGCAAATTTTCTGCAACAGAAACGTAAGCATGCACAATATCAATGCATTTTGCTATCAATCAGATTTAACGCTTCATCAAGCAGGCTGCCATGGCCGCACAAGATTGAAAATTTTAGTATTCTAGGGGAGGAAATTTGTACTCGTGCCGAGAATTCCAGAAGCCCCGCCACTGGTGGTCGAGTCTTCATGACATTCGGCTGCTCATCCGGAGGTCGCGTGATCGAATCCCGGCCATGGCTGCTACATTTAGATGGAAGCGTCATGTTGAGGCCCTTGTGCTGTGCGTTGCCAGTGCACGTAAAAGAACCTCTAGTGGTCGAAATTTGCGGAACCCTCCACTACGGCTTCTGTCATAATGATAGCATGGTTTCAGGATGCGAAGCCCCAGACATCAATCATGAACTTCAGAAACGTGTGTGCCTATAACTGGAGACATTGATATGATTTTGAAATCTGCCTCCTTGAAAAACAAATTATTCTGCGATGTCAGTGCACGTTAAAGAACCCCAGGTGGTCGAAATTTCCGGAGCCCTCCACTACGGCGTCTCTCATAATCAGAACTGGTTTTGGGACGTAAAACCCCACAAAACAACAACAACAACAAAACAAATTATTCGAGAAGCTTAAGACCCATAGAAAAGATGGATTACTTCTTCCTAGGAGTTAGTGATATGATTGCGACGCTGTCAGGAACGTTTTATGGACACGCTGGGCACGCTGACCACATCTGGGCACGATGACCATTCAGGTAAAGCGCGCTAACGAGGTACTATAGCAGTTTTACGAGAACAGGACGTTTCATTAGGCTGAAGAAAATTTCTTTGACATGACACGGAGATTGTGTATCTCTTGTTGTTATACTTTATACATGCGCTTTTGTTCACAAAAGTTTCAAGTGTTATTCAGTGGACCGGTCGTTAAGTTCCTTCTTTTTGCTGGTGTTTGCGCGTCTTTCTACTAGGAAGAAGGCTGCTGGATATTTGTGAGTGCTCTATGCGATTTCGCAGTGAAACGTTTCAGCTTTCAAACACTTGCGCTTTAAAGGAATAATTTACGCAAGGTGTTGCTTGATACGAAGATTGTTGCAATATTTCCAGATATGCTGCCTATAAGGCAAAGCATAATTTCCTATAGGTTGAAAATTCTGGCACTCGTAACAAAGAGAACCCAAAGCTCCTGACGTTGTGGAACGTATAAATCTACATGCTAATATTCAAATAGAAAAAAATTTTACATAACGAGAAAGGATGCACAGGACAATGTACAGGCTTGCAATGAGGAGCAGATTGTTCAAAACGGGGAAAGAAAAACGCGGAATACTGCCATAGTAAATATTCCCACGAGTGGGCTCTACCTTACCGCGGGGATCATAGCGCAGGGTACGTTACGCAAGGCAAGCTAGCGTAGCCCACAGACTGTGGCGCACCGTACACTACGGTAGGTTATCGAGTGTAGCGTACAAGTACTTTTTAGGAGGAAAAGAAGTCTTAGCATTGACATAGGAAAGTTCATTTGCGTAAATATTGCCTGCAGTCACTTTCCCCGTTGTGTTCGTCTCATCGGTTTACCATAGGGTTCTCCTAAGCATTCCGTGGCCAGATCTACGCAAAAAAATATCATGAAAACGAATTTAGGTTTGAGTGGTCGCGGATATTGTCCCTTCAACACAGGAACAGCGTAGTTAAAGGAGGTGTTGCCACATTCGGTGCACTACCTGGGAAATCTCAATTACCACCGCTGCCACGGTAAGTAAATCTTACAAAGGTGCTACGCCACTTTCGAAGCACTCAATCTCAGGGTTGCACATGTCATGTTCCTTATCAACTGATGCAAACGGGCACCTACGGTGCAATAGTGCTAGTAAGAAATCTTTGTTATACATCTAAGTGTGTCAGAATATTTCCTTACGCAACTACTTGTGGAGCTCAGGAAGTTGTCAAGGAATATTACGGTCCTGTAGCCACTTCGGTGAATGTATTGAGGCATAAAGCACCGTCCGGAGCAACCGTTGTTGCCTTGTGAGTGCACAGAATGCGTAATGTAATTACGGTCGCTCTCTTTTCTTTAAATGAATGAATTTGAGGATGCTGTGACTGAAGGAATTATACATGCAATTATACATTCAAACATCTAGTACCTGTTTTAAGAAACACTGGCTGATCAACGAGTATTGTTGAAATAATCCTCACCGGGAACTAGAGACCTCTGTACCTTGCGCTGCTTCAGAGCGTTAACCTATTTTTCTATAACGCCACCTAAATGAGAGAAAAACTGTTTTAAAGAGTTAGAGCACTAAACAACCTAAATTCTGGTGTTTATATATATTATACCAGAAGGAAAGTTGTCGTAAAATTGGACCTCTTGCAACAGACCGCACGCATTTTGCTACTATATGTAGGCGTAGAATTATATGTATAGTAAAAACCTATACCTGAACATCATTGACTGCACCATAAATGTATTAGAACACCCTTGACACATATACATTCTGCAATGTCGGGAGTCCTTATCATAATGTTTTAGTTGGTATGTTGTGCAAGAAAGAGCGTGTCCGTTCCGATGGATAGTTTTGTTCGACACGAAAGATTTGTTCTCGTAATTTCGAATTAGTTATGGTGAAGAAGTTCGGATGAAGGATCGCCCAATGTGGACATGACCCCAGATCGTTAGAATAGGAGACCTGCGACGCTAAGCTAATTGCCAAAAAACGATCGTTTTTTTCCCAAAAAAAACGAAATTTGGAAGATAATATCAAAAGTCGCACCGCAATGAGGCCTTCTACTGCACATAAGTCTATCTATTGGGCCTAAGTACTTCTGGCCTAGATACGAGCGGTTTTGCATTGCACTAAACACCTCATGCTACATTAATTCCAGTCAGTATCCCAGACACGCGGGCATACCGCAGTCATTGTGAGAGCCCAAAAACTGTTACGGATTTTTGGGAAATTAGAGTGCCTCAACCCGCTTGCCGTGTATGTGCGATCCACTTCCATGCACCCATCAGTAGCTTCGTGGAAATGGTCTAGACATATGCTGAAAATAACGCCAATTTTGGTTGATTCAGCACGTGCTCAAACATTTTTGACAAGCACTAATGCTGATTTGAAAGCGACTAAGAACGTCAGATAGTACGTTTCGCGATCACCGCAAGAAGTGCTTGTAAGCGTTGCCGCGACTCTAAAGGAGTTGGTCGCTCACCTGCGACTACCTACCGTAGTACAGGTTGTGTCGTATTACGCATGTCTGTCGTGCACAGCTCCAATGGAATTGATTACTGAAGAGGTACCTGCAGAAATCCTTGAATTCTCGCCCAGAACAACCTCCCTTTCGTAGTAGAAAGAAGGATTAGGGTTCGCCTCGCCGGTCAACCGCTGCCTCTCGAACGCCGCAGTCGCCGACGATTCACCGCTGATTCAACACGCTTGACTCCTGAATCAAAGCGTCGCGGAGCATGTAACACATTCTTGAAATGGATGCCCAGCCCCAGTGAATCCAGGCCACCATAATTCAGAAAACACACGGGGGCGTAATGAAGCAGACTCACTTTCCTTAGCGTGCTTTCTTACAGGGGTCGTCAACGCCCCCTTGTGCATTGTTATCGATACTGCGATGTTTCAGCTACGATATATTTGTGTGGTTTTACGTCCGAAACCACAATACGATTGTGAGAGACGCCGTAGGGGAGGGCTTCGGAAATTTTGACGGCGCTGTGTTCCATAGAGTTTCCTGCTAAATACTAGAGGGAAAACTGGCGCTAGTGTCTATGCGAATTTCAAACAAGACGGTTGAGCCAGCATGGGAATGATGGGTATGGCATGGATTTGCCTAGTCTTCGTTCTTCTGGCTTCATCTCGCTTTGCGACTTCAAAAAGATAGGTCGTTTACGACAAAATATTGCACTAAAACAGAAGATTTCGAAATAACTATGTGCTTGCGCAGGTACCAGTTGCTTTTTCTCTGTTAGAAAAAATACTGAACGCTCAGAAATTTAGCAATGTTGTGCGATATGGCACTGTTGCCTCCTCTGCTTGTGCCAAGATTTAGCAGCATCTATACAGGTTTAAGTCCAAGTTGTAGTTGTGTTCGAACTTAAAGATTTTTGCTCTTGTAAGTGACGTGCTGACACATTCAGGCATGTAAAATGTAGATATGTCTTCTAAATATAACAAACTGGCTTTCGCTCGCTTTTTTTTTTTTGGTGCAGGGCAAGTGCTCCACTGAATTTTTATAAACTATATGGGCCAAGCCGCTGCACAAGGCCGTAGCAGGAGCGCAGTATCGCCTATCGCTTGGTGGTTGGTTTTGTGAAAACACGTGATGCTAAATAAACAATCGTGTCGGATCCATCGGAAACTGCGCCTGAGCATTGATCTGAACTGACTTTTTGAGCGTCGTCCGCAGGCGCGTCTGCCTATCGTTCACTGGGCGTCTACTACGCGCGAGAACTGTGCGCCTGCTTGGCGCGTTCGGTCGGCGTTGGATTAATCGGACAGCGGAATAGAAATGCCGTAGTACAAGATTTACGAACAGCCTTCTGTCAAGGGATGTATGTCAGCTGTGAAAGCGACACTACGGTTACAGATTCTATCGCATCTGATGCAAAAGAAATGAAAAACAAAACAGCAAGACCGCATCGAAAAGTTTCGCGAGACACAGCGCGAATATTTCTAAACTTGGGTAAAATACCGCTGCAAATAATATGTGTAGCCATCCATCAACAAACACAACAATAAAACACTGCATGACACCTGATCATTGCAAACGACTTTGGTACATGCGACAGTCTGATGACCTCTAGTAGTAAAGCCAGTAAAGCGTACACTACAGCTGCTGCCTTCGTCGCGTAATGAAAAAGTGTAGTAACGTCACTCTCTTCACTGAAGTTAATAAACAGGAATAAACAAATCCACCAAAACGTTCGAAGCGGCAGGCGCGAAGACTAGACAAATCCATGTCATACCCATCATTCCCATGGCAGCTT
This sequence comes from Hyalomma asiaticum, assembly GCA_013339685.2. NCBI lineage: Eukaryota > Metazoa > Arthropoda > Arachnida > Ixodida > Ixodidae > Hyalomma > Hyalomma asiaticum. Next base: position 51,153,048 of record CM023488.1, read on the forward strand.
CACGATCACAGCGCCAGTTTTCCCTCTAGTATTTTAGTAGGAAACTGTATGCTGTGTTCTTTGACATGCACCGACTGCATACAGTACATGTGCCTCAACATTTCTCCTCTATCGAAACGCAGCCAACGCGGCGGCAATTTTTTTAATCAGCAAACGAATGCTATATCCACTAGATTACCATGGCGCGCTCAAGTTTCAGCAATACGGCAGGGAAAGTTACCCATTTGTCTGGCGCAAGACACCTATTTCAACTCACCTATGAAGGCATTCTGTATGAAGAAAGTGAAAATGCCATTTTATTTCTAGGTAGAGTTATTTTTGTTAATGTTGTATCCCCCACCCTCACCAAACTACGTTTTAATGGCAACTTTCATTACCAGCCATGAGGGCTTTCCGGACAGTTTTCGTCCGAAGCTCCGCGACGATGGGAATGGTCCATTGGTCAGCTTCAACGTGCTGCTTTTGGTGCAGCACAGTTAAAGACACGCCCTGAGCTTGAGTACACAGCGCATCGATGCAAAGAAAACAGATTTCACGCTGTAGTGTTACCTGATACTACAGGTAACACGAGGCAGTATTTTAAGAGTACCACTCGTGAAAAAAAAAATGAAATTCGGCATTGCATGAACAAAAAAAAAGCTCAGGTTTGCGCAGTCAGAGGACATAGCACAGTTGCAGCGTGATCTAGATTTTGCTGCGTGTCTGTGAATGTTTTCTTTCATTCTTACTTTCTTTTGTTTTCTTTCATTCTAACCCAACCCACAGAAACGTTCCGTACGGTCGTTCCAATAATTCACTATGATTCCGTAACACTCATCCGGAAATATATTGAAAATATATGACAAATATACTGGCATCTACAAGATTTCGCTTAGAAAATGTGGAATTATTGGAATACGGCACGGGACGTTTTCAGTAGGCGAACCAAGTGGCGACAGTCTCTGAGGGTTGTACTAGCACCACCCTTATTCAGCTGGGCTCAGTACAGCACAGGCATCAAGCTTCTTTTTTTCGTATTGAACCTGATGGCAGTTAGGGACACTGTGAGCCTCCACTTTCGGCGGCGGTGGAAGCTCATATCATCGTCGCCAATTTCAGTGACCGTAAGGAGCCCATAGCAGCTTACGCTGTAAACCGGTGGCCGCTGTCTTGTGACTCACACTTGTTCCCGTCCGATTGTGCGCACGCGGGTAACAAACCAGGCGTACATGGATTACCAGAGCTTCCGGGGTATAATCGATGTGAAATTATGAGAAGGGGCTTCCCTAACCACTTGGCCTTCACTTCCCCTGTGGCGTGGGATAATCGTGAAACTACTAAACCATTCTGGCCATTTCGATGTGCCCTCGAAGTTTTGTTTTTCTTGCCCGGCGGTGGAATCGCCGTTGGATTATTTGATGGGTGGGTGATAATAAGGAGAGGGTGAATGGTTCCTGATGCTGTAGGAAATTAGAGAATCCAGGACCTGGTGCTGTAGGTCGAGAGCCATGAAAAACGCCCCTGCACGAAGTGATACTAGCCCATGTGTGATCTTGTGGTGCGATTGAACTTTAGTGATTTAACTACAAGTCATCGCGGTTTGAACATATATGGACGCATGGTACTCTGAAAGCTTAATTTTCGAAATAAAACACCCTTCCACCATCATAAGCCTTGATTTTTTATGGGTGGCTTCCAGTTTGCGTACGAATAACGGGTGTCGCCGTCCTGGCGAAGACAAGTCCACTTGTGGAAACGGTGGCTCCTGCGACGTTTCTCTGTTGTAAATCGTTTTTAGCGATTTGTTCATTCATATTTCTACGTGCATATATACCCACCACATGACGGCAGTAATGAGCTCACACTACAGCCACACGGCGGAGGTCATCTTTACTTATTCATTGCTGGTGTGTTACGTGCCAGGCCATGTCATCATTGTGACGCCTAACGGTTGCCTCCGCAAAACATTTATCGTGTGCTCAATACGCACATCACGAAAGCCTCACGCATTTTCCTCTTTGCCGGAATGCGATCACCACGACTAGGATTGCACCTGCCCGTTTTGTGTCGGCCTTTAAGTGCTATAAACGCTATACCACTAGGTCTATTATCTTATAATTGCGTTGCGCATATTTATGTTATCATTGATGTTACAGCAAAATATGGGCTTTAATTAAAATGCATTTTATTTCGTAGTCAACTCATCAGGGTGGAAGATAGGTGTTCTTGCTTTTCAGCTCATGATTACGTCTGCAAGTTCATCTTGTTGGCCGATATTGTATGTAGTTAGGCTTCGTGGCTACACAGTCGCCATTAATGCAGACTCTCTGGAAAAAAGTAGGAACTATTGGAATGTACATGCTAACACTAAAGATCGCAACAGTTACTTCGCGCAACCAGAAAGCAATAATTTTGAGAAAAGTAGCGAATATTGGAATACACAGACAACACCAGAGACAACAACAAGACTTAGCATATCTAGACTGCGAACGTATAAAAAAAAGGCAGCCAATATTGGAATACTTACGGTAACAAAAGAGATCGACCACATTCACTTTCTACAACTAAAAAGGCAAGCTTTTCTGCTTTTTAAAAATCAGCACGACCTCTTGCGGGTGGCAATGGGGTTATGAATGCTTTGTAAGCTTTTCTTTCGTTCCGAAGAGACGACGCAATTTTGGCAAATTAATTGTATTGCGTACTCGCAAACCACACCATGCACCGCACATTACTTGCCAAATAAAATTGACTGCATGCAGTAAGAATTATAGGTAAAATAAATCTTAAGTATACATTGGGAATTTCTAATGATTCGCCCAGTCTTGCTTGAGCTGGTTAAAAGAAAAAAAGAAGAATGAAAGTGTACATTCAACTTCGTTTATACTTTGGTGTACGCCAGAAACGCGGATCGGGATTAAAAGCTCCCGCAAGCAGCTTGTCTCGGACAAGGGAGCATTGTGCTTGACAGCGAGCTGTCAACCAAAAAATCAACGAAAAAGCAAAGGCAGCATTTTCCAGTACTCATTTAACTGTATATCCGCTATACCGTTCGGGCTGCGTGCCATTTCACGAGATGATGAATGTAGAATCAGCATTCAGATGGTACTTTTGATAGATATGAGGGAAAAACGTAGCTGGAAGGGACGTTCATGTACTATGTTTGGGTTATATTATCGCTCATTAGCCCGCATTCGTGATTGCTGCACTAACGATAATAACGTAGATGCTGTGGTTGAGAGAAATAGGATACGAAATGTGGCAAAGGACGCTCACCAGCTACCTGAGTTGCTTAATATTTAACAGCAGTAGGTCTTCGCTTGCAGAGCCGACAGAAAATTTCTCTCATCATTGGTCACGCACGCCGACGTTGGTGCGAGTGGATTTCTTTGCGACGCCCGTTGCTCGGCAGTATGTGGCACAGAAAGCAGGCATTTGCCATACAGCTGCTGACATAGCATAACCATGTACAGCATTGTACAAGGAGATGTTCGAAGAGGGTATAACAAGGATTGTTGCTTGTTTTGTGAGGTTTACCGTCGCAAAACCAGCTCTGATTATGAGAGACGCCGTAGTGGAGTTCTCCGGAAATTTCGACCACCTGGGATTCTTTAACGTGCACTGACATCGCACAGCACATGGGCCTCAACATTTCGCCTCCATCGAAATGCAGCCGCCGCGGCCGGGATTCGATCACACGACCCTCGGATCAGCAGCCGAGTACCTTAGCCACTAGACCACCGTGGCGGGGCAGGTATAACAAGGAGGAGGAAGGAAAGAAGTAGGGAAATATCCCAGCCGAATTGTGCTCCAGGTCGCGTTAGCTGGTAACCACATGGCGTAGTCGGGCTTGCTTGGCATAACGTAGTTTCACCTAGTGGGACCGCATAAGATTACGTCATGGCTAGTTACGTGGAGCAGGTCATGAAATAGGACGTCACATCTAGTCACGCCCGCCTAGCAAAAATACCCAGCGTAGCCTCGCTTGCATAGTATAGCTGGTTGACCACTTAACATCACGTCACATCACATCACCTGACCACTTAACATCACGTAACACGGAGTAATATGACCAAAATCACGTGATATGACGTAAACGCTAGTCACGTGACATACATTTCCCGCCCAAAGTAAGTAAGAAGACGTCACAACGGAACGTTTCCCGCCAAACCAACTTCAAAAGGTTTGCAAATACGACACGACAGTAGAGGAAAAGACAACACGGACGCTGACTACCAACTGACGGTCACATTCACTTTCCACAACTAAAAAGGCAAGCTTTTCTGCTTTTTAAAAATCAGCCCGACCTCTTGCGGGTGGCAATGGAGTTATGAATTTTTTATAAGCTTTTCTTGCGTTCCGAAGAGACGATGCCAATTTGGCAAATTAATTGTATTGCGTACTCGCTAACCACACCATGCACCGTACATTACTTGCCAAATAAAATTGACTGCATGTAGTAAGAATTATAGGTAAGACAAATCTTAAGTATACATTGGGAATTCCTAATGATTCGCCCAGCCTTGCTTGAGCTGGTTAAAAGAAAAAGAAGAATGAAAGTGTACATTCAACTTCGTTTATACTTTGATGTACGCCAGAAACGCGGCTCGGGGCTAAAAGCTCCCGCAAGCAGCTAGTCTCGGACAAGGGAGCATTGTGCTTGACAGCGAGCTGTCAACCAAAAAATCAACGAAAAAGCAAAGGCAGCATTTTCCAGTACTCATTTAACTGTATATCCGCTATACCGTGCGGGCTGCGTGCCCTTTCACGACATTCTGAATGTAGAATCAACATTCAGATGGTACTCTTGATAGATATGAGGGAAAAACGGAGCTGGAAGGGACGTTCATGTATTATGTTTGGGTAATATTATGGCTAATTAGCCCGCATTCGTGATTGCTGCACTAACGATATTAACGTAAATGCTGTGGTTGAGAGAAATAGGATACGAAATGTGGCAAAGGACGCTGACCAGCTACCTGAGTTGCTTAATATTTAACAGCAGTAGGTTCTCGCCTGCAGAGCCGACAGGAAATTTCTCTCATCATTGGTCACGCACGCCGACGTTGGTGCGAGTGGATTTCTTTGCGACGCTCGTTGCTCGGCAGTATGTGGCACAGAAAGCAGGCATTTGCCATACAGCTGCTGACATAGCATAACCATGTACAGCATTGTACAAGGAGATGTTCGAAGAGGGTACAACAAGTATTGTTGTTGTTTTGTGGGGTTTAACGTTCCAAAACGAGCTCTGATTATTAGAGACGCCGTAGTGGAGGTCTCCGGAAATTTCGGCCACCTGGGGTTCTTTAACGTGCACTGACATCGCACAGCACACGGGCCTCAACATTTCGCCTCCATCGAAATGCAGCCGCCGCGGCCCGGATTCGATCGCACGACCCTCGGATCAGCAGCCGAGTACCTTAGCCGCTAGACCACCGTGGCGGAGCAGGTATAACAAGGAGGAGGAAGTAAAGAAGTAGGGAAATATCCCAGCCGAATTGTGCTCCAAGTCGCGTTAGCTGGTAACCACATGGCGTAGTCGGGGTTGCTTGCCATAACGTAGTTTCACCTAGTGGGACCGCATAAGATTACGTCATGGCTAGTTACGTGGAGCAGGTTATGAAATAGGACGTCACATCTAGTCACGCCACCTAGCAAAAATACCCAGCGTAGCCTCGCTTGCATAGTGTAGCCTGACCACTTAACATCACGTCACACGGAGTAATATGACGAAAATCACGTGATATGACGAAACGCTAGTCACGTGACATACATGTCCCGCCCAAAGTAAGTAAGAAGACGTCACAAAGGGACGTTTCCCACCAAACCAACTTCAAAGGGTTTGCAAAAACGACACGACAGTAGAGGAAAAAGACAACACGGACGCCGACTACCAACTGAACTAGAGTACTCAGGCGAAAAAAACAAAAATGCACAAAACTTACCTGCGCATGCTCAGGTATGGTAGTCAGCTATCTAACGAGTAAGCGGACCGGTCTACGTGACAGATACTCCATCACTTTTGTCTATGTAAACTAACCGAAGGCTGAGTGCCGCACGCGATTCCACTATTACTGATATGCCAGGTCTAGAGCATTAAACGCGTTTCTGCACTGATGTCTGTAAAGAACTGCGGAATAATCTTAATCGAGAAGATCTTAACGGAAAAGAGTTAGCTCTGACGTGGATCGCCACGTAAGAGATACCGTGAGATACCGTGACGGCAACATTCTTGATGGTTTGTAGATATGTCTTGCGTTCTCCTTCGTTTTCGCCTCGCAGCTCTCCTTCATTCGATAGTTGGCGTTGTCTTTTCCAGTAATCTTGTATCAGTGTTTGCACGCCTTTTCTTCGCATATTGCAGCCTTAACAACTTGCTCAGGTTTCTGTCGTTCTTGAACACTGACACCTGACCACATATGATGCCACCGCTGGCCACGCGGCACGTTCCCGCCAAAACCACGCGACTACGTCGAGCTTGTAGAAGCCGGGAGAATCCTGCCCTGCCACAAGCTCGGCTCTTAGTCCAGCCTTCTATGCCTGGTGCAAGCTGCCCGAAATTTCAAAATATGAATGTGTAGTACGCCACGAAAACATTTACGAATATTATTAAAGCACCCGTAATTTCTCCTATTTACTAGGCTAATTTTCGTTCGTAGGAACGTTATATAAACGAAAAGAAAGTGAACAAAATACTTATGCTTACACCACCGCTTTCGTTGCACCAAGAGTTGTCTGGGAGGAACACTTTTCTGTATCCCACATGATCATTCACGTAGCAGCGGACGTGGCACCTTCCTATGCCTTCGTCCTGCGAATAGCACAGAACAGTTTCAATGCCCCCCGCGCGCAAAAATAAATATTAAGCCAGTTCCACTCCGTGAAAACCCTAGGAACAGCGAGACTGTTGTTTTATATTTGTAATCATAACGTAACTGCTAAATGTGTCAAGCTATTGATGTCATGACGTATCATTTATGCTAGTCGCAACATTATGTTATTACTTTACGTGATTCTTCATCATGCACTCATGCGCCTCATACATTCATTTAGTCTTCCGTTCCTTGCGATTCTTCGCTATAGAAAGCAGCAACAGCTGCCAGGAATGAAATGGACACTTCTAGTTAAAACCTTTTTAACAACTGATCGCACATTTCACTTCGCATAGTCACTATCACGTAGCGGTAGGCTGAGGGCAAGAGGGGATGGAGCGCGGAAGTGGTAAGTGGGTTGAGGGCAAAAGCGGTTCCGCTCTTCCCTCCTGCTTGACAAGCGCTATGAGATCAGGCGACGCAAGGTACAGGGCCGAGTTTGAATAGCTCCAATGTTAAATAGAAAGAAACATAAGGAAGCGCTACATCCGCATATGCCTCATTACCGTCTTAAAGTGGTCTTTACCACACCGAAGCGCGGTGGTGCCAGTGTCACGCATGCATCGCGGGACCAACGCTCTAAAGAAAAGATTCTGTGGGACGTTGGCCTGATCGTCGTCAGCAGCATGAACGTATGAAGGTTCTCAACGAGCTTGTGCATGGGAACAGAACATAACAAATAAAAGACTGAAAATTATGGCATTGTGCAAGCTTTTCTGCCATATTGAAATTATTATGATTAATATCGTCTTAGTTTCCGTCTCTCTACGCCTATTCCGCTTCCGCCAACAACATATAGTAGGCCAGAACAATGATTCCTGAAATCTCGGCTTTTCGCACAAAATGAATGTCAATGCATGCTCAGATCATATGTGCACGGGTACTTTAATGTTCACGTCAGAATAGCCTATTTTTCAAATAATTTACCGAAAGGCATGAAGGTGGGCTGTTGCCAGTTATTATTATACTAACGTAAGTTTTAACAAAAATTCCTCCGCGCAGCTCCGACTGATGTTAAGTAACAACTGGAAATCAACCCGTGACAACTGTTTATCACGGGGCTCATGGTAGACTTGAATCTAGTTTCAGCTGCACGTTCGTTACTATGTTCACAATACCAAATTTTTAGATACACTAGACGGCGCTTCCCTAATTCCGCGACTATTCTGCGTATGAAACAGGCCGTTGCTGCTTCACCCTGCTCAGTTCATTGCCTTAACTCTCTTTTTTTTAATCTATTCCTGAAGGTATGCGACTGACAAAATCTCATCTGGATGAACGGTATCACTGGTTAAAAAACAGGAATAGAAGCAGATCGATGTGAATTACTTATTGCAATACTCAAGTCAGCGTTCAGAGATCATCTTAGTCTGCAAACCAGATTACTGCCTTCCTGTATGTTAGTACTGCTGTCTGGAATTGTTCAGTCCATCATCATTTTACATTCACCGATATATCAAGTCCCTCAACCAAGACATCTGTGCAGCGGACTACTGAATAGCGTGGAATCGCTCCACAGATTTCTTGCCATGGTGATTATTGAGTTGCATATCACAGTTACAGAAAGCCTGCCATAGGCAATACAACCGTATTTTATATTTCTATTAATTCGTTACCAAGGCTGTGACCTCACGAAATAACATGCTAAAACAAATATTGTCTTTGAGACTGCAATATCCACAAACTTTTTTTGACTCTTTCTTCCCTCCTCCAGTTACCAAATGCATTTCTTTCCCCTTAGGATGTCAATCAGCTAATATTTCCATTGTTCTACACACCACATTACCGCCTGCGCATCATCAGTGGCTGGGCTATGTTCATCTTCAATTTTTCTTTCCCAAGTATTTAAAAAACACCATAGAAAGCTAGTTCATGAAGGTGTTTAAAAATATAAAGAATAGTTACTTTACTCGTTCGACGGATCTTGAAGGAAGGCAATCTTACATTTATATATTTTTCTAACAAGTGACAGTCACGTACGTCATAAAAATTTCAAAAAAGAGAGATGGTTTCATGCTTTTGCAAGACTGCAGTAGTTCCACTAAAATGAGAATATTATCTCAAGAAGTAGACGCAGTTTAGTGTAGGCATTTCCTCGCCTTGACCTGCAGTGCTATGGCAGTTGCATTTTTTCGTGTATTATCCGCTTTCAGAATGATCTTGAACTACTGCGATCTTTTCCACAATACGTGCTCCCTTCACATTCGTAATGTAAAGAAATCGCACGTGCGAAATTTCCAAGTATTGTGAGTGCACTCTTAGCTGCGTGAAATGGTGAGGTAAAAATTGACTGTAGCAGGGATGAAAGTACTTCGGAGAGAAATTATTACCGTCATATAACTTGTAACACAGAAAGTGTCTGAATAACACCTAAGAGGATATCATCCTTAAAATAATTTGGAGCGTTACAGGGCGAAAGTATATAAAGCCGGTTTCTTCGTCGTCGATAACTGGTGAACAATTTACTTAGCTGGTGAGGTGATCATAACTTCAAATATAAGACAAAGAAAGGTGACTTCATGTTCATAAGTTGATGAAGATGATGTTGCACAGAAACTTACTGATACACAGTGGAATCACTTTCTTCATTCCGGCTCATGTGACGACCTTTGTCGAACCACTGATCGACGTAATCACGTATGTTTCGTTTTGCTTAAGAATGCGACACTTAATGTATATAGCAATCTACTCACCGGTAATACATATGAACCTGGAGATTCCGGAAAGGTGAGCTTGCAAAACTGGTCTCTTCCAACGTCGTCGCCAGGTAGGTGGCTCGTGAAGTTGGCCTTTTTAAGTTTTCTTCTTGTGTTGATTGTATACAAACACGCCCCAGCTTCAGACCTGAATAAAGGTGCTGGCATATAAATTGATGAAGCAGCATCAAATACAAGCAAAATATCCTCAATGATCCTTTGCTGTTGCTGCACACTACACGGAAAATGTGCTGTCAGAATAAGTGTACTTTCTAGGAAAAATAAAAACAAAATATAGTTTAGAATTGGATCAGAATGATAAATTCTACTTAGAGAAATTAAATAACGTTAATTTTGCCAAATTACGTTTTATAGTAGAAGAGAAAATGAATGTCACAGTTTAGTTTTGAAATTCGCCCGGAAACATCGTCATAACGCCGATTAGATTTTTCTATTATCGCCAAATTGCCTCATCAAATGTTCCAAACCTTTCTGTGTGAAGTAGATGTCTTCCTTGGATCGTAGGCCCTAGTAGAAGCCGTCTAATATCTGTGACGTCAGGCGTTCAATGATGGAAATACAAAGTTCCATCGCCTCCCGTACTTGCTTTTTGTACGTTTCCTTGTTCACCAAGTGTTCTGTCCTCGCAAGACTGGCGTTTTTGGCATGGGGAAAATCTAGCCCACTGATACGAAAACAATGTTTTTAACTTTAGTGCACCTTTAAACCCAGGAGGCAGACTAGTATGAAGAAAAAGTGATTTCTGATCATAGTGTTTCTTCATATTCTGTATGAAATCTCAAGGGTATCGATCGAAATGGCTTGGGGTCTCAAATAACTCAACGGATGCGCGCTGTTGGCTCTACAGCTAGCACAAGTGTCTATCTGGATGCTGAGTGTGATTGCTGAATACCCACACACCACACAGGCTGTGAATTTTTCGATAAAGCACGTCGTTACTGTTCACTTAATCGATAATTATTCGTTCTCTAGACAATATGGTTAACAACGTCATAAAAATCCTGCACATACCTTGCATGTTGGATTATCATGTTTCTGCAACATGACGAAAACTTCAGACTTCTACTGTTGCGCTCACTGTAGGACATGATGAACCCATCGTCCCAGGGGCATGCCTCTGAATTGAACTCCATGTGCCTCTGGCCGTCATGCGGACATCCCAACCTATTACATCAAGAGGAGACCGAAGTTGACGTTAGCATGAAATTCGTGCGGAGTTAACCGTTTAGGCTCTTGCTAACTGCATAGAGAATAGTGACTTGTGTCGGTAGGATTTGCTGTACTAATAATTGGAGCGCGACTGTTATTGATGTGCGGAAAGATGATTTGCTTATGTTTACGAAAAACCTGCCGCATATCCACAGCAAGGCAATTGCAGGTTTGAAGGAAATTGGTTCAATGTACTTCACACTGAGGAAGTATTCTTGTTGTTCTTTATTGCTTAATAATAACGCCAACGTTCATATATTTTTCGAAATTGTATTTATCGATGGAAGCTGAAACAATTATATCTGAGGAATTTTTTTCTTTATAGCTCGACAAACACCGGAGCAAGCATACGCCCTTGCGCACTGAGTATGTTCGTTGCATCATGTGCACTACCCATAACACTATTTACTTCATAATAGGCTGAGATGCGCGGATTATTTCTACTTTAGAATAATAATGTGCATAATAAAACAACAAGAGTTTGTTTTCACTATAATAGCTTCGTAATACTATAGATACCTTCGTTTAAGCTTTCGTCGACATTAAGAGTTTCTGCTATGGCTTTAGCTATAGAAGGAAAGTTATCGAAATATCTAAACACATTTGACACGTAGATAGCTTGGTGACATTATTGAAACTGGTAGATCGAACGGACTCGTCTCCCTTTGATAATGGGAACTGCGACGTTAATACAATCCACACTAATTCTGAGTGGCTCCAATGTTGGTAACTGCCGAACTGGGTGTGTCAGCATGATGCCCTATAAAATTCTACGCACAAACGTACTGAACATAAGCTACAATACCAAATAACAAAACATTGCCGTTGTGCGCCTTGTCTCAGATTTTCATGAGACGGTCACCCATTTTGATAATATATAAAATATTAATTGATGGACTTAGTCAATGCTGGAAAATATGTGACGCTCGGTATGCTGTGACTTTCATCACGTAAGGCAACCGAATATTTTCCTCCATTATTGAAAGTATTCATAAAAACGACAGTATAGGGACATATAAGAGGGCGTGATAGTTCTCTAACGCAACCATTTCTACCCAGCAATATCAGCACAGTTCCTATTCACTTACCATGCTGTAGGTTCTGTAGAAGACGTGGCAAGTAAAATGCTCTCAAAATGCAATGGCGATGTATACTGCAGCTGTGCTGTTAATTTCATGACAATTTTGATTTGGCTTACGTTTTCTATTATTATAGTTACCCCAATACAAACGACAAATCATTCGTTTATAATGGAACGAAAGACCTCGAAAGTGTTTTCGTTACCAGTTACGATTTCTATGCAATGAATCAATGAAAGAGTTATTTGCTCGGGAGAAAGATATCTTACAGGTGTCCTAGTTCGTGGGCACATATTTCGCACACCCTTGTACGTAAAGGCTTTGTCTTCACCGAGGGCAACCTTCCGAGATGTACAAGCGCCACCGACATAAGCTGAGCCTAAAGAAAAGAAAACAAATTTTATCATTTTAATTTCATTATGTGCGCAAAACTTACATTTCGCCGTTTTATCAGTAAATTTGTCGTATTTTGTGCTTTGGTACATTTGCCTAAAAGTTTGCGCATTGCTATATTTTTTTACGTTGGGATTCTACTTCGTTCTTTACCTTTGCAATATGTTGCTTGTTACTTGTGTCTTCATACGCTTGTTCGGGTGTTGATTTTACTTACATATTTTAAAGTGTCTGTTCGCGATCCTTTTTTGCTCGTGAAATCTTTATTTGTATGTTCCCGAAAACAAAACTCCATTTTTCATATATGCTTTTGATGTAACCTTCTTGAAGTATGTCACTGGGCACAAGTGCGAGGTTCTGAAAGATTCCCCCCCAAAAGTACAACGACCGTTATTGGGGCCACGGGGTAAGCTAATTAAAACTACAGGTGTCTGTTTTAACGAGAATGAATGTGAAGATCACATTACGTATTATTGCATGTATCACTACTTGCTGTAATGAAACAAAGATGCCTCATTTTGAAGCTGTTCATATGATTGTACGCAGGCGCTCATTATACTGAAAGGGTCATGTCTCCATTCGATTAACGGTGTGACACTTCTTTCTGCGCTATAGTCCTGGTCCCACACAACAATTTATGTAGATGCTGTAACGTGCCACACCTTTCTTTCATGGATGTCACTGAGCTGGCAAGGAACAGACGCATACTCTCATATGATAATCATAGATAACGCAATAAAAGTCTTCGGAAGAGTAAATAAATGATAAAATATTACAAACGTCCTTTTTTTCCCACGAACTGATTTCTGGTAGACTTCATCAATGATAGTATATGCAGGGCAAGACAAATTTTCAAAATTTGATTTGATAGAGAAGTGTATATTTGCCAGCTACCTTTATTGTATTCAAATGGCGAATATTACAGTTGAAATACGACCACACAGTTCAGGTAACAAAAGACAGTACTTACCTTGTGCGGTAGCATCCCAGCCATGTGGCGTGAAACGTGCCACATCAAGGCTGCAAGAAAGAGCAGTATGGGAAACCGGGGACTATATTACGGCTACTTAAACAATTTATTGGATTTTGTGCCAAACAGCAAGGAAATATTGTTACAGGTTGGAAGGGCTGGTCTGCTTTACGGCAACAGCTGCTTATGGCGACCATGAAAGGCAAACGCACAGCAGAAAGGACCAAATAGAGCACAGAAGTTCTAATTTTTCATTTCATGACCTTCAATCTAGCACCTGCAACATTTGTGTAGAAACCCGATCTAAGATAGTGACATAAGGGAGCTGGAAGCTGAACGCATCTATGTGTCTTTCTTGCGGGTGTCGTTTTATGTGATCTGTCTTGCGCATACGCGTGGCAAACCACCACAAAAAGAAAAGGGAGTTGAAGGGGTGCGCCTCATGCTTCTTATCACTCGTCTGAAACTGCCTCATTAGATGCGAAGCAGCTTATGGTCGAGCCTGTTCCGTCCCTTCGCCGTCCACACCCCCACTGCGCATGCGCGACAGCTGGCCCAAGCTGGCAAGGAACGAGAACACGTCCTGTCCCGTGAGAGACAACGCTGACGCAGGCAGCGTCTGCTAGCGAGTTCCTTGGTTGAAAAAAACCGACTGCTCGCGCTGCACAACCGTTCACCGGCTACCCCATACATATAGGCACTGGATCTTGACCTGCAATATAGTGCCGGTATGAGATTTCTCTTGTGCGTAGTTGAGCCATAATGATATTGCAGCGCGCGCTTTAAGCAAAAGTAATCCGGAACTCGGCACGATCTACGACGTGGGAGCGCAGGAACATCATAAAGACAAGGAGCATAAATGACAACGCGTGTGTAAATATACACACGCGTTGTCACTCATTTACATGCATGAGTGGGCAACGTCACGGAGTGATTTACGGTAGCACCGAACGATCCGCACTACTCCGCCCAGTCGTCATGGTTCACTTCGTGGTGATGCGTGAATGTTTTCCTTCTGGCTTCTTATGGTTTTTTGAATAAGCTAGCGTATGACCTCTTGATTCACTACATACTTTGAGAAGTTTGAGAGCATCTCAAGGAAACCAGTACCAGATTTTCAAATAGCATATAAAGACCTCGACTGATGCATGTTTATGCCTATTGTAGAGAAATATTTCTGTGACGTCAGTGCTGCTCAGTGTTCCAGGAACACCAAGAAAGGTTCGCTTACCCTGTGACGAAGTACAGAAGATCGTATTCCATATACCTGTAAGCATAGCTTGCCACATATTCTCTAAAACGTTCAAGTGACTTTACCGAAGCAACGTAACTCCCCACTTTGTATAGGAAAGTTTCGGAGTATTCCTAGGAAGGAATAAAATAGAGAATGGCTTGAATCGGAAAGGAGAGCCAGAACCGAGTCAATATTGTCGTACTCACCGTGAAAGACTTCCACTGCGCACAACTTCAGTAGCACTCTAGGGTTTCTGACCGTCATATATCTAACATTCACCTGTAAAAAAGCAATTTCACTCAAAGAACGTCTTCTAAGATTCCCAATCACGAAACATTTCATTCCTTAATTGTGCGGCAAAATTATGGAGGAGGCCATCTCTGAACAAGTAGAGAGTCGTACATGCACTATTTTGGAAAGCTTACGACATGTAGCTTACAGAGTTCACAGAAATGACGACGTATCTCAGGAGCTGTAAGTAATCTTTGAACTGGCTTGCGAATGCGCTGTCTACAGCAATGAGTAGCTCCGGACGAACCACGGCGCTTGCATTGTCTAGAAAGAAACACACCATCTTGTGCAAAATACCCGCCCTTTAAGCGTATGCCTTATCAATACATGTTACACCATGAAACGTACCTTGACTTTCCAGTCGCTCGGAGATATTGAACAAAGGGTGCATTGCAGTTCTTTCTGAAATGGCGTAGACATTAGCTTCAGGCTATCTGTTGTTTCAGTTGCAACAGAAAACAAAGTTAAAGGAATGGCAGCTCGAATGGAAAGTAGAATGCGTGCATCGTATCGTAATGCCATACTGAATGTAATCATTTTACCGCTCGGTTTTTCTTAAGATCACTTTGAAAAGTTGCGAACTGTCGAACGGTATGAAAGCTTTTTTACTAACATTCAATCAAAAGTGAAGATTATAAGTTGGTTGAAATACTCTAGAGGAATAGAAAAATGTTCTCTGAATTGGACAGTGAAATTCTACACTGCACTTTTTGTGACAGCTTGCGGTGAGGGATTTTTGATCCCATTTGAACGAATACCTATGTGCCAGCATAGTAGCCAACAAACATAGAAATAGAGCTCGTGTTCTCGTCATGCATAAACTCGCCTGCTTGTCACTGAAAGGTGTACCTCCTCCTACAGGTAACCCTTGGATAGAGGTTTCGTGCTCTGTAAACCTTCAGACAAACCTTAAAAGATACACGTTATGAAGAAAAACGTTGTTCCTTCCTGGATCCCGCAAAAGGCAGCGGTGCATGCATACAACTGTGGGGCTGTAGCTTCGAGCAAAATGAAAACAGAGATGTGAACACGTGTGCAAGAACGCGACACGTGCTTCGTCATAACAATGAAAGTGCCTCTTGGTACCGGAAGTCGACAAGGATTGTCAAGTATGGCACTTATTCTAAATAATGCTGACTGAGTGGCTGGCTGAAGTGAACTGAGTAAACTTGTGCACCTTCTGCAATACAACTAAGAAAAACCCAGGCGGTTTTGCTAGTAGGCCAGATGCTATGACTTGGGAACGTGCGATTTGTGTGCTCTGAACTATTAGTTTAATAAAGGAATAATTCTCACACAGCAACAATTTAAAAAATGTATGCATTTTTCTCACAGCTTACACTCCACCGCCTCCCAGTGAACTGGTATCATTTAAAGGCTTCCTTGTCCTTTAGAATGGCACATTCACTCTCACCTCTTCCGTCCCTACTTAAACGTTCCGCATGGCCGTTCCAATAATTCCATATGTTTCCGTAAGACTCATATGGAAAAATATGGAAAATATACAGAAAGTATATGGAAAGCTTGTGGACTTCGCATGGAAAATACAGAATTATTGGAATACGGAAAGGGACTTTTTAAGTAGGGGTGGGAGGCGTGGTTAGGAATTTAATATTTCGCATATCACGCACTCTGGCACGATGTACCAGTTCGGTTGCTATGAAGACAACGCCTACTGTACTTAACAGTGAGTTCAGTGAACTCTTGTTCCTTTTGGCACATTAAATTAAACATCAAGAAATGTAAAATAAAGAGGTTCTCCCGAAGATCAACCGTGCATATCTCGTCTTTACAGCATTAAAATTTTCAATTGGCCTTCGTCACAACTTACGAATACCTAGGTGTCCACACAGACACCAATTTATTGTGCATAACGCACATCACATACGTCATTAACAATGCGAACCGCACCCTGGGCTTTCTACGTCGCAACTTTTCTTTTGCTCCAGTTTCTTTAAAAGTTCTTCCTTATAAAACATTGGTTAGGTCTAAACCTGAGTACGCTGCTTCAGTCTAGGACCCTCACACTGCTACCCTTGAAACTGCCTCAGAAACTATCCGCAATGTCTCAGCTCGGTTCGTTGTTGCTAATTATTCTCGCACTGCTAGTATTACTTCAATAAAAATTCTCTTGACCCGCCATTCTTTTCAACGGAAGGAAGCAGGTTCGCTTATGTGTTTTTAAAAAAAATCTTTTAGGGGCGAAGCCCCTTAAGGTTTGGGTCTGTCCGTCCGTTGTAGTAGCGCGTTGCCTTCAAAGAAGTGAATGATGCTACGTGTGGGAGGCGCGCCCTCGGCGCGTGCCTCCTGGCGCGCGAGCTCTCTCACGTTGACTATGGAAACGCTCTTTCTTCGATGAACGCGCTACCAGCTCGCAAAGAAGGAGAACGCGCCCTCACCCGCGAGAGACAAGCTTGGCGCAGGCAGCGTCTTGTAGCGAGTTTCTTGACTGAAAAATACCGACTGCTCGCGCTGGAGAACCGTTCACCGGCCACCCATATATATATATATATATATATATATATATATATATATATATATATATATATATATAGGCACTGGATGTTGACTTCCAATGAAGTGCCGGTAGGAGATCTCATTTGTGCGTAGTTGAACCATAAGGATTCGTAGCGTGCGCGTTCACTAAATTAATCCGGAACTCTGCACGATCTACGGTGAACCTCCGGAGCTTCGCCCACTCATCATCATTCATTCCATGGATATGCTGTGAATTTTTTTCATAAATGCTCAGCTGAAATGCACCTTGTTCTCGCCGCCATGTTACGTTCCATCTCGCATTGACCACAGCCACAAAGTTCAAGTGCCCATCAGCAAGACCAACATGCACCTCTATTCCTACCTACCGAAGACTTCGTCAGAATGGAATCACCTCCCTGCCTCCATCGCTGGTAACCCTGATCAAGGACCATTCAAGAATAAATAAATAAATAAATAAATAAATAAATAAATAAATAAATAAATTAATCCCAGGGGTGATCGCTACAGGCAGTCGGCAGCGAAGCCCTGGCTTCAGGATTAATAGACGACTTGCATGCTCTTGCAATTGTGGGCTTCAACCGTACAAGTACGGGCGAAGCTTGGCGACTGCCAATACCGTAGCCAGACGTTATTTTTGCTATCTGAGTAATTGGATTCAGCACGTTGTAGTATTCGGCTCGCATATGCATCACTTATTGCTCGCGAACTTCATGCCGCTTAATGAGAACGGCGCCTTGTGCCACATTGCTAGCAGCTGTGTGAATTGCTGATGGGGCGTCCAGCAAGCACCTTGGGGAGGGTCGGAAGGGGGGTAGGCGCTGCCGAGATTCATTAAGTGGTGCTTCTTGGGCTTCTTACACCTCCTTCTATAAGAAAGCGACGTCAGTCCTTATGAAGCGATTTAGTGAAAAGCGGTGCGTGGGATATCTGTTGTAAGTCGACAGTAGTAGCCGCAAAGGCCGAGGACTTTTTATCACGAAGGACTGACTGCCTTTTTATCTGTGGCCCTTGGGAATTTCGCGACGACTGCAATTTTATGAGGCTCAAGATTTACCTAAATTTATATGTATCTTTATAAGGCAAAGCTGCTGCGCTTCAAATGCACTGCCTTGTTTCAGATGTTTCATGTATTTGTTGTCCTTGTGGAGAATATAATACCGTGAAAAATTTATTGCATCTTTCGCTCACCATTTGCACTATCCGTATCGGTTGCCATTTCATAAAGAGTATGAGCGACGCTTCCTTTGGCTGCTCTTGATTGTTCCAGTGATGGTTTTATTCTTAATTTAGTTCCTAAAACTCCTTCCTGAAAGGTTCAGAGGATTAGAGTGGGGAAGCTTTTTAAATGAACATGAAATTTTGCATACAAGCGAAGTGCCGCACAAGGCTTGAGTACACTGATTCGCAAGCGTATCTATATAACAAGTATTACATTTTTAACATATGTCGAACAAAAACATAGCGTGTAGGCAGATTCATTTTTATCATGCCGATAGAAATGTCACGAAGTTTGTTACATAAGGGAAAACCACCACAGCAAATTGTCAACTATGTCATCGCAAATTCTCATCCGCAGTACATCAAGCAGAGAGTCCCATAAAATAGCTGTGGTGAGACCATTTTAAGAAATATATTTTTTTATTGATGTCATTAACATGGCTAATGCTTTGTCTACGCTCACGGCGGCAGTGCAGTGCAAAAATGTAATCACTTATATTGTGTGATTTCGCGTAAATGCAGAGTGTCATAATGACGGAAACGTTGCTAGGAGTCTACTAAATGACGCTGATTGACACTTGCTTATTGTAGTCTCTACATAAGCATACCGATTTAGCGAGGGCCCTTTCTGGAAACAAAAAATAGTTGGCCCAGTTGCGATTTGACTGCGAGCATAAAATTTTATAATTTTTTTTAAAAGCACGGTCAGTGCCTTAGAAAATACGGAATGTGGTGTACACGACTGGCCTCACGATATTTTCCTTCTGGCCGTTGCGAGAAATGACAGGACGCTCACCAGCACAAAGTCTTTAGCCAGAGCCAAAACGCTCACCAGCGGCTTACAAACGCTGTGTCATTGTGAGCGTGTCGGTTTCACTCTTCATGGTAGATTCATAACGGACTGAATAACATGCAGAAGTCTCAACTGCTTAAAAAAGAGCTCAACGAGAGAATAAAACATTACGACAGCTGGCTATGCAACGAGTGTAAATAGGAATTAGTTGAAACGGCCATGTGCTGTGACAGCTAGCAGAATGATTCAACTTAATCATTTCAGACGTAAACTACCTCTCATCATGTAACACCAAAACTCTTTCTTCTTCGCTGTTTGGGTAGCTTTTACGTGAACTAGGTCATTGCCATTCATCCAATGGAGATAGGAGCCGCACTTTCTTTCTTTCTTTCTTTCTTTCTTTCTTTCTTTCTTTCTTTCTTTCTTTCTTTCTTTCTTTCTTTCTTTCTCTCTTCTTTCTTTCTTTCCTTCTTTCTTTCTTTCTTTCTTTTCTTCTTCTTTCTTTTTTCTCTTTCTTTCTTAAGTATGTCCTACGCGTGCATATAGAACGGTGTGTCCACGTACCTTCATTGAATTTTCATTAGTTATAATCTCCTTGGTTAAATTGCTCTTTGCAGTAATAAATACGATGCTCATATATCATACCTATTTCGTTCAACACTTAAGTTTTTCTTTCGAATTAACTTTTGCCAGGGCTTTTTTTTTTCATAAGAACGCCCATTCATAGGTCAACTGGAGCTGCATAGAAATTGACATAACGTTGCTAATGGCTAGCCCGATAATAGCGTTGTATGAGCATGCAAAATAAGAAATAACATTTTCTTTTCGGCGAGATAATTCATCAGTTGAAACAAGAGGCGAGAGAGTAGCGCTTATGATTGTTTGTGCTTCTCGTCTCTTCTCTAGGTCACATTGCCCCTTACTGTAGTGCGGGAAACCATTAGCGTTATGTACACATGCAGAGTGATGCGTAGCTGATTCAAACCTCACCACTTGTAGCAGTCCGTTTTCTTGTGACAGTATTACAGATGAGAAAGAGCGGGGTTCGTGGTAAAGATTCTCTTCCAGTAATTCTCCATCCAGCTTGGAAAAGACGAGCAGAGTTAGGAAGATATTGAAGTGAGGAAAGTATTAAAAATGTTTTTTAATGCATGTGATCAACTTTGCTTGGCAATTGCGTTTCACCACAAAGTAGGGCTATCGCACGATCTGCCATATTTACGCGCTTCTGCGGCATAGTTGTTCTTTGCGCAAAAGTTATTTCGGTGGCCACACTTTCCTGTAGAAAAGGTTACTTATAAAACAACAAATGTTTTATTAGATAACAGCACACTGTTGGCAACCTGAAAGGGAGTAATGGTGTGAGCAAAAATGTCACTTCGTTGTAACGGTGTTCATAGCGTTCACATAATAGGAGAAAAAGCGTGCATAGCTGTGTATCGAAGCACCTTATGTTCGGAGGCTTTCATACAGCTGAAAAATAATGCGTGTATGCATACGCAAATTTAGCAATGAACAAAGCTTCGCTTACTTCAAAACACGAATATGGACACATTGTTTTGGTGCTGAAAAGGGCACGAGTGCGGGGAAGATTGTGAGGATGATTGTGAGGTATATAAATAGGACTCACAACACTTGTATTTATTCGCGCAGTGTATTTATTCAGTGCTTCAATGACATAAAGCAGTAGCTGAAATCGAGTACTCTGATATAGACCGTTCGATTTTCGAGTGACAAAAATTGGCCGCGTATCTGCGTGCTTCGCTGCAAATCCCGTCGAAAGACGATAGTCTTCGGCCGGCCGTACTACGCTGCAGGAGATATGGACGCCATCTGGCAGCGCCGTCGGGAAACATGAGCTTGTGCAGAATCCCTGGGCGATTGCCAGGTGGCAGCTCCAAATCATCGGCAGAGGCCTTTTTCGTGCATAGCGTCGCATTTTCAGCGCAGCCTAACAAACATTAGCATCTTTATAATTACGTATCTAAGTATTTTCTAGTAAAGGAACACACCGCCTAATAAAAACGTATTGATGTTGCGCCTCAGATATGCGGACTACTTGCTTTTTGACCGACAACTCTCTAGCTGAATGGCTGTTAGTCATATTACTCAGTCACTTACTGAAGCGCGCGCGACACTCAGTTTTCAGTCTGCTTACTACCGAGCAGTTACAGTTTTTGTCTGGGATAACCGGGAAATCGACAGGGCGGTGCGTGGATATATCGCCATCTAGAGTTTGGAACTTCGCACAGAAAAAATGACGTACTTCCGCACGGCCCGCGATGTCTTCTAGTGTTCATGTTCTTGCCGCACGGGCTCGCCCGCGGTTGTCACCATTCATATCACTGTTGTGTGGTGGCGAACAATTTTCTTCATACTGGCATTGCTGTAGGTCTACTGGTGCGAGCGCAGCAAAAGGCTAAGGTGGTCATGACGTAATCTTTACTAGCTGGTCCCCCAGAGGTCAGCTGGCGTGGGCATAGCGGAAGCTGCCCTCTCCACCTGAGCTCATGTAATATCGCTGTGGCAAGATGCGAGGTGCTGCGCTCGACTGCCCGCGCAAAATTCATTATTCATATAAATTAGCTCCTTAGCTGTACTCGCGGTTGAGATTTTATACAGCACACGTGCATATCTAAGGAAGTTGACCTTGCATAGCATCTCTGCTGGGAAATCTTGTGTGAGTAGCGTCTTAAACTGAAACGATCTTGGGCACACAATGGGTAATATTGAAACGTTTTAATCATTCTGCAAGTTAGAAATGCTACGCAAGGGAACATTTCAGGAGACCTATTATGCACATACGATGCTCAGAAGAAGGCGCTGTCGTGAAGGACATAAAATAAAGTGCCCTTTTTAAAAGTTCGTCTTGTCGGCTGACAACTAAGGACCGTATAAATAAGCTGGAAAAGCACACTGCCAAGTACACTGTACGCATCTGCAGATGAAAAGTTTTCAATCTTTTTTTTTTGGTGACTTCTACTCATTCTGAGGAGAAATATTCAATTGCTTTGACGTAGGATCATCTGCACATGTCAACCGGACGCGCAGTCTGTTGCGCGCGAACACATTCGTTGGAACTGTAGGAAGGGGTCACTGACTATAGAAAGGACACCCGGGATGTATTTTTTGTTGAAAACTTCTCAAAGCTCAACAGATGTAGCGCGCTTCTGGATACATGAAAAACACATTTGGTGCAAAATTATTACTTCGCGAAAATTAGTAGCTAGGATATAAAGATTACGCCCCTAAATGAGCAAATAAGAAGAAGAATTATTTCCTAATTATTTTCGGAGAATATCGCCAGCACCTAAGTGAAGGTGGTGATGACCATGGCGTCTTTCAGGTTGCAGTTGTCACAAAGACGAGTATTTCTGCGGCATAGTAAAACTTACGTAGTTATGTCGTAGTATGTGCCCATCGTATGTCCTCAACAGGAACTCTTTCGCTAGAAGGCTACTTTTTTCTAATCTCAGGGTGATATCTTCGTTGATCTTTATGAGTTTCGTTGCACTGTCATCTCGACCTTCTATAAGCTCAGGAAAAACTGTCGCACCTGGATAAGAAACTGAAAGAAAGGCATGAGCATCCTTCTGGTATGAACATGCACAATCTCCTAACAGATCACGGCTAGAATACATTCAGAGAAGAAAATTATATCTGTTCTATTTACTGGCCTTCGGATATCAATATATAGTCCGGTATCGAGGACAACGTGTTGTTTTGTTATTCACGTGTTCCTAAAACGTCCTGAAAGCCTGCTAACAACATAATTTTAATGCGAAACAACTCTAAATGATGGCATTACTAAAATGCCTCTACAATGCCATTGCTAAAATTCACAGAATTGAGCAGCAACAAAAGCGGTAAAAAGTGATGAGTGCTTTAGTCACACAAGTATAACCTAATTGTGGAGCTACACAACCATTCCTGAACAGACTGTTTGGTGAATTCAACGGGGATATTGCTAAGTCCTATGGAACATTTCCTTCGTATTGAGGCAAAAGGTACCCCTTGTTTCAAAGCTGCTGCTGTGACACCGCTAACCTATGTCTCCAAAAATGTCAGAGATGCATATTATGTTCGGCCTCTTTGTGAATGAATGTTGAAAACAAAACGAATCTGCAATTTTTTCTCGCCGGTTATTCATAATGACAAGTGACGCTGCCAGGTGGTTTCCGTAGCAACAGGAGTGCACCTGTAACTGATACAGGAGACGCTCGAGATATGTTTGTGTAAGGGGTCGACATGACCGGTCCTTCATAAGCCTTTCATATCGCACTTCCTGAGCACAACTACGGAACATTGAAGACCATATAGTTAACCTTACTACAAGGAATACCTCAGTGAAGACAAAAGAATGAGCTCCCTCTTACAAAAGCTGTCAGTGGAGCGCCGAGGGAACAAAGGTGCTGGCGCTGGACTATGACGCTCCTTTCACTTCATGGAAAGTGGCAGGGGTGTCGGTTCGACGGTAAAAGAAAAAAATGACGCGAAGCTGTGACCTTTCGAGGCACGGCCTTCAACAACGTCAATGTGAAGCACAAGCACTTCCTGAATAGTATCATCTTGTGAGGGCGCTTGCGACCGGCGCCTTGGTGATGGCAGCCCCATCTGCTAGGCGGTATGATCTTTTCGTATTCTCGGCCTCTGTGGTGAACGAGGTTGGGTGAATTTGCTAAAGACCACTGCAGGTCCACATGGTGGCTCCGGAACTCTCCGTAATATGGCCATCTTCATCACAGGGATAAGAAGGTGGCCGTCGGTCAGCCAAGCGTCAAAAGCCCGAATCATGCGTGTTTGGTACAGTGTCTTGAAAATGGAGAACTTCCTGCCCTGGGCTTTGACGTACTCTGTGGGCATGTGCGCTAAGTGCAGGTTTCAGCTCGAGGAAACAAAATTTTGAATGGCTGACGAGCACGGCAGTGAAAGGACAAGCAGTGACCCTTAATGTCTCATATATGTTTCATTTTTTTCTTCTTATGGTGCAGTAGAGACAGGAAAAGAGAGAGAGAGAGAGAACGCTGAAGAAAAGGTAAGGAGATTAATCAAGCGCGTGCTCGGTTGGCTGCCCTGCACTTGGCGAGAGGGCAGGGACATATTGTAGGTCAGATACAGAAAAGGGAACGAGAGAAGGGAAAAAAATGAATACTAGGACGGTTAGAGGGAACACGCACATAAGCCACGGCACTAGAACGGATGAATATTTCACGAGCGTTCTTGTAGACCCATCGACTTGACGAAGAGTGTCAGGTCCATGTGAATGTATGATCATGATGAGTCTTCACTTGATGATAGGATGTAATATTTGTGCAAAGCCACCTCAGATGAATCCGCCCCCAAAAACTATTTTACCTCTAACGGCTGTGCTTGTAGTGCCGTCTAGTATCTTTTAAATGTTCATAAATACTATGATGAATTGTAGCTTCCTGTGATTGCACTTTGTACTGTGTTTTTCTTGTTTGAAAGATTAGCCTCGTCATCGTAGGAAATGGTGCTTTAAAAAATTATGCCGATACTGTCTCGTAGCCTGCCAGCGCGTTTTTAGGCCTTTGTACTTGGTTTTCGTGAAATGAGCAAGGTATTCAGCATGAGGCGCATTGCGAAGCAGTCTCTTTGCTTTGTCTAGCTGCGTGCGTGCGTTCTGGCATTTCTCGTTCAACCGCGCAATACGCCGTTCGCAAGACACTCAGCTTGCTTAGGGAATGCACTCAGAGGAGGCGTCAATCATGAACACACCCCCGCTATGGTACTCGGCTGCTGATCCGAGGGTCGCGGGATCGAATCCCGGCCGCGGCGGCTGCATTTCGGTGGAGGCGAAATGTTGAGGCCCGTGTGTTGTGCGATGTCAGTGGACGTTAAAGGATCCCAGGTGGTCGAAATTTTCGGAGCCCTCCGCTACGGCGTCTCTGATAATCAGAGCTGGTTTTGGGACGTAAAACCCTACCAAACAACAACAACAACAATCATGAACACACAGAATACTCAGTAATTCTCTCATTTCCTCAAGAACCAGTATTAGGAGCCTGAAATTTCTTCCGATTGATTGATTGATTGATTGATTAGTGGAGTTTATTGGCGCAAGGGCCAGATGTAGCCAAAGAGCG
This sequence comes from Hyalomma asiaticum, assembly GCA_013339685.2. NCBI lineage: Eukaryota > Metazoa > Arthropoda > Arachnida > Ixodida > Ixodidae > Hyalomma > Hyalomma asiaticum. The sequence goes on from CM023488.1 coordinate 51,178,406, forward strand.
CCAGAGCGCCAGAGGCCAAAGAGCGCCAGAGCGCCAGAGCTGCATCAACCATTAGCAGCAGAATCTGGAAGTGGTCGTTTCTGAAGATGACTTTAATAACCTTCTTATCAGGGTCTCCAATCTAGAAGACAAGCTCAGGGAAAGATGGAGGCTTGAATCGATGAACACATAGCTAAAATGGATGTAGAACAGAAAATGTTGCTTGAGCCAAGGTTTCGACAAGTGGCCTTCTTTTCGTCAGGACGGCACGAGGAAGAAAACGTTTTTAGCGATCTATTAATTTATTCAGATCTTGCAAAATACACGGGGAAACTATACTCAGGTGGGCGGAAGAACAAGTTTCGTTTGAATGACCGAAGTCGGTGGGTGCCTTCTAATGCAGCAGGCACGCACAAAAGGAAAAAGAAGCGGTCCATTAACACGGGCCTCGATGTGGCTGTAGCCCTATTGGCACCTATGCGCATTGAAATACCCAAGTGCTTGGCAGGGTTCTGACAAGTTTTCTACAAGTGCCTGGAATTCATGTTGAAGTCGCAATGTGGGGGCACATCTAGGCAGTAGATTGTAATAAGTTTGCTATGAACGGTGATAAGTTTGTTATGAATGGTTCGAACAGCCTCAAGGGGTGCTTGTAGAGGTAAACATTGGCGCGCAATATCGTGTGCATCATTACAGCAACACTGCACTATGATGCGACAATGCCCGTACAGGGAGAACATTCTGTCCTAGGTGCAAGACTTTCCTTCGTAGCCCTGCACACAGTACGAATGGGCTTCATGTCTGGGAAAAAAGGAATAGTAAACTGTTAATTAAAGGTTTACACCCAACAACGTATTTAGTAGCGAAATCGGGGCATCACAGTGCAACTAGCGATACCTACGGACAGCTAGATCTTTAGCGCAAAGAAAAGATTATGGCCATACAGGTATGAAATTGGTAAGACAGGAAGTTCTAGGTGTGAAATGTCATGTTAGTCCACACGTACTAAACGCCAATAAATTGAGAGAATTGCAGGCAGATTTAATAATGTTATCAGTTAGACGTGAGAGAGTCAGTATTGTGAAAAAAATGCGACATTGGCAGGAAGTATTCTCTACGCAGATTCGACTTGTCCTCTGTCTGCTTATTTTAAGGATAAATATTATTCCCGGTTCCCTCGTATCATGAGATCAAACGACCCACAATCCAAATGCTGTGGTCGATGTTCTGTTAACCGCAGCTGGCGACAATCGGATATCTTTCATTTGTGCAATATCTGAGATTTCTAGAAAATAAAGATTCAGAAACTAAACCAGTTAAGCTCTAAAGCAGAAAGTCTGTTTCTTGGAGACTGTTGAAGTTACTTACATGATGCGCATTTCGAGGTGTATATAATCTGCCCCAGGTTGATTATAATAAGTAATAACCGACGGCTCATGAGTCAAGCTGAGCGTTGGATGTTTGGAAGCTGCAGAAAGAGTAACGCCTGTTACCCCTGCATTGAATTACAGTATATATGTTCAAACGAAGAAAATGAGTTCTCTTGCTTGGCGAATGGAGACTTGCTACAGCCCAACTTCACTGTAAAGTTTTTAGCATTCATTATAATTCACGTAAGGTACTCCTCTTAACGTCACTGGAAACATTTCAGAACATTTCACTGAGTGAGCACTATATTCACTGACTCTGGCAGCTCTACACTACTACACGATCTTCATTCGTTCGCATAAGCCGGGCCTACGGACTTCGAATGTCCACAGAAATGGCAGCGCGAATGCGTCTTTCGGCTACAAAGTTTAGTGTACTAACATCGTTGACGTATTTTCCGTTTGAGTGAAGGCCGTCCTTTAGCAGCCTTTTCTACAAGTTCGCGACAAAAAGATCGCGTCAAACGGCGACTGACGTAGGCAACCACATTTTTCTTGCTGCCGCATGATGCGCGGACGTCATACATCATGCTTAATGGGAATCCGAACAAAAATATAATTTCCTGCAACAATCGTGACAGCTCGCCTAACGCGAACAAACGGAGCTTATATCTTTATTACACCGCTTTAGCATGCAGCGGTGAGCCGGTGTCTCCCACAGGAACAATTCAATCGCTGCTAATGGGCTAGCTTTAGCGTTGCCACCTCGACGACGACGTTATACGCCGACTGCGCAGGTTCATTACGAGAAATTCGTTAAAATCGCTTGTGAGACGTCAACCTACCACAAACAGCATCTGAGCGCACTGCCTCCAGCGTGGGCTCACTGTGATGGGAGCATTAACGTTGTTGTTGTTATGTGGGGTTTAACGTCCGAAAACCAGCTCTGATTATGACAGACGCCATAATGGAGGGCTCCGGAAATTTCGACCACCTGGGGTTCTTTAACGTGCACAGACATCGCACAGCACACGGGCCTCAACATTTCGCCTACACCGAAATGCAGCCGCCGCAGCCGGTATTCGATCCCGCGATCCTCGGGTCAGCAGCCGAGTACCATAGCCACTAGAACACCGTGGCGGGGCATTAACATGACGATCAGTTTCACTCAGTCGTTACTAGATGAGGGAACCACTTCGTCGAACCAAGAGTGCTGCGCAGGCGACGCGATGTTAATGTAAGAGCAATTTTGCATGCTAAATACCAGCGCTTTGATCCGGCATCACTTAGACTGAAATTTTAAAGCGGTGTATTAAAGATATAAGGTCCGTTTGTTCCGCATGTGATCCATGTCCCACGTACCTCTTATCGAACGACAACGGTATCTCATAGACAACCCCTACTTGTCACTCGACGCACCTGTCTTCGTGTTCAAATGCGGAGGCCTGTGTGCTTCGGGGATACTGTACTCAAGCGTGCGCAGTTAACCACGAAGACAGGTACGTTGACTGCCAGGTGGGTGTTGTCTATGAGATGCCGTTGTTGTGCGGTAAGTACGTTGAAAAACTGAGCAAGGCTTGAATGACGCGCTGAGACAGCGTAACATTAATGTTAGGAATGACAGAGAGGACCACATGGGAGTTCAACGTGTAGGCTGCCAATTAACCCCGAAATATTGGCGCCCGCTCTGTAGTTGCTGGAAGCTGAGATAGATGGGTAACATTGATAACTGAAGCCAAGAAAATTATCCAAGCAGGCCACAAATGTGCTAGTGTCGCCACCATTTCATTATCACCGAAAGAATTGGTTTTGAATACAAGTGCTACCATGACAGTCGAATAAACAATACTCGTTGTCTACTAACACCCTGCGTGTTTTTCTCCAACGTTGCTTGATTCCGTAAAAATACTTGAACGAACGACGCCTAAGTTACGCACACCATCTAATCGTAACATGCACTTCTATTCCACGAAACACACATCTGTGCACTAACGTGAGTGCAAACGTTACGTCGTGCCGTCAGTTAGCATTCATTGGCCATGGTGGTGTCGACGTTCCTGGATAGCCCACGTTAAGCATAGACACACTCATGCGTTTTGAACATACGTTCGTCGTATCTGTAACACTGCTTAATGCGGAACAATTCTTTGCAGCAATTCTCGCGCTGAGTGCTTCGCATGGCACTGATTCCCACAAAGCGTGGGATCTGCAGAATTTTTTCTGAATAAAGATATTGTTGCAAGTGACTCCCGTGTATGTGCGTGTGTTTGCTCTCCTCGCGTGCTCCTTTGTCGCCTTAGTGCCTTGTACTTTCTATGAGCACGAAATGCTCTGCAACATGCGCTGGCGTTATTTACGGTGGTCCTCTGAGCACTGGGGCTAGTATATGTTGCTTTCACTGGATCTTAGGACAAAGGAACTGTCTACGTCTGGGATGGATTTCATCACTGGAAGCTGGAGTATGTTTCAACGCTGGCTGAGGGTACGGCGAGCATTAAGCGACGCAGAGCAGCAGCGTTCATGTTTGTAATGTGTGCATGCCCAGCACTTAGCCTATAGCAGTGTCACAACCATGAACAGTTCCGGTGATACATAGTTCTGATGTAGTGTTTAAAAGTATGTAGGAGCAGGTTCAAGCTGCAATAGTAAATTTTATATGGCCGTGCAGCTGACAAATTTCAGACATACATCAGTACAAAAACCTAGGGCCCACAAAGCACTAAGCCACCGGAATGTATGCCAACTCTTAGATTGACTGAGGACGTGGATATTCCCAACATTCTTACAGGGCGCTCTTACAGTATTCCTTGTGCCGCCTTCGACGTGATTATTGCCGTTATGTGTGACGGTAGTGGTACATAAGTATCAGATATCAAGTGACATGCTTAACAGCCTTAGATTCTCTTAGGCTGCTCCACTCATAAATGTAGACTACGACATAAGGTTTAGAATGCGTTGCTTGAATGCTGTCATGCGTCACATAGAGAAACCGTCACTGCGGAAGTAAATAGGTTCGTATTGTCTTCTAGGCATCCGGGGAGCCAAGGAGCTCACAAAAAATAAATAGAAGGAGCAGAGTTCACAATAAATAATAGTCCGTACTTACAATGAAGCCGCTGGTATTTAAGCCACATCCTCTAAAGGATTCCAAGAAAATCATTCATCTCCTGCAAACATGCGCTTGTTTCTCTTCTAAAGAGATGGTCGAACCAATCCTTCAGTTATGAGCTAGCACTTAAGCAATATACCGAAAGAAGAGTACCAATATTTTCACTTGGCTGTGGGATAAGGGAATATTTTAATCGACAGCTTAAAATACTCAATTCGAAGAGCGTCGCGCTAAGCTTAATGAATATGCTGTCGCATGTGCCGCATATTCGTTAAGTTTAGCACGACTTCCTTCTTACCACACCACTTCTTTCTGCACAATCCGCAAATTCTGCGCACATCTGACGGCAGAATTTCGCTATTTGGATAGGGTTGGATGATTGCGCACCGAATGAATCCAAGTGTTACTCCACGGTTCTCTGCCTACAAACATAACCCTGCGGTACCTAAAAAATAGCGCATGTATAATTACGGAACCACAATAGCTACAACACGTCAACTCGGCGACAGCCAATCATCGAATTTTCCTGGCCGGCAAAGCGCTAAATCGAACAATGCAAATTGCACAATTTGCATTGGCACACGCACATCACAAGACTGATCGACCGGGTTAAAAATCGCGATGCCACGTGTTAAGGCGAGCACAGCGACAACATCCGCACTTTGCACATACAATAGCGAATTACTTCATGGAAGCACCTACACCGCCGCACAAGCCCAAGCACATTCTTCATGGCCCCAGAGATGTCAGACATTTGCATTCTCAAACATCTTTTTTTGCAATATTGCAACACCACAAACGTAGTTGAACACGTCCGAATACTAAAATTATCCATGAGGTCACATACTCAGCTGGGAACATATCCGAGTAGTGTGCACTTACCCTGTCCCGAATACATCACCAGAATGCAACGGATTTGTCCACATCCGTTGTGCCATAAGCACATATGGGCCTCCACCGTTGTAAATGACTCACTGGCACAGTCCACACTATATAGAGCCAGTTGCACAAACTCACAATGATGTATGAACCGTCAAAACTGCCGTGATTTAACACAATGCATGTGCGTTATCAGAGCTAAATGCAAAGTACGTGCGACGCTAAGCTTCTTGAGGCACGAACGCATACAAAAGAAATGGACTCAGAAACAGTTAAGAAACCTTCTAAAGATGTGTTTACGAACGTCGTGACGAACAGATGGAGCGAAAACTGAATGTTTTTGTGATTGTAAATATCACCTTGTCACCTTGTCATATGTCTTTCTTCGCACAATAAATCATTTGGCAAGCATCGTAAGATAATTAAAGAGCATGCTTCAAAAATGGAGTTATACAGCTACTACAAGTGACCTACGTGTTTCAGCAGACTTCAACAGAAATGTGGCTCTTGGTTCGCAAATAATGGAGAAGAGTATGGGTCAGAATTTCACAGGAAGCAACAAACAGGCGTAGCTAACTGTTCTGAGTAATTATTTCATAACTCGATTGACTAACTCATTACGGTTGATGATGCTGTCTTTCGTTAATTTAGTATATCAACAATGTCACTGATGCCTGTATTTTTGAAGCCTCAATGAAATGGTGGATCTCTTCAAGACGATAATAGTGTCTTCAACGCTGCAGCTCAGAAAAGTAGGAACTTTTCATATATGCCCTAAGAAAACGCTCAAAACTATCTCACTCTCCCACATTTCACTGTCAGTTCCACATGAAGCGGGCAAGTGAAGTATCTTGAAATACATCCCTACACCAGCAGTAAATGCTCGAAATAATATCCTAAAACAGCTCTGCCACGGTGGTCTAGTAGGCTATGGTACTCGGCTGCTGATCCGAGGGTCGCGGGATCGAATCTCGGCTGTGGCGGCTGCATATCGATGGAGGCGAAATGTTGAGGCCCGTGTGCTGTGCGATGTCAGTGCACGTTAAAGAACCCCAGGTGGTCAAAATTTCCGGAGCCCTCCACTACGGCGTCTCTCATAATCAGAGCTGGTTTTGGGACGTTAAACCCCCGCGCAACAACAACAATATCCTAAAACACAAGTACCTTTACTAGAACAGCAGAAGTAGTGCGAGCGTTACTACTCCCACTGGCACTACTTCCACTACCAATGGAAGTAGCGACAACTGGCATGAAAAGTACCAGAGTTAATCTAGCGACAAAGATCGTCAAAAAAATTACTCCATCTCCCGCTAAATGGAACCATGTGTTGATGTGAAGCAGTGGGGAGATGGTTAGCTTGAGCGCGAGATCCCTTACAAAAATGCCATATATGGCGATATCAGGAATTGGGCATATGTGGCCATATATGGCACGTGCCCGTATGTGGCCTTATTTGACCAAATCGTGGTAGAAACGTATATGGCAGTGAAAGACAAACACGAGAAATACCATGTAAGACTCTGATGTGTATTGGGCAAATACGGCTAATTACAGACACATGCCATATACGCATATACGCATATCTTGGTATATACGTATATATACGCATACGTATATATACGCATATATACGTATATAGCAAGCAGATGCATAGGGGGTCATTGATCATTAATTTAAAGCTCCTGAGTTTCGTTAAAGCGGAGCGGCTACCTGTCCGCCTGATTATAGGTCGGACACGAATAATGATTATAACCTTAATAAAGTTACCGATTTCTACGTGTGTATCGTACATAGGTTATAATATCAATTTAATTACAAAGATGAAATGGTTACAAGAAGTGTAAATAAATACGAAGGTTAGATTTGAATGTGTGAAAAAGACAGCACACTAATATGGTATAGCAATGAACTACAAAGTAGTGTGTCTGAAAAGCAACATATAAAATTACGGTAGTTAGTTTTATGTAGCGTTAATAAATGGCTGTTGGTGGAAGCTAATCTGCTAAGTGTGGATTGATGGTGATGTGTTTTTCCTGGCGCATGGGCCAAGTATGACCAAAGAGCTCCATTTCTGTTGATGATGATATATGGGTTTTTGTGGCGCAAGGGCCACTCATGGCCAAAGAGCGCCAGGCCAATAGACCGATCTCACCGCGTGATCTGCGCATGCGCGAGTTTCCAGCAGCGGCGCCGCCGCCATCTTTGTTGTAGTTCTCAAAGCACAGCTGATACGGCTGTGCGTGCTGCATGCTATAAGTTTACTGGCGTTTTTCACGAATCCTTTGGCGTGGACGACGATTGAACGCGTCAGAAAACGATGTCCGAACCTCCTGTGACCGTGTTTCGTTCAAGTTTGTCCCGCGATGTAGCCCTGTTAGAGAAAAAAAAAAAAAAATAGAAAGGTTGGAATGAAAACATGCGACCAGGTCGCGATCTCGTCGTTAGTCCGTGCGCCCGTGCCGCTTCGAATTGCTGTTACCCGTATTCGCTGAATAATTCGCAATAAAAAAACAAGTAAAGACGCCTCAGAGCACGTATCGTACAGAGACAGAACGCCAAGAGCGCGGAATGGTGAAAACTGAAGACTCAGTCGAAGGAACGATTTTGTGCTTGTTTTGTCAAAGCAAAACTTCACATGCACAGTGTGTTGTTAGTACAGGGATTCGATCACAGTGATGCGCTAGATGTGAGTGGGTGGAAAACGACCGCGATGAAGAGGTTAAAGGCGCGTCCATCTTAGCGGAACGATGACTTGCCGCACACCGTTAGCGAAAGCTTACGGGCCGCTGCTAATATCGCAAACGACAAGCAGTTCCTGCTGCATAAAGTACGGATGAGTCGGTGAGTAACTTTGGCGACAGGTTCAAAACGACGAAAAAGCGGCAGCCCGCTCTGCCCGCCGCCCTCAGACCCGAAGGCTCGGCGCCGATGTCGTCGCTAGGCCTTACCGCTTCAAAACTGCGTCGACATAAACTCACCAAGCGTAAGACCCTATGCAGGCCGCTCTCGCGCACATAAGATGACACGTTTTGACTCTGGTATTGAAATCTTGAACTTGTGCTCGCAATAAAATCACACATTGAAAACCGAAACACCGGCGGCACCGATGGCTGCTATTGATGCTGGCGTGGCGTAGCAACAGCCCTGCGCAGCGTAAAGTATGGGCTAAGCTGGGCTTGTATCAAATCTTTTTCTTTAATAAATGTTATTTAAGGAGAGGTTGGTGCCCACGTGCGGCGCCGGCTACTCCTCTTCTCTTACAGGGCGGCTTACATCACAAAGTTACGTACAGTTCATCAAAATTCATCAGTACAAGTTCTCGGGGACGGACACACATATCACAATACATCACATCACACATATGTTGTTTTGTGGGGTTTAACGTCCCAAAACCAGTTCTGATTATGAGAGATGCCGTAGTGGAGGGCTGCGGAAATTTCGACCACCTGGGGTTCTTTAACGTGCACTGACATCTCACAGCACACGGGCCTCAACATTTCGCCTCCATCGAAATGCAGCCGCCGCGGCCAGGATTCGATCCCGCGACCCTCGGATCAGCAGCCGAGTACCTTAGCCACTAGACCACCGTGGCGGGGCACATCACCCATATAGGGTCACTTTTCCAGTACACATATCACATTACATCATAACACACATCTTTCGTTCACGTTGACGCTTGACTGTCGTTATCGCTCGCAAGAGGTTAAGCATTTTCTAGCGAGCACAATTTTGTCGAGAACACAAGCTGTATCCACTCCGACGCCGTTGGCGGAGACCGCCCGGCAAGGTGATCATGCACACGATATATGAATCGTTGCGGTCACTGATCGGTACGCCCGTGATGTGCCTGAGCTGTTATGACGCTGTAGGGCATTGTAAAGTGTCGTGCATAAAAAAAAAACAAAATTCGCAAACACTGCTGAACAAGCCGTGTGCTGTACGAGCCGGTCTGTCCGACGCACGAGTTCCTGCCGGAGCTTGACAGTCTTCGCGAACACGAGAAAAACCGACCCGGTTTTGTTTCAAGCTGTTCTTGTAGCATCCCGGCACATAGGACGTAAATCGAACCATCACAACTCTTCGAAAGAAGGCCGATAAAGCTCGTTAACGCCGTTCGCCGATGCAGCGGCCACGCATTTGAGCGTACCGCGACCGCCGCGAGTACTACAAGTTCCGGCATGCACTGCGGCAGCGGTGGCGCGGTGAAACAGCGCGGTGAGATCGGTCTATTGTTATGCGTGAAGATGGTGATAAAACTCAAGGATGTATGTGTGACTTGGCTGTAAATGGGCCTAAAAACATTCGCTGTAAAGTGCGTAAAAGACATACATAATAAAAGTTGTTTTGTTGTTTTGTTGTTTTGTGGGGTTTAACGTCCCAAAACCAGTTCTGATTATGAGAGACGCCGTAGTGGAGGGCTCCAGAAATTTAGACCACCTGGGGTTCTTTAACGTGCACTGACATCGCACAGCACACGGGCCTCAACATTTCGCCTCCATCGAAATGCAGCCGCCGCGGCCGGGATTCGATCCCGCGACCCTCGGATCAGCAGCCGAGTACCTTAGCTACTAGACCACCGTGGCGGGGCTACATAATAAAAGTATGGCGATGATTAGGGGTCCGACCAAGAAAATTGTGGAGTACAATGATAAAAAGTAAAAGGCATGTGTAGAGATTAAATACTAATGTGATGTCAGCGGTGGAGTATGGAGTGAGGAAATTTGGTGTTAGTAATTGTGGTAGACGGGAGCTTTCCGTTCATAGATAGATTTGTGGACATGTACTGCAGGTGAGTATTTATTTAGTTTTTGTACTGAGAGAACGCCGCCAGGGGCAATAGAGACGGTTCTGACGTGTAACTGCTACGTGTCATAATGCAAATAGCTTCCTCCTTCCTCGTGACATTCTTCATGGTGGCGACGCACGAACGTGTATCCTCAGCGTCCTGTAAGACGGTACTTTCGCAAGAACGTTCGCTTCCTGGATAGCAATGACTCCTTCGGTCTGCGCAGTTCATTCGAAGTTTTCGCGTATTGAGAAAGTGCGAGCACTGGCTATTTCAATGGCTTTCCTGTAGATATGGGAGGCATTTATAATTCAGTTTTTCATCAAGAAATATTGACAGAGCTTCGAGAAAAGATTGAGGAGTTCTTGGAAGTACAAATATGATGTAGGAATTTCTAGCAAGAAATTCCTCAAGTTAATGTTTACTTGAGTTAGATGATGGTGCTACGCAGTGGCAGATTCTATGAACAGAGATATGCCAAGTGCGTTCGTTCGGCTGTCGCCGCTGTTTTATGCGACATAATCGCGTTTGCATTTTGCACCTCGTTTCATTAAGATTGCACGATTTGAACGTGTTTAACATATGCTGATCTTTTTTAATAATTTCAAGAGGGGCTATGAACGACAACCTCCGGCAAGTAATGGTCGATAACGTCGGTATTCTGGAGAACAAAAGTGAGGCACTATTAAACTGGTAATAAGTGCCCTTCTATCACGAGCTTGAATTCGGATAGTGTTGTTGCGATTTACTTTATACCACGTTTTCTGGGAGCACCTCGCGGTGAGGGAAATCCCTAATGCATTTGCCAGCGCTTAGACGAAATGAGTAGAGCTGGGCACAGTAATAAATTGTGCAAACACGGCTTTGCCCAAAGCATGTGTTCATGCTTCTTTGTATACCTTTGACAATGAAATGCTGCGTATCAAGGACAGAATCTACATATCAAGGGCTTTTTTAGGCTTGTGTGACGGGCTGCTGCGGCCCGTCCTGATGTATCGGTACAGCCTGAGCGCACGTATACACCAAGAAATGCTAATAAGATGTTATCGTCCGCCACTTTCACCGAATATTGCACAATGGAGCTTCAAAGAACAACGTCCATGTCTGAAGGGTCCTCGGCAATTTTCCAGATCGTGTGCCAGGATAGATAATAAAATAACGGTACCTCTATCCAAATAGCTATAAAATAAACTACACAGAATGTACTTGCAGTGATGTTAACAACATATTGGTGAACTGTTTCTGTCAGTAGGTACGGCAGACCGGACGGTGCTTCGATGAAAGGGCAAACAATATCATGTGGTAGGAATCTGTGAAGGCTTTGTATAATTATAATCCTGCCCATCCAGCGCTCATATATTCCTAGAAGAAAAGCGTGAGTAAACTAAGAAAAAAAAACGCGGGTTGCGATAAAACGCGTCTAATAACTTTCCCAAAAGAAAAACGGTTTCATCGCAAAACATTTTACAGTTCTAGGGCATGAGGAGGACAAATTGTTGTTGGTTGCCACGTCCCATTTTTCTAATCATCAAATTATGGAACAAGTGGGGACGCCCGCTTGGCTTGTGTCTAGAGCAAAGCCCTGACCTCCAACGGAGATATTAAAGGAAAACATTTGTGACAACATTTTTAGTGCAGCACAGGATTTGTTAAGGTTTATTCGTGAAAGCACAGATAAAACTGGGCCCTGTACCTAATATGTGTATATATACAGGGCGTTTTAGCGAAACGTTGCAGAAATCATCAAAAATAAACTATCCGAGGAAAACAAAAAACGTCGCTAAAAGAGAGCTGTTAGCTGCGGAGGACCTCACTGAGTGTCAGAAACCTTCTAGTTAGTTTACTGCGACTTTATTAGTTTACTGGTAGTTTACTTAACTTTATAATTAGCAGCAATTGGGCATGACGTATTTGTAGCCACGGAAGATACCATGTAATTTATCCTCCGTGGCACGCGGAGTAAGCCTCCTGCGGCACGAGTAAGCCTAGGCATTCTTGCACACCGTATCAAGGCTGAGCACATGAAGAGCGCCGGGGGTTACTTGTTAATGCAGCATCCATTGGTGAGCAGTCGCAAGGGTTGCTACAGCCAGTTGGGAAATGTGCAATGTGCTGTTTCTCCTATATCTCGTAGCACCGACACTTAGTTATCTTTTGCTTAGCTGTTGGGTATAAGGTAGAGACTGATGATCAACGCAAACCACGAGGCTGGAAGTTTTCAGAGCCATTACATTTTGAGTTGGCCGCCACAGACAACGGAACACGCCACCAGCGGACATTGCGTTCGGACGTGACTTGATGCGGTGAAATTATGGTCAAATACGACTTTACGCAAAAAAGACATTTTTTGCCGTCTCAGTGACTTCAAAGTCACCATTGGAAAAAACTCCCAAATGCTGCTAATTAAAACATTCCTTACACAATTTTCGTTAATTACCTAAGATATCGGGTGTTCTGCACGCGTTCTGGCGTCTGCCAAATTTTACAGCGTGCTCATTAAGAGAATTACCTTTTTTTCAATAAACCTGATTTGGGAATTTCCAAAAATATTCGCTGAAACAGCTGGTGCAGTGTCTCAGCGTATTGACGCAAAAAAAAGCGAAGAAAGAAAAAAAGAAGAGCCAGACGCCGCATTCCAGATTAGACTTTCAATGGCCCACATGTTCCTTCACGGGAGCTTTTATAAACACGCATCATGGCCGCTGAAAATTTTATTGCCGCGGCATTCTCGCAGGTTCAACGGGATACTTGGAGCGTATCGTTCTGCAGTCACCGTTCACACAAACCATCTGCAAAATTATACAGAAATAATTTATTAATGAAGAAAGCATGGAGATAACGTTTCACAGATCACCTATCTCAAAACGTTATGGACGTCGAAAATCTGTCATGAAAAAGATATGTGACAAGTTGTTAGTTCTAAAAAATGATGGAAATAGGTTTATCTTTCTTTATACCCCAAGAAAACGATGTGCCAGCAACGGAGACATACTCTGAGCACGGGTGACAATAAACTGTCGAGAGAAAATATTAGTAAGTTTCATTTCTTGAAGTATGTAAAAAAAATGGTGACATATGTGAAGCATAGAAGTAGCCCTTTGCCGCCAAGACCCCTCCCTCCTCTCTTCTCCGGTGCCATCGAAGAGCCATGGCAGCGTACGAACTTGTTAGGAGCCGCTTCACGTTTCGAAAGTGAGCACTCTGTTAGGACGTGTTCTGTCATGTTAATGTATGTAAAGAAAAAATGTGGAATTTAGTAATGGCACCACGCAGGGTTGGGGGGGGGGGGGTATTTGATCTGTAAGCTCAGCAATGTGAAAATGACCTATGAAGGGATACTGTCCAATTCTCGCCGGCGGAGGCAGTTCTCACACGTTGCTCAATTACAATGCATAAACCGACTGCTGCTTATAACAATAACAGCATACTACAAACTAAAATAACACAATACTCAGATGGCAGTTAAGTAAAAGAATAGCACACAGGTGTCACATTCCCACTTGCTTACTGTTCATTCACTATCTGAATTTACTAGCTCTTAAAACTGAGAGAAGGGACGATGTAGTCGCCTAATAAACGTAAAGCTAACTTGATCGGGACTTTTCTATTTCCACCTGGCATTTCAACCTTTGTATTAGTTCACAAGTCTCACGTTTCACGTTTCATTTCATAATACGCAAAGAAATCGGGCATGTGCGCGATGACAACTACAGCCGGCAGCACTCAATTTAAGGGTTTCCGCTTTACGCGTATGCGCTGTAGATTTTTTCCACGAACTTCACTGATTATCATATCCTAACTGGTAACACAACTAAATGTTTCACATACCCCTCCGAGCGTGTGAGGTGAGAAGCCAACAGGCACTAAGGAGCAGGGAAGGAAGTGACCTAACCTTTTCTATGATGTCTTTCGAGTGTTTGCCCAAATGCGAAAAGCAGTGAGAAATGAATTCGCTCGAGGTTTAGGCGAATACGAAAGACTGCTTACGTGCCGCGACTGTATTCCTTCGATGCTGGTTTCGTTGCATCGAGAATGATCCGGAAGAATTGTGCGCAGCGTTTTGTTCGCCTCTGAGGAATAGCAAGAAGCGTAGCATCTAGCTGTACCGTTATCCTGAAAAGCAATATATTCGCGTCATCAGATGACTCATCCATTGTTGCATACACTCACATGAACATTGCCATGTTAACTTTGGAAACACCTATTGCAGTCTAGCTAGGGAGAGCTACCGGTCGTCTGTGTCTAACAAACTACATTAACATATCACGAGCTTTGTTTCATTATGACTCTCTAAGCGCTAGGTGACCACAGAACTGCTGACAACGATTCACCAAGAGCGTGGCTACAGGTTTTACCCGCTAAAATTTTCAGCCACCACCCGGATCCTCGTCTTAACCCACTGCTAAATAACAGATATGACTAGTGTTAGGGCTGAATGAGAGTGATAGTGAAGAAAAAGAACTAAAGAAGTGGATTGCGCAGCAGGAATAAGCCCACCCGCTCTTCCCGTTGACGCACATCCTTGCCCTCAGCACAGTGCTATACAATAATGATAGTGATAACCACAGTGCTGCTTGGTCGTGATAGTGAAATCGACACTCTTGCTCAAGATCCAATCTTTACTGAGATTTCAGAGACGTAGGATTAGATTAACATTTTAATTCTTAAGTAATATGCACCACATGCATTTCAATACCAGCAATTATTGTTGCTTCTATTTAGTATACAAAAAGACGTTATTATGCATTTCATATCTACATAAAACGGCCTCTTATTTGGGGTTCAATGCGAATTATTGCAGCAAACATAACTGGCAAGAAAAATATCTCAATTTGTTAACTAAACAGCACTAACTTATCAATGCAGGTAATGAATTCTAAGTTGTCGTCCTAGGTTTTCCTACAGACACAACTTACAATGTCGCTTTTCTTGCCAAGGAATAAAGGATACAATCACAAGTCAAATCCAGAAAATGGAAACTCACCGTTACAAAGCGAATGTCTTGAAGTGTAGGAAATGCGATTTTGCATACTTGGTCTCTATTTAGAACTTGCCCAGGCAAAAGGTGAGTGTCGAGTTTCTTATTTATGCGCCGAGTTGCGTTTTTTGTTTCGAGACAATCTCCATACGGTGATCTGAACAAAAGAAATAATCCCAATGTTTCACGTCTCTCTGTGTTGGTATGTGTTATTTGGCCAATCACTGAATAACATACAGGACAATGACGTGGACAGAAGAGCCGCAAATTTAGCAGTGGAGCAAAGTATTCTGATCTATACTGTGAGGCTGCATGTAATCTGGCAGCCTTGTGTTGCATGTTGAGTTAGGCAGGACTCAGTTTCGTAGCCGTTCTACGCGCGCGTGTGCACCAGTACAGTAGTGATGCCGTGTCATGATGCCTATTAAAGCCTTGCTTGTCGTATAATCGCCTTGTCTACGTCGCCGAGTCCTCACATTTGGCGCAGTCGACGACGAACTATGCCGGGGAAACCGGAGCCACCCGTCTGCCTCGTGTGAGTTGGTCTTTGTTACCCGTTGCCTGCTTCTGCCTTCCCTAAGCCTACTTCGAACTACCCGCCTGCACATCGACTACAATGCCGCTCATAAACTGGAATGAAGCCACTGTGGAAGACCTCCATGGTTTCACAACGGACTTTATTCGCCATGAGCTTTCGCGTCGTAACCTGGAGACGACTGGTTCAAAAGACGAGATGATTGAACGGTTGCTTGCCGACATCGCCCACAACCGTCAACCGTCTGGTATACCCGACTCGACAGCTGAGCAACCTGTTGTCACTTCAAGTACGCAAGTGCTGAGTGATCTATTGCAGCAGTTTTTGACGCTGTCGCAACGACCGACTGTTCCCGTCCAAGTCACCACGCTACCTGATCTTTCTGCGTCGCTACCAACCTTTAGTGGTGACGGTAGCATTTCAGCTCATCAGTGGCTTGAAGAACTCGAGCGCACGCAAGGCTTGGCCTCGTGGACACCGTCTACTCTCCTTGCCGTAGCGCTTGGTAAACTCCGCGGCCCTGCTGCAGATTGGAAGAGCGTGGCAGGAAACCACTGCGACACGTGGGAAAATTTCAAGCTAGAGTTCGAGAACCAGTTTGGTGACAAACTTACACTCCTACAGTGGCAGCACATAGTCACTAGACGCGTCCAGTTACCCAGTGAGAGCCTCGTCGATTATTCATTGGCGAAACTGAAATTTACACAGTGACCTAAATGCGCGAAAGGAATACTATTTGATTTCACATTGCCTTCCTATAGCTTATCTTTTTTCCTACTGGCCATTACAAGTCAAACATTGTGCGATCATTGCATCTCCGTGTGAAAACAAAAGAAACGAGTTGTTCTTAATAACCTGTTCATTTCGGCCTTTCGTGCTTAAATTCTGTCAATTTCATTCATGATAACCATGTTGATATCGATTGTCCTGTGATTTCACATCTTGCCATTCAGCCACGTAATAAAATGCCAGGTGGACTTCGACGTTCTGCAACTACGACTTATTTTCAATAACCACTTTCCACGAGCGCCTCAGGTGGTGTTAGTGACGTTCCGAAACATCTCTCTAACATCGCGAAAAAGTTGCGCCATCCTGTGAATATGTGAGCGAAACATTATTGCGTTGTAAGCACCAGGGAATCGGCATGTTGGTCCAAGGTACAGCTGGAACTGCCCCGCTTTGCTTTCAACAAATTATGTCACCGGGAGTACTGACTACTATACGTCGCAGGATGCAGAAATAGCACAGGATCATTTCGTGATCGTGGACGCACGACTTGCTCTTCTGCGTCTTTTTCTTTCAATTCATACAATTGAGAAGGGTACATATAACATACGTACACATATATAGTGTCTTAACAATACCAAAAAATCAAAATACGTTATTTGCGCTCCTTGGCACATTTTTTTGCTGCAAGAAGAGCAGGGGATTTCGAGCTGTATTCTAATGCAAAATTGTCTGCGCGACAAAAGGATGCATGATATTGAGGTACGCCCTGTAATGGAGGGCTCCGGAAGTATTTCACCATTTGGGTTCTTTAACCCTCACCTGAATCTAAATAGCCGGGTGTTTCTTTTATTTTGCCCCCAAAGAAATACTGCAGCCGTAGCAAGCATTTGATCCTGCGACCTGAGGATTCCAGTATTGCGAATTTGTTGATGCGTGTCGCGCAAGAATTTCTTGCTCGAATGATAACGAGAGCCTTTTTGACTGATTATCGCCATACCTTGGCTATTTAAAAAAAAAATGTTGCATTATCTCTTAAGGCATATCATAGCCTACATTTGTAAGGTTTGATTTTAAAGGAGATAAGTGTTTTCCTCGAGCTTGATTTTCCCAGACAAGCATTGGTACATAAAATCTATACCGGTTAATCGTCAGTGTTGTGCGACTGGTAGTGAGGCTTTCTTTGATACTCCCCGTTTTTTGTTGTTTGGCTGGAGAATTTTGCCGTCAGTATGTTCACTTCAGACTTACCGTGCAAGTTCTGATATGGCTTGGTTGCAGCATGGCGAGAACTTCATGCTCCTGCTGCTGTTCGACGAGTACGTCATGAGGAAGCCGTAGCTTTTAGAACAGTTCTTGGATGAAAAAAACCTGTACTGTTCACCATCGTGAGGGCACCCGAGCCTGTGTGGCGAAATGATTTTTCATTAAACTGAAGTGCAGAGGTATGCTTCATGAGATCAGCTTCGTCAGATAGCATGGAGCTAACTAAGCTTGGTCGTAGCATATTAAATATTCGCACAAACGGAACAAGAGAACAACTTCGCTGATATATCGTTTTGAAGCATGTAAATTAAAAACGCCATAATAAATAATTTTTCATGCAGAATTGATTACAGAAACCTAAGTGTTACATTGATACTGGCTTAAACTTTTCAATGAAAACGTAACATTGCCTAAATCTTCGTGCACTCAGCACGAGGCTTTAGGCAACATATGCATGACGCATATGCATACATATGCATGACGCATATGTATTCTGCTATAGGCTAACTGAAGTAGGTGGTCAGAGTGACGTCTGCAGCATCTTTTAAAGTGTTGAGTTAAGCAATATGTCTGAGATGTACCACACATTGTTGAGATTGATTTGTGGGGTGTAACGTGCCAAAACCAGCTCTGATTATCAGAGACGCCGTAGTGGAGGTCTACGGAAATTGTGACCACCTGGGGTTGTTCGACCACCTGGGTGGGCACAGCACACGGGCCTCAACATTTCGCCTCCATCGAAATGCAGCCGTCACGGCCGGATTCGATTCCACGATGTTCAGATCAGCAGCCGAGTGCCATAACCACTAGACCACGTGGCGGTGCTACACATTGTTCAGAAACGCAACAGTTGCTCTGTATGAACTACCAGCAAGGTGTTTCTTCAAAGACTTCATCAGAGCGTATATAGCTCTGCGGGTAAGTTATTTGATAGGATGGACGAAAACAAATTTTTTTCCTAAGGAAATGCAAAGACGGGATGTAGTTTATACGTTCCGTGCCATTTTTTAACATGGACATCAAAAGTAACCACGAGTTGTCTTATTCCCTTCCCAAAACTGCCTAGCATATAACGACTGCGTCAAATGCTTTTCGAGTTGTATTTTTACACGGGGATTTAAAATACCTGGCTTAGATTTCAAAGTATTCTTGAAGGTGACTTTCCCTTGCAGCACTCGAATTGAAACGATAGAAGTTCAGGGAAAGGTGGAGACATGATGGGATGAAATAATTATTGAACAGACATTGCCCGCGCAAGGGTCTTCTCATGACCTCATTGCAAACACATAACCGGGAAGAGCTGATACGCTATTGCATGGCTCATCAGACATTGATCATTCAAACATTTTGCGGTACCTCAATAGCGAGCCGAAATTTAGATGCATTTAGTCAGCCAATATCTCCGAAAAAACCCAGTTGCATTCATTCACCTGTAACAGCAAGTTATAGCTCCAAGAATAGATGACAATACCCAATATGTGTTTTTTACTCTGACTTTCTTTAGTAAAAACCTGGGGCGACAGAGTGAATAATTTTGATCAAGACAGGCGACATTATTTCCGTGACTTAAAAAAGCGCGACTGAGCTGCTACAGTTGATGCACCAGAGTGGACGGTATTGGCTTTTACTATGCAGTTGTAGCATACGAGTTTACATTAAGTGAATTCACGGAAATGACCGGGGTTCAGAAACAGGTGGCTTACAAGTGTCCGAGTTCATGAGCAGCAACACGTACGCCACTATAAGTGTCTGCCTTGTCCTCCCCCATGCCGATCTTGTCTATTGTGCACACACCTCCAATGAATGCTACTCCTACAAGAAGAGAGACAAGAAAGATTTAGAAAACAAAACAAAACTTGTGGTTTGCATTGAGAGGAGTGCTACCAAAGGCATTAAGGCCTTCCGGTGTTTTAGCATTAAAATAGGCGTCAGAAAGACGAATCGCTTCTGCGAAAGGCCGCAAGGGGAATGAACGATTAATAAGAAAGAATTAGGATCTGCTTGTTTGTTACATGCAGACCTGTGTAAAAGAAAAGCCTTCCAGTGGCGAAGAATTCGCATTGGTCCACTGATCAAAAGTTGGACCAAAGGCTGTCCGGTTGAGTGACTAGAAGCACTGAGGTAAGAAAAGTCTCTGAATTCTTAGTGCGAAATCCAATCAAGCAAAATGTTCTAAGCGCATCCGCAAATAACAAGCTGAACCAGTTCTTCGGAAGGCCTCGTGGACGTATCCTTTGTCACATCGTCTTCCTTGAGGTAGTTACAGGTGCATCCACTATTTCCTCTCATAGGGGAACAAAGTATTTTAACAGACACGTATAACCGGACAAATAAAGCCTTGATAGACAGTAACGATTTAATAAAGAAAACTGCGTTCTCGCCGCAGTAGAGCTCAAGAAGACAGGGACTTGTAGAAATGTACAAATGGTTAACATATTTCTTACACGCACTTATTGCACTGCATTACTGTAGAACTTGGCCGTCACCGAGAGCTATAATAGCTGTCTTATGGCCTTAGATGTGTCCAGCTTCTTCATTCAAGCACTCGCTGGATGAGCAGGCACTAGTACACTTTGTAGCACCTTCTTTTGCGTCTGAATTTGGCGATAAACGAATAGCCCGTTGCCGCAATAGGAAAACCAAGAAAAGACGCTTGTGTATTATGCACGGATACTTATACTGAGTTGCAGTTTATCCTAGCATGATTTTGCTAGGCATGCGTATGTTTCAATTGACATATAATCTAAAATTTCCTACCTTGGACATCTGCATCCCAGCCACCAAAGTTATAGTAGGCCATGTCGAGGCTATGCGAAGGCAAAAGATTCACACACGCTTACATTCTGCTTTGCCAAAGATATAGAAACTGCATGTGAAGCAGTACTCACCCTGTTATAAAATATAAGGCGTCGAATGTATAGTATTTTTCGTAATTCCATATTACGTATTTCTGTAGCGCGAAGAGGGTCTCCCGATCTTTTATGTAGTTGCTGCCGTTTCTTACGAGAAAGGTATTTTCCACTTTGCGCTGAAAAATAAACAGTCTGATTAAGTAATACTAGAAAACAACACTTCCATGGATCATGAATTTCAACTACTCACGTTGAAAACTTCGACAGCTCGTAGGATGATTTCTACCTCCGGGTCTGACACTGTAAGGAACTTCATGTTTACCTGCTCCCAAATAAAAAAGTGAAAGACTCGCATAAGCTAGATGAAGCTTAGAATGTGCTAACCGCGTAACTTTTTCCTTCACTCACAGCGAGAATGGGGTCTGCTCTAAAAGAATCAGAGAAGTAGCACGTACACTGTCGTGCTTCGTGAAAGGAATCACGTGAGAACGTGCTCCGTGCTCTGCGGTGGCTGCCTACAGCGCCAGAAAGTTGCACCAAGAGGAAACAAGTAGCGAAGCCACAACGCATCATGTAGTCGCGAAATGACAAAGACAAAGGACGCTTAAACTTCACCGTTAAGAGGGGAGCGCTGTGAATGAATGAATGAATGAATGAATGGAAATACTTCATTGCCGCAAGCTAAGTTTCCACGCGAAGGCGAAGCCTTCAGTCCAGGATCGCTGAGATCTTTGCCATCTATATTGCGAGCTCTGTCGATCACCTTGAGCTGTCTTTCTGGCTTCGAGAAGCGCCGTTGAACCCCGTTCTCATCCCCTTCTCGTAGAACATTAATTAATATTGGCCCCTTCTCCTAAAATTCCGGCATTATTTGAGTCTCCACGTAGCAGAATCATATTTTCTCGTACATTGAACTTAGAGGCCGAGCTATCCTGTCCGTAGGTTTTAGTTAGGTCGTAGCTCGCAATTTTTTCGACAGATCTTGCTTTCAGAAATTAAGTTTTATTCACTGCAGTACCTGCGCAAGGTCTCGGGGGTCGCACGACGGACTAGAAGGGGAAGAGCTGGTTGTTCTAAATGATTATTTCTCCCGTGGACACTTAAGCTGAAGTCGATACCGAGGATGGATTTTCTCCAAAACGAACCCCTCAGCGTTGTCCCGTACGCAACCGCTCAAGGCCGAAATGCAGCGAGAATCTCTCTGTAGAATGCAGTTGTTCTGAACTATTATGTGCTACGCGAAAGCCAAAGTCCTTTCGCTTCCTTCCACCGGCTGGTGCCGCATTATGTAGCCGCAGAACGGAGGCCTATAGCTCGTGTTATCCCTTTCACAAAACGCTGCACGGTACATCACTTAACCAATTCATTCATCGCCATCATCATCAGCCTGTCTACGGCCACTGCAAGGCAAAGGCCTCTCCCACAGATCTCCAAGTACCCCTGTCCTGTGCTAACTGGACCCAATTTATCCCCGAAAACATCCTGATCTTCAATCCATAACCAATCATTACTATCGTATAAATACCTCTTATACAATGCACAAGATTTACTCACAGCGTTCATGGTAATTAACAGGTACCGTAACATCAAATCCTTCGTAGCGAATTGCTGTCGAAAGGTGCTGTCAACAAGTATCATAAGTTCCAGATATACTTTGCTTGGCCGACCTTGGAATACAAAAACAAAAAGAGACAAAATGAACGTCTGCGCAGTTGTAGAATTCTCTGCAGAATATAGCAAGGGAAATGACTCACGTTTCTTTTCAGCATAGAAAACAGAATAAACTGAGCTCAAACCCCTGGCGGATCCTGCAATAAAGTTGGTACGAGGAAATTCAAGTACGTAAATGTGTCCTTCAAGTGCCAACCCTAGACCATATGGCAAATTTTCGTTATGCAATGGAGGTGCAAACACAAATGTGCCTTCAGTAACAATAGAGTATTTTACACAAAGTAACGTTCGCAAGATACACTAGAAAACCATCAACGCATAATGTATCACTGTTGGACACAGTATGTGCGACTCTATTGGCAAATATAACAGCACAAAGCATTGTACAAGAAACCCTAAAGTGTGTACTAAAGTTACATTAAATATGCCACATGATCAGGCCGCTGCTGTGCATTCCGAAGAACTCCCGCACTAGGTTGCGGCTGCGAATGGCAACGAAGCACTTGCGTGGCAGCTGCAGAATGCAAGTGTTGTTAAATAAGCACCAACAGCATTGCCGAGCGTGTAGTTGAGGATGGTCACACAGACAGCTTATATTGGCGGTGAGAAGTATTACGTGCTGGCGTGTTTGCCTTTGGTCGTCATCTCGCCAGTGCGCACTGTGAATGCTTACCCGCACACGCATTGCCGGTCGTGCTACCTTGCGTAGATGCAGTACATCAGTCATTTTTAACATTTCACGTTTCACATTCAATCCTTCAGAACATTCGAATCACCTCGAGTATTCGAATTGTCTGAATACCTCACTTTCCAATCGAATACGAATATTGAATAAACAAGATTCGATCAATTATCGGAGCATTCCATTATTCTCACAGCTTTACTTTTGTGCCATCGCTCATTTAGAGTCCGGCACGTAGGTGCCCACTTGACAAGTGCTGAAAACAGCGCAGTGAACATAAGAGAAACGCCGTCCACGGTGGCTTCCTTCTTGACGTGGCGCTAATAGTGTGCAAAGTAAAGCACAAGTGCAGACCAGAAAGCGCGGCTGTCTCCTGCCTTGCGCAGGAATACTTTTTCTACAAGGCCCTCAAGAACATGACTACGATTTCTTGTGGGAAGTTCTTGCATTTTTAGACGTCGCATCTTTTTAGTGATTCGAAAGACCATTCTATAACTTAAATACTATGGCCGATCGCTGAATACGTTGCCATCGCTACCGTTTCTTCGATCACACAGAAGAAGGAATTGCATTAGTTTACCAACAGTCATGTGCATTAAATGAGATCAATCCCCCAGAAGTGCTTGAATGGCCTTATGCAGAGAGAGAGAAAGGACTCGCACATACATTAAATGAGATGAATGCCTCAGAACAGCTTGAACATAATTATTCATAGAAAAGATTCACATATGCACCGGTCGTATGAATCCTTCGGAACTGCTTTAATGTCGGTCTCAGAAGACGTAAGGACTTACGAAGGCAGAAATCAGATTAACGCTTTAGAAGTGTAGGAATAGCCTTTTCCAGGGAAAGAGGCTGCATGTACACTAAACCTGATGAGTGCTTCACAGTTGTTTAAATAACATTGTACAGGCAGCTAAAAATTTTGCATAATATTATTATAAAGATATGTTTTTACAGGGTGTCTATTTCTACGGTTGTAGAAGACTATGATCCCTCGTCTTTTTGATTGCATGCTGCAGTTCAATATCTTACCCACTTCTTTCCTGAATTTTCATCTGTGCTTCACATTCACATATGGTCAGAAGCTGAATGATGAGTTTCTAAAAGGCTCTCCAAATACCCTAGCATTTCACTAAGATGCCGCGTTATGCTATCGTCCCAAAATATTCTGTATAACAGAAGTATTTCACTGCCTTCTTACTTGCTGCGTAGGTCCTAGTCTTCTTGGCAGCCAGTTCATAGAGGACGTGAGGGACCCTTCCTTCTGCTGTTCTTTCTTCCGTCAGCATTGGCTTTATACCAATCCCTGGGCCTACAATTCCTTCCTGATTGTGGGAGTAAGATCATGTGAGACACACTTTGATCTTTAGAACTGTAAAATACATTTGCACGCACGGAGAAGAAGATGATACATAAGCTTTAATAGCGCAAGTAACAGATACGACCAAAGCACGCCAGGTTAATTTATATGTGTGGCAATGATGCTAAAATTCGTGGATGTATACGTGAATTGTCCACAAATGGGCAGAAAAGCACTGGCTGAAAATCGCAGGAGAGATATACGTAATAAATTTACGATATCGGAATATATTCGTTCTAAAACCTTCATAGGCTGATATGTGCATCGTTCCTTTCTAAAATTTTCTAAAAGCAACTAGGAAGGAGAGCAGCATATATTCGTTGCTTCGACGATACATGGTGAGACATTTGCCAGGGCGGCGTTGTTCGTGCGATGCTCTGCTTGGATAACGTGACATGTGTCGTCATGGATAAGAGTAGTTGCATGAACGGCATACAGGTTGCTTTAGCGCAGTAGTAGGCATCGCTGTAAACTAGAAGTGTTTTTCATGTCAGTGAACCCTTCCAATTCGCCAAAGAGCAAATCACTTATAATTAAGAGGACAGGCCGTATTCTCAAACTACTATTACGTAGGTTCTCTTTCCCATTCGCCAAACAGCATTCCTAATATGCGCCTGTAGTTATGAAAGGCTGGCATATTGTCTTACGGACGCCTTTAGTGTACGACGTTTTTCTGACCAGGGCCCGATTTTTTCTGCTTAGGATATAAAAATCAGGCATCATCTTGAAAGTAACATCCAGAAGAAAAAAAATAGCATTTGTTTTTACCTTTTGATGTTTGAAGTTCATTGAATGCTTACAGCGTTAAAGAATTATTGATATGTAATAAATCAACTGGTCCCGCAGTGCAAACATGGTAGGGGGAACTTTTGTAATATTTTAGGAAAATTATTACTATTTGGCAGCAAGAAAGCTGCGAAATAAAAAAAATACAAAATGAAAGCTGCTTATAATTGGACGGTTCACATATTACGGGAAAAGGCATAATACAAGGAAAGAACATAGGGATAAGCATATTATTGTGTAGGAAACGGTGGAAAGAAGTATTTATAACGACAGCGTTGAAGCTGCATTTAAAAGATATCCAGCAAACAATTGTACAGGCGAAACATAAAAGTACAGAACTTATGCTTAAATAACGATGCAGAAGAGGCGCACCTAATATTAAGAGTCAAAGAATTTCAAAGTTTCATTGAAGAAATGGTATTCTTTGAGGAGCATAGTTAGTTCGTACACTGGGAAGTATAAAATGTTATTGGAGAAAATTTCGGAAATTAGTCGTATCATATTCAAATATTGCCAATATTTTCAGCTCGGCAGCCTCTCTACCTTATTTATTGAAATTTCACCCCCCAAGTCAGGAAAGGACAAGGCTTCTTCGGCTTAGACCGGTGTAGGAAGCGATGCTTTTACGTATTTCCTTCGGGCAGTCTGACTGTGTAGCCCTGACAAAAATCCCATATATGGCAATAACAGGAATCGGGCAAATGTGGCTGTATATGGCACGGGCCGTTATGTGCCCGTATGTGCGCAAATTGTTTTAGAAACATATGTGGCAATGAAAGACACACACGAGAAACGCCATGCAAGACTGTGATGTGTATTCGGCAAATATGGCCACGTGCGGACACGTGCCATATATAGTCATGATCACTTATATTGAGCTTCTCGTGTAGGAGTTTGATAGGTGGCGCGACTTTTCTTTTGTTGGTTATGTTGGGAAAACAGGTAATCGGCGAAACAGTATCTGTGAGGGTTATGTCTTGATAACTGAATGAAATTTAGCGAAGCGCACGAGGATGAACTTCACAAGAACATGCACCATATTTTGATGTTTCAAGACAAATTTATACATGATGACGTGTCGTATTGTGAATCAGCAAAAAAAAAGCAACGTGCTTGTTGGGGCATGCTGCAGTCGCGTTGCAAATAGTTTGCTGCAGCAAGTCACGAATTTTGATTGATTTGTGGGGTTTAACGTCCCAAAACCAGTTCTGATTATGAGAGACGCCGTAGTGGAGGGCTCCGGAAATTTCGACCACCTGGGGTTCTTTAGCGTGCACTGACATCGCACAGCACACGGGCTTCAACATTTCGCCTCCATCGAAATGCAGCCGCCGCGGCCGGGATTTGATCCCGCGACCCTCGGATCAGCAGCCGAGTACCTTAGCCACTGGACCACCGTGGCGGGGCAAGTCACGAATTTTACCGTCTCCTCCAATAAGAACGTATGTTTTCTGAACTGCATAAATGATTGATCTAATTTTCACGCTTAAGTTTTAAATATTACAAATGACGATACGTCAAGTTTGGTACGTTTAAATTGTTTCGTTGTACGTTTGTTAAATTGTTGAATTGCCGTAACTCACTACTTTTAGGCCCTTCTCATGAAGCACGATGACTGAAGCAAAAGAGCGCGCATCGTGATAAAGGTCCTCTTCCAGGATTCCTCCGTCGAGCTGCAGAAAGTAAAATGCATTAGTCTGAAGCTGATATATTGAACATTGGCTTTATAAGGCCAAAAGAATATTTCAGAGTTTTGTTATCGTTATGTTTCTGACATAACACCAGATATATTAAATTGCAGGGGCGTATTCCTAAACAATGAAGAGAACTCGGATGAAAATCTGGGCACTATGGTTGGTTTTATTAAGTCATCTTAATAGCTGAGGTGTTTAGGGTTGAGGTTGACCCGTAGGCAGCTATCTTAACATATAACGACGGAGCTGTAATGTAGAACAAAAAAGCGAACCCGCTCCTGCTATTGACCCTCTATTCGCACTGATACATAGCCGTAACTAGGCCGATAATACCGAAAGCAATCAAGGAAGCAAGACAAAAAAGGAGGAAAGAATGAATACAATAAAAATGAAAAAAAGAGAAAGAACGATAAGTCTCGGATTGAGCAGAGAGGAAAACCACACCTGTGCCTGCTCTCGTACCCCCATTCACATCCTTGCCTTCAGCCGGCTGGCACATGATAGTGAAAGGGATAGTGATAGCGCTGCATGATAGTGAGAAGTTAACACTATTGGGCCCTGCTTAGCTGTTTACTCAGATTTAACAGACGTGAAATAGGGTTCAGCCTTTCTCATACCAATGAAAAAGTAGTTCTTTTGTTCCGATGTTCAACTGAACTAGCTGAGACAGCAGGTTGAAGCGTTGTATTACCTAATTTAGAGCACGTGTACGCGACAGAGGCAATGACACTGATGGTTTCTTTCTTTCTTTCTCGTGCAGGTATGTTTACCTGTACACAAAGAAAGCGTGGGGGGTGATTTCCTTAGACAATTTTCCCTGCATGTGATGCCGAAAAAATGTGTAA
Organism: Hyalomma asiaticum; assembly: GCA_013339685.2. Taxonomy (NCBI): domain Eukaryota; kingdom Metazoa; phylum Arthropoda; class Arachnida; order Ixodida; family Ixodidae; genus Hyalomma; species Hyalomma asiaticum. The sequence goes on from CM023488.1 coordinate 51,205,924, forward strand.
CAGTAATGCGTAAACAGTGACTTTTTGGTGCTGCTAAACCTGTGTGTGCTATTAAAAAACTAGATCTTACTTCAGACAACTCTACAATGGTATAGGGCTCGAGCATAGAAGTAAACTTTAATTACCCGTCGCCAGAGGTCCTTCCTGTTGCACTGTTAGTGCTGTCAGCTTTGAAGTATGAGCTATTTGATTTTGTTTGCGTTCTCATAGATAACCTCTTATGGTGCGGGTGAATTACAATACATAAGGTGCTACCACGCGTGTATTGGTGGAGAGAGAGAGGTGTTGCCTGTATGTCTGTTCATATAAGAGTGGTTACTACATTCAGTTTGAGTGTTCGACTCAACATTCACCTTAATAAAGTGGCGGAAGCTTTACTTAGGAGACTTCGGGAAGTAGTTGCACCTACGCCGGCAGTAACCTCTACGTAGTACTGGTCTAATCTGCCACAAGTAATACGTGTCCATATTGCTTTGTTCCCGTGACGGATGCCGATCCATGCCACCTAGAAAAAGCTTCGAATTTTCTTTAGGTGGCTTTGCGCAGATGCTTACAACCCGATAAAGACATGTACAGCCCTGCATGAGGAGCGCTTTCGTCTACTGCAGCAAGGTGGATTCGGGTGCAGGGCCTTGACAAGTTATAGGAATTTGATACACGATAACAGAGCTCGCAAAATACTCCCGTTCATACACCGCAGAGGCCTCGCAACATATATCTAGCACATACAGTCATGTCATTAAACACCAAAAGGAGAGGAAATGTAGCCGGAGCCAACGTTTCGACAGGTGTACTTGTCTACGTCTGGACGGGAACAAGGACCTGCCGTCCTGACGAACAGATGCCAGATTGTCGAAGCGCTGGCTCCTGAACGTTCTCTGTTCTTCATCGTTTTTAGTGACCTGTGCGTCGATCCAAACGTTCCCTTTCCCCTCAGCTTCTTCTGTTCTAGCCTGGATAACATAACAACTTTAGGGCAATCCCGTATCACAATAGTCTTCTATTTCCGCTGAATGCTGAAGTTGGAATTGAAACCCTCACATTTTGGCGCTCTCTTCCGTCTACATAGTAGGCCAGTTTACGCCTTCTACACACACACACACACTTCCAACTGCAGATCCCTTTTCCAGCATCTACACTCCGCCCGCGCTTCATCAGCCGAACAACTGGATCATCATCCTGAATAAAACTCGCTGTGTATTTCAGCGGTCAGTCTTTTATGTTAACCACACAGTTTAAATCCACGATAAAAGCACCCACCACCACCACGCATGTCATTATAATAGCATGCGATGCTACGCCCAGCATCGCGCAGGAGTCCTACGAAGCTGCCACCGCGCCCAATAAATAGTATACCGATCATTGCATATAAAGGAGGGATCCCGTAGTATACAGCATCACAGCTCCAGTTTATTATTTTGCTGCTGATAATTATTTTTAAGAGTAGTCACAATGTTTCCATCTGTCCTTCAATTGCGCCTGGTATTGAATGTTTTAGCAAATTATCTGAATGTCATGCACTCAGCATAGAACTACAAACAATGGACATCTTAACTTTCTGCACTTACGTAGTTGTGTTCCATAACGTCGTCTTGGTAAGTCCTCAGCAGAAAGTCTCTGCTTACTAACGAGCTCTTTTTCAAGTTCAGAGTAATGCCGTCGCTTATTCTGATGACTTTATCCTCATCGTAATTACGGCTTTCGATGAGGTGCGGATAGACGATTCCTAGCTTTTGAGGCACTGCAAAAAGAATATTGGCCTATAATAGATATTGACTTGCACCTGGTAATACTGGCCTTCGCAGTAATATGGACCCCTGCAGATCTTTCGACGTATGCCTAAATTTTACTACACGGATATTTCGGAATTACTCCCTCGTCGAAAAGCGTCCCCCGTGGCCGGTTGACCTTCCCGCGACCCCGAGCTTCGCAAGTGAACACTTTCGCCACCAAGCTACCACGGTGGGTCTAGGTTAAGTTTAGGAGGGCTCGCTGACACCGGATATCAAGAACAATTATAAGCCATAGGCGCCCTCTTTCTTTGCTTCCCCTTTATTTCGTGTGGCTCACAGCCACATATCGTGAATTGCGTAGAGTGCCCAACCCCTACGGCTGCGGGGCCGTAATATTGTAATTTCAACTTCAAGTGAAAGAAACAATTTTCTTTCTGGCTTTGCTGTGCCATCTCGCATTTGTATTCTCACTGATGTCATTTCCGTCAAGGATATGACGTCAGTAAAGCCTTCATGGACACTCGCATAAAACAGTTTTCGTATCAAAACAGACCAAATACAGTGTATGATGATGATTTATGATGATGATTTATGATGTTAATGGCACAAAGGCTACTATGGCCATAGAGCGCCAGAGCAATGGTGAGTTGGTCAGCTCAGGGAAATACAGTGTAACATATTCACGAATGGCAATACATTGGTATGTTTACAAACAACAGACGCGGAGAATTCGCGGCCTTGATCCAGCTTTTCATTGACACTTCTGATAGCTGCTTTCATCCATGTTTAAAATAATGTACGCCACACTTCGCAAGGTCTATATTCCACAAGGTTAAGTGGTTGCTCCGACGAGCACTTGTACTTGTTACTCTTTTACACGTCTGCGCATATATATGCTCCGCGGGTGAAATCAGGGAGAACACGTGCGTCCCTGTTGAAAGTGCCACGTCGCGCATACACGCATATCAAAGGCCAAGGCATGTAATGAACTAAGGTCAGTCAAGGTTGATTGATTCATGCGGTGTAACGTCCCAAAACCAGTTCTGATTATGAGAGACGCCGTAGTGGAGGTCTCCGGAAATTTCGACCACCTGGGGTTCTTTAGCATGCACTGACATCGCACGGCACACGGCCCTCAATATTTCGCGTAAATCAAGGTGCAAAACTATGAATCAGAGATGGGGAATGTGAATTTACGTGAAAGAAAGATGGTTCTAACGGGAGAAACCTAGCTGAAGGGACCACCAAACCATGTTTCTCCTGGTCTCCTGATTAAAATAAACACCCCAATGGTACGGAATGGAAGCACGTTTAGAACACTCTGCTTGAAATTCGCGATGAACAAATGATGCCGAAAGCATGCTTTTAAACCCGGGTGTAACATAACCGGGAAATTTCACTTAGCGAAATTTCACGGCTACCTCCATGCCTTTGTTTGCGCACTGTGCATGTTGTAAAGAGCCGCTAGAATTTAAGGCTTTTCTGAGGATTAAATCCTATAAGCCCGAGAGATACTGTTGAAACATTCAGTAGGGAAAGTCGCTGCATTGTGTCATGCCAAAACTAGCGACAGGCTGCGTGCTTCTCAGCCTGCCGTGACTCTTGTGTCCTTTTGTGGTATAAGACCACTACAAGAGGAGACTGATTTCAATACACATCACGCGCATATGGAGCCCCGTAGGTCGTCATCGCTTAAGCTATTGGAGGTACAACCTCTCCTCTGCATTCAATCGTAGATAGTCCATAAAGTGCGATTGCCCGCGGTAAGCATGATCAAAATGATCTTTGAGTTGTTGGAGTCACACATGCGCTTTCGCGTGCCGCCATTGTGCTAAGATGTTGAGCTTGCGCTAAGGTCAAGCAACAATATGGTCAGGACGGCCGAGTTCATATACTTGTCAGTAGAACCCGAGCAAGCCGAAGTCTGGCCAGCTGATCTTAGCTCCCTGGAACGGATAGGTATCGCAGCTTGCGATATTCTTATTGTCTTAGACCTGACCACGCTGACTATGGTCCGATAGCATGACAGCGGTCGGGGCTCCGAACCTTTAAAATGTATCTCATTGTGGTCATAGCCTTTTCAGCGCGGCCCGTGTATGCCAACGACCCGAATCATGAACTGAACTGCCTAAATCAGAGCTGCACTACCGTATGCGATTCTTCAGTGGTTAATGACCTACCCACGTTGTCTGTAGATGGGATGACTGAAGTTCTCAGCTCTCCTGACCTTCAATTTTATTACCCTAAGACATGAATGCAATCCAAATATGCTGTCGGCCCCAGTGGCGGCAAGCTTCCTGGTCTGAGGCGGGACTGCTGCATGCGATATTTATACATTCACAGAGCTGCCCACGCTATTAGTCTGCCGATAGTATGGCCCGTTGACCTTCGCTGTCTCGTCGTTTTAGTGCCTCAACCGCTACCTCCGATATATGTCCGTTCCGAACTTTCTCGCCCTATGCCGTTTTTCTTTGTTTTAATTGGGCTTTAGCTTTTTACGTGCAATAATTTGTGGAAGCATCTAGCTGAATCTTTTGCTTATAAATCTGTCTCGCATTCCGTGATATTTTGCCAACTACTGACGGATTCTCATCTTTGCACAGCATCTGTGTCTTAATTTCTTAACAGGGAATACCGCATGACATAGACAGCATCAACGCATAAACTATTCTTAGTGGCTGCATAATGTCTGCGTAGTACGCCTGTGTATCTTTGAACACGAACCTACGGAAACTTACACGGCTAAACGCTTAGTTGAACAAAGAAAATGTGCTCCTCCTTAACGTTCAGTATGTCGACGATGTGTTTCTAGCAATTGTATGTTGGTTGTGCATTCTCGAAAAATCATTGAACTGATATAGTCTAACATAAACATAATCGAAAATCACAACTTGTCTTAAAGATGATTATGTGAAACGTGTGCACGGTTCAGGAAAAAGCAATTTTCACGATTTGTTCCTTTCTACGGTTCGCTCGCAGGAGCGCAGGATACTTGCGAATTTCGTGAAATCAACATCTACTGCATCTACTCCCAATCGGCAATAGTAAACGAACCTTAGTTTAAGCCATTTTGGCCATTCGTAACTCTTTATTTAATTCAGACATAAGTGACGCTATATTGCGTTATACAGAAATTACAGTGAGTGATTTCTGCGAAAGTATATATTGCCTAGCTTTTTATTAGCTTTAAGTTATAAAAGCGTTCGCTCGCCTTTTGAACTTCCATGTGTAGTTAAAATATCCACGACAGCTCTATGCGGCATTAACGTAAGAAGTGGCTGCTATAAAAGCACAGACATAAATGTAGGCTAGTTTGTCATGGTGCTTGAAATTGCATTTGATGGGGGTAAGCCATGTTCATACTGTAACAGAAATCATCTATGCAGTACAGTCAAAGCAATCGACCAATAATACTCGCAAGCAACATGGATGACATGATGTTCTAAGAGGAGAACACTGATTGTGTGAAAAAAAAAACTAAGTAAGGGCACCCGAGTGGCGATGATCACTATCAATCACTTTAGAGTAATAAAGAAACTAGAAACTAAAGAAGGATGGATCTGATTGCGTTCTTTCCAAACAATCACCTAAATATAACGCTATACCTGGAATTCATAATGAAAAAAGTACTTGCGGAGAAATCTGGCCCGCTCCTGATTGTGACACCGTTCACACTCGTGCTTGGCATATTCAGATTTTAAGCAAGATAGTTCACAAAATTATTCCTACAATTGTTATCGCAGTAATGAAGATTTCATGTCGGACCGAGGTAGTTCAGTATCTTTGTGGATCATAACAAGGTAATAATCAATTTTTGCAGATGGAATGTAGAGAGTAGCTACAGGCTGTTTTCATACATACAGCGGCCATTGGTACATACAAACATACATACAGCGGCCATTGATACAACTAATTATAAATTGTAACCAATACAGCTACTGGAGCTGTTAGGCCACTTACTTGTAGTGCAGGAAATATACTTCACCGCAAATAAACCAACAAAGAAATTTGTCAATACCGTGACAGGCATCGTAGACGACAGACAGATGCCTTCTTGCATTGTGGACAGAAACGGCAATTATTATTTAGACGACTGAAGCTGTTGTGTTCAGAAAGCCATCCATATGCGTTCTTTAAAGGAGAGCCCGATCAATCGCAGTTAGACCTTTCTGCATTTACGAATATTAAGAAAAAATGAACTCTTCAGAGTTGTGTCCCATTTTACTACGTCTAAAAGTAGGTCTCGGACATCAAGTCAATCGCAAATGAACAGTCTAAAAATATGTCGGAGCTCACTTCTGTCCATTCTACTGTGCATTGACCATAGTGTGGATATGGTTACTTCCTTATCCTGGTGCTCCTGAATAGTAGTTCACTCTTCCGAAATGTCAGTGGAAACTAGAGGATATTGGACTTAACGGCCTGAAATAACAATTAACAGTCGAGCAAATGCCAAATTCACGCATAGTTCGATGCCACGCTCTTGCTAACATTCGTGTACCCATCCACTATAAAAAGGACGAGACGAAGCAGGCGAGGTTCCTGGGCAATTTTTGATTGCTACAGACGATCTAGGAGCCCTAGGCGTGAATTTATGCTTCTGGTAGAGTGTCTTTAAAAATATCCGGGTTCAAAAAATACAGATGTTGAACTAGACACCTTTTGGATTAGTTTACCTAAAATTGCGTGGGGGAATCATGGTGAGGATTTCATTGTAAAGTATATTGTATAAAGGCATGTTTTTTAAGAAAATACCTCAGTAATAAATTTTTATTATATGTATTTCAATATAATCTCCATAAAAATATCTATTTGTAAAAACTTTTTACAAAACCCAGGGGCAGAGCATCATGTATGTGCAGATTCTTTCACGTACCAAAATTCATGGGCGGTAGACGGTAAAAAGCAGCACAGCAGAATAAATGGAGACATTCTAAAACACACTCCGAGCGGGGGCCATTATAATACTAAACTCATACTTCGGCTTAGCACCGTTATGCTAATAAACCGGTGTTTGCATTACGATACACAGGACAATATGGTTTCCAGATTTTACTACCACATGGTTGCGTAGTAAAACTACAGTAAAAAAGAGCGAGCGCTTCCGCGCATTACAACCAACATTTCTTGTTCTCCTTTTTTACCACTACGATATACGCGCTCGAAAATGCTATCACGGTGCATGCATTCAAGTAACAGCACGAACTTGACACTTCGTTAAACAATTGACAACGAAAGCGGAAGAACCTAGCTGTTGGAAGCCAGCCATTCGTCTCGCTCTTCTTTCCTTGTGTTATTTCACTGCCCTGATATTTTTACTAAGGATGTGACGCTCCGTCGCATTCCTAACACTTGTTGTGTCTGTGCGCATACTACGAAGGCACACCAGCACAAAGGCAATGCCTGCAGTATCGCGGTACAAGAGGAGACGACAGTATCTTTTCCTCATGTGTAGTTTTGCATCGGGACACGTTTAAAAACGTGGTGTTTCTCACTGGCAAAATGCCTTTACGATGCATCGAGTGTATAGTGAAACGCTTCCGGACAGGGGTATCTTGTTACTTCCTTGACAGAGACGAGGTGAAGCGTTTTAAAGAAGCAAAGAAGACTTCTTTGCACCAATCCAATCAAGGGCGCGCTGGTGGTCTCTGATGTCTTTGAAGACGGGGATACATTGGTTTTTGAACGGTTACAACAGACAGATGTTAGGCGGGAAATCTTTCGGTACTTATATGATCCGAGATGTGGTATCGCCATGCTTCCGGATCTCCCGGCCATTAAAGCCGTACTTATTCGGTATAAAACGGCCCTGTGATTATCTGCAGCCGTAAGACCTCTTCTTCGCGAGTCTTGGGTTAAGGGCACACTCAAGTAAAAGAGTAAGCCAGTTCATACCGGTAGAATGTTCTTTGAGAACTCTATTGGCCCTGGTATACTCGTGATGAATTCAATGCTGAAGGAGACAATAAAGATTCAAAGTTTGGCAATTGATTTTGGCGCCGATACCTGTGGATGTCAGAGCAAAGCGTGAAGTCATGGACCTGAATGCCATTTTTCAGAATCCAGCCAATGTCACATTGGCTCATTGCGAATTCATCAAAAAACCTGCTACGTTAACACAACCACCACCTAGGGACACAATGCCATGCAATTTCTACTTGTGACTAATTATCTGTGCCAGATAGAAGGCGCCTTGGATACCTGCGACATCAGAGCAAGTTGGTGCGGAAACTTCCAGGCAGCGTCGGGGGCGTGGCCGCCTGTTTTACCCTTCGCGCATTTTCTCGCTTGCCAAATGCCTTCTTTGTCTGAAAATGGTGGGTTTGGTATGGTGAAATAGTGATTTAACGATAGGGCAGGAGAGAACATAAAATGCATCCACAGTGTCTGGCTAGATCGTTCCTCATTGAACCTGAAGACACTACGAAGGCCCATGACGCAGCAGCAATCCTGCATTCATCGAACGTTTGCAAAGACTGTGTCATTTTATGATAGCAGATCCTCTGACCTCCACAGTTATCACAAGGCAGTAGTGCGCGTGTGCACAGTCGCCGACTGTGCGGCTGAAGGTGAGGGCAATTAACCACTGCATGTTCTGATCGCTGTCATACTTACCGAAATGTGTCTTCATTGAATTTCAACGTCAGGAATACAAACCTAACCAAACAATCGAAGCGTTATGTATCGCATCGTGTCGCTGTGCATTTCATGAACTAAATACTTGTTCGTTGGATTTGGATTATGACCTAGATTCAGTTTCCATGAGGTAAAAGCTTCGCATTTAGGCATCTTTCTTTTGAATGGGCCTATCTTTTATTTTTTGTTTAGCAATGTACCTTCCCTTGCACAATACAAGCAGGACAATCCAGCAAACATATCTCAAATGCGCATTAATCATTTGTCATGACACATGCTGCTGGCGTGATAACGCTATAGCGGCGCGCTTGCTGCTCGTGATATCCAAAAGCTTGCCATCACGTTTGACGTCATATGATCGGAAAAAAAGAAATGAAGATATCGCGTTTCGTTAAATTTGAATACACGGAAACGGGCGGGCAAAGGTACGAAAGTATGACCAGACCGAAATGTCGTGACAAGAACAACATGGCGTGCTCGTGCTCGTCAGTGGCGTGACGATTACCGATAACCACGTTAAGCGGTAGAGGGGGTATGAGGCACATGTGATTCAATTTTAACCTCTACTGACTGTACCCTAGTAATATTCAGCCAATGTTCGACTGCCACCTGCTTCGGATTCCATACCTTAGGTTCTGGGTTCGACTACCAAAAATTTTCGCTTTCGCATCTCATGCAGTATACCTGAAGGCCCTTAGAGAAAGGTGCTGGCTCCCTTATAAACAGAGCTGGAAACACGACATTTGCCATGTTGTAGATGCTACGTCTATGCGCCTAAACTTATAAGCTGTTAAACTCAGCATTGCTGTCTGAAAAATGGAGAAGTTACGTTTAGGCGGCCGTAGCCCTACGCAAACAGAGGTAGGAAGGTGCAGTTTGGGATTCAACGAACTGCTTGACTAGATAGTCGCGGGATCGAATCCAAGCAGCGGCGGCTACATTTTGGTAAAAAGAGGTGAAATACTAGATACCCGTGTACTGTGAGATGTCAATGAGTGCTACTGAACCTCAGATGGTCAAAATATCTGAAGCCCTTAACTATGGCGGCTTTCACAACATCGTAATTTTCGGACGCAAAATCCCAGAAATTATTACTTATATTTGGCATTCAAGCAAAATATACATTTAGATTCTACATTTAGATGTCTTAGACTAGCGCTGGAACACCACTCAGAGAACAAGAAAAAGGGCTACAGTTATCTTTTGTCGCCAGAACTTGATTTTTTAGGATTCCTAAGAAAGTTTAACAATGCACCTTACTGTCGTTATGCCAATTCTTTCTGATGGAGAGACTGAATGATAACCCAAGCAGTCATCTTCTCTTCTTTTGTGAACTAATCGTCAGTGAAAGAAAAGCCTTGTAGATGAGATCGCCCGAAAAATGTTTGATGTGACACCGCCTAGCGTTCTATACGGGGCGATTTCTGACACTGAGGCAGTAATGAATTTCGAATGCAACCTGCCTGGTGAAAGTTTCGGGAAAAATACCAAACGATCCATCACGAAATTAAAAAAAACCTAATTGTGTCCCTCAGTCAGAAATACAAACCTAACCAAACAATCAAAGCGCTATGTATCGCAAGGGGTCACTGTACATTTCTTGAACTAAATACTTGGTCGTTGGATTTGAATTACGACCTAGATTCAGTTTCCATGAGGTAAAAACTGCGCATTTAGGCATCTTTCTTTTGAATGGGCCTATACCTTATTCTTTGTTTAGCACAGTGCCTTCCCTTGCACAATACAAGCAGGACAATTCAGCAAGCATATCTCGAACGCGCATTAATCATTTGTCATTACACATGCTGCTGGCGTGATAACGCTATAGCGGCGCGCTTGCTGCTCGTGATATTCAAAAAGCTTGCCATCACATTGGACGTGATATGATCGGAAAAGAAGAAATGAAAATATCGCGTTTCGTTAAATTTGCATACACGGAAACGGGCGTGCAAAGGTACGATAAGTATGACCAGACCGAAATGTCGTGACATGAATAACATGGCGTGCTCGTGCTCGTCAGTGGCGTGACGATTACCGATAACCACGTTAAGCGGCAGAGCGGGTATGATGCACATGCGATTCAATTTTATCCTCTACTGACTGTGCCCTAATAATATTCCGCCAATGTTCGACTGCCACATGCTTCGGATTCCATACCTTAGGTTCTGGGTTCGACTACCAAAAATTTTCGCTTTCGCCTTTGCATCTCATGCAGTATACCTGAGGGCCCTCAGAGACAGGTGCTTGCTCCCTTCTAAACAGAGCTGGAAACACGACATTTGGCATGCTGTAGATGCTACGTCTATGCGCCTAAACTTGTAAGCTGTTAAACTCAGCGTTGCTGCCTGAAAAATGGAGAAGTTACGTTTAGGCGGCCTTAGCCCTATGCAAACAGAGGTAGGAAGGTGCAGTTTGGGATTCAACGAACTGCTTGACTAGGTAGTCGCGGGACCGAATCCAAGCAGCGGCGGCTGCATTTTGGTAAAAAGAGGTGAAATACTAGATACCCGTGTACTGTGAGATGTCAATGAGTGCTACTGAACCTCAGATGGTCGAAATATCTGAAGCCCTTAACTATGGCGGCTGTCACAATATCGTAATTTTCGGACGCAAAATCCCAGAAATTATTACTTATATTTGGCATTCAAGCAAATTATACATTTAGATTCTACATTTAGATATCTTAGACTAGCGCTGGAAAACCACTCAGAGAACAAGAAAAAGGGCTACAGTTTTCTTCTTGTCGTCAGAACTTCATTATTTAAGATTCCTAAGAAAGTTTAACAATGCGCCTTACTGTCGTTAGGCCAATTCTTTCTGATGGAGAGACTGAATGATAAGCCAAGCAGCCATCTTCTCTTCTTTCGTGAACTAATCGTCCCTGAGAGAAAAGCCCTGCAGATGCGATCGCCCGAAAAATGTTTGATGTGACACCGCCTAGCGTTCTATACGGGTTGATTTGTGACACTGAGGCAGTAATGAATTTTGAATGCAACCTGCCTGGTGAAGGTTTCGGGAAAAATACCAAACGATCCATCACGAAATTAAAATAAAACCTAATTGTGTCCCTCAGTCACACGCACACACTACGATGCCATTAAAGAGAATGCTAATGAATTCGTCAAAGTACGCTGAAGAAAGATTTAATCACAGTACACAGCCTGACATTTGCGAATGCATAAAGAAAAGATACCCAAAGGACGCACATGACACATGGGAAGTCAACCTAGTCTTGCAGAACTGAAGCCGAACGCCTGTAGTTCGAACGTGCGTGCATGTCAGTGCAGAAATGTCTGCAATGATATTGCAATTGTGCATAGGCTCAGTGTGCGGCATTGAAGATTAGTCGATCAACTACACATGAATTCCACTGTGGTCACAATAGGGGCCTTAGCTTGACCTATTCTCCTAGCCACAGTAGTAGTTACTGAGGTTCTACGAACGAAAACACTAAGATCAGGAGCGCCACCGCAGCATCAGAGTTCGAAACCACAGTTCTTCGAGGCAGCAGCACCTGCTGCCAGAAGCATTCGCAAATTCGCTCAGAGCAAAAAAATTTTCTTTAGCCTTTGGCTTATACGGGCACCAAATACTTAGGGGAGAGACAATGTTCGAGTTGTCTAAAACGAAGGGGTCAGAAACCAATAAATTGGAGCGTTTTCATTATGGTCAGCAAGGGTGATTAGTACGCGCATGAAGCGCATGCTAATCGTGAGCTTGAGAAAAATTCAAAATGAACAAATGTGATGCTATTCAAATGTTAGGCGTGTGTTTCAGGAATGCATATACACGTAAGAAAAATTAAGAAAAATAAGAGAAATGAATCCAAGGATACGCATTTCATTAACGCACATGACTACATTAAACAGCAGTCAACTTGTACTTGCATCGAAAGCCGCCGAAGAATAATCTTTGAACTAAGTACAAGGGCATTTACCTTAAAGGCAAGAATCTGAAGAACCGGAGTAGTTCAGGATTTCTTCCAAGAAGCTGTACTTTGTGAACTCCCCCGCTTCTTGACATTGCTAAGGGATCTAGTTAAGCTTTCGTTACCAGAAGAAACCTGCTTTTAGATAACCCTATATTATCCAAGGTGCGTTTGTATGTTTGAATATTTGAGCACAATGGATCAAAATGTACAACACTCTAAAGCCCGGTATCGAGCATTCTGGCGACTCAAAAATGACACACGTCACTGGAATTTCTCCAGGACCCATAAGCGCAGCGCTTGGCAACTGAAAAATTGCGTTAGTGCCTCTTTGTGAAAAAACGTTTGCGCAAAGTAGTACACATGGACAACAGAAACTCCATCGGTCGAGCTGTTTATACCGACGCTTCAGGGGCAACTATGGCGATTTTCCAGCGTCCACTGATCTCAATGAAATGTTTACTATATATTCTGCTCGGTACGGTATAATATGTGTCAAGTCAGGTGGTTGTAATTGAATAATTTTCATGTCAATAAATTTAAAAGCTTGTTAGCGGATTCCCACATGGGACAGCCTGTGCTTTTGACGTCATCACCTTCAAAGCTGTCTACTGTTGTTATGTGGGGTTTAACGTCCGAAAAACCAGCACTGATTATGAGAGACGCCGTAGTGGAGGGCTGCGGAAATTTTGACCACCTGGGGTTCTTTAACGTGCACTGACAATGCACAGCACACGGGCCTCAACATTTCGCCTCCATCGAAATGCAGCCGCCGCAGCCGGGATTCGATCCCGCGACCCTCGGATCAGCAGCCGAGTACCATAGCCACTAGACCACCGTGGCGGGGCAACGCTGTCAACTCGAGCCAGAGGGCCCTCAAAACCAAATCGGCGATACATCAGTGCTCAAACTGTCGCTGCCAAGTTCAGAAAGAAACTGGCACAACTCAATACATCGGCGAATGACCTCGCCATTGGCATTTTTCTGGTACCAGCTCCATATTTCTGATGGGGAAGAGACTATGACGTGATCGCATATGCTGCACGAAGCATCTACTCGTTTCAGTTTCTGTTTGAACACACATTTGATTCGGTTATTTTAATTATTGGTGCGTTTCTGAGCAAACTGAACTACCCTGGCTGCTACAGAACTGTGAGTGCATTGGAAAACATCGATATCAGAAGATGCTGAAAAAGCCGCGGGAGTCGCCCTTTAAAAATGTGGTTGACCCCTGTGTCATAAGAATTAGTGTAACACAAAGGTGAAACCTTCGTTCGCGATCCTGTGGAATGCATAAGCGCCAATCTGGCAAATCGAGGGGTGGGAAATGGGTTGGGTACTCTGGACATGTGAAACCGTAGCAATTAGGCAATTAAACATCAACAGTGCTCAAGTATTCCCGGCAGTTATAAACGAGTGAAAGTTCTCAACCGGCTCACATTTCTCCAGAGGCACTGCATTGAACGCCCCAGATACATGCGTAAACCTGCCATAAACCAGGAGCGTCCGCACACGGTGAAATCTTGCAAAGGAAACCGAATCCATTGTCAGGGGTAGTTTTGCACATGCAGTCCATTTCAATGAAAGCAGCTTCATTTCCTTGTCGAAGTCTGTCCTAGCGTTCTTGGAGCAAAGCGCGTCGAAACATACTTAACGACACAGCACAAATATTGCAGCGGCCCATGGTTTTACTACACTGCCCAAGCAATGCGCCGTTATGACGCCGCCACGTCGCTAACCACCGCTGCAAGTGACATGACAGTGAGCGAAGACTGATTTGAACTTCAAAAGTGTATCTCGGCCTAAAATCATGCGCGGACGCTGTGGGAGGTGTTCCCGGAATGTTAGTCAAAACTGTTTTTATTTTCTCTGGCTTTCTAGATCCAGCCCAAACATCGCGAAGCAGCCTGCACGCTTTGTTCTGCTGCCTACGCCCATTCCGACATTCCTCGTCCGTCACGGGATGCGGCGTTTAGTAGAGAGCCCATTAGCTTGATGACGGCCCTTCGAGGTAGCATCGAGAAGGAATAAAGTGAAATGCTGCACAACATCATTAGTTCGTTATGAAGATATATCGGCGCATGAAACACTGCTTACTGAGAGTTCGGTACTTCTCCCGTCCGGCTGTATCAACATTCCACGAGGGAGCCTGTGGTGGAGGTTAGCATACTAAGCGGAATTTTCCTGAGCACTGTTGACCGATCACTCCAGTCGAGAATGCAAGAGTTGACAATCAAAGTACCGATATGTCGATGATTACTCAGCAGTCTTTCACAAGGGTAAAACCAAGGCAACTCTTGTTCTAGAGAGTCTTGAGCAGAATGGTCTCGGTCAGTAAATGCACTTTGGAACATCTAAATGATGATGGGATCCAATTACCCCATTATGTTTGTTGGATGTAAGTCCCTATGTAGTTTAAGCCAGCACTAAACATATAACGAATGTCATTGCTCTTTCTTATTTTCACTCGACGTTCACAGAATCCCGTCAGTATTTGGTGGAATCGGGTTTCTTTGGACGCAGGATGGCACAAGCTGGATTACCAAACAAGTTGGTTTCTATGACTTGCGAGAGGAGCTTGTCAAACAAATAATGAAAAGGTGGGCCAGCCAGTCATATCGAAGGCAATAAACACACAACAAATACGGCGCTGTTCCTTGCGTTCGCGAGACCACCCACCGTCTAAAAAAGGTCGCTTCTCGCTGTAGGGGTTCCAGGTGCTAATCTCGGCAAGTTATAAGTCAGTCTATGTGCAAGGACTGAACCGCCGTGTGTTGAACAGACAGGACGACAAATGCAAGATTAAAGACTTAAAAAAGATGTTTTTATACTGCTGGCACACATGGTGGTACACTCCATTCCGCTGTCGTGCAGTAAAGTTTATGTGGGACTGAGAGACTGTCTGAACTTTTCACTTCAGGAGAATCAAGACTCACTCAGAGGTCATACTGGCCACTTCACCGGCCGGCGCACTGCCAACAGTGCTCGTGCAGTCCAACTTTGCATGACACGGAAGTTCTCTTTCGACATAAAAACGAAAGGGCATGTGCGCTTATGGAGACGGCGCATATCCATAGGCAGTCAAAGATGTGCGTTAGCAAACCCTCTGTGACTCTACGTGATTGTGAGTTCACTTATCCGGAGATTTAACGGTGAATTGTGTCCTTGTACGATACATGTGTGCACAGACCCTCTACGTCGTTCTTGTTTTCTCTGCGTGTGGTTTTCTTTGGTTTGTAAGGCTTCTGTCCCAGTAATAAAACTTCGGTGAAATTGAGTGCGCATTTGTGTGTCCGTGTGTTGTCTCTTTGCTCAGTTTTCTTACGAATGTGTACCAAGTGTCCCAGTTAACTATGCTCCTAATAGCAGATGACCACTTGTTAGCATTGCTGCCTTATATACCTTTTTTGTGGCGTCAGTGAGCCATTAGTCACTAGAAAAAGAAAATAACTGTCTTATTGTGTTGTCTAATGTTTCGCAATGGACTACGTGGTATCCTGGAAAGTTTTCAGCCAGTAGACCAACAAACTCGAACAGCTCTTCGGTGCGCCTCCTTCTACTGAGCGACCAGCGTGCAGAGAAATAAGGCTTGCCAGCCATCGGGAGTCAACTTCGGCAGCGACATAAACAGCCCAACATGGAGCAATCAATACAAAGGGACAGTGCAGGAGCTGTGAAGTACAGGTCTTCAAGACGCCTGCTGCACGCTTCTGCTAGAAGAAACTACGGAAACTACGGCGGGTAACCGACATAAAGTTAACGATTGCCGTCAGCTGAACGGAAGTAAACGGAACAGTTGTGGACAGGACAGACGGAATGCAAGAGCAAAAACGAAGTCGTAAGGAGGACAGACAGAAAAGAGCGACTGTCGATTTCTCCAAGGTAAGTGTGGCGAAGTCCGGGGAGCCGTCTAGAGGAAGCACGAGCTAAAGGGTCGTGTCACCGTCGCCATTTTGGAGTTCCGGACACTCAGCACTGGCTCAATACCCAGGAGCCTCTTGTCCCTGGACACAGCTAAGGCACGCACGGCTACTGGTGGCACGGCTAAGCCACGCACGGATAGCCCTGCCCGCGTTCCCGCTGGCTCGGCGACGTGGTGTGACCACACACAATGTGCCTACAGAAAGCGGACGCCCCTGCGAGGCCAGTTATGAGGAGGCCCTGTGAACGACACCCCTTGAGGCTATGGTGTTCACTCTTAAAGGTGAGTCTTAACCGTCCTCCAATATATTTATTTACATTTATTGCATCCAAAGGCTACTTTCTGCACCCTTGCAGAATTTCAGAACACAAACTTTCTAATTACCTTGCAATGAAGCTCATTTTTCCTGTTAGATGTAGAACCGGGTTAGATTTCGACGAATAATTCATGACGCCGGACAAAGCAGGTGGTTTCAACTATTTATTAAAGCCACTTCTTCACAGGCTCAACCGGGTACGAGCGGCGCAATCGTCTGCAGTCGCCATTTACGCAAACTGTCTGCAAAATTGAAGAAGGAAAAAATGTAAGGGAATTTGTAAAAACAGCGCTGCAAGAACTCACAATATTTATACAGAAAGCAGAAAACACTTAATATATCCCGGACTGAACATTGCGTGAATAAAAACGCAGATGGAACAGAGGGACCAGGTTTACACCCGAAAGACAAGAAGAATACACTCACGGGTGAGAACGAATAACGCCGAGGTCTTACTATCTTATTAAAGGAAACCGGAAAGGCAGAGTTCCCGAGAAACTGTATATTGATATTGATATGTAAAAAAGTAATGACTTCGCCTTATTTATGGCAGGGACAAGGAGAGACCGGACATATCAAATCAGAAAAACATTTACTACATTTAGGCTTACCTGAAATGACACAAGCAGTTTTGTTTTGTTTTGTTAATTGTGCTGTTTAAAATAAAGCAATCGCTCTCCAACGTCGTTGAGTGCTTGTTACATTTTGACCATGCTCTTCCCTCACCTTAGCGGTTTTCTTCGTAATGCGCACTATAAGGACACAGCCGAATTTTTTAGCAACCGGAAGTCATCATGCTGCCGTCGAGCATTGACTGCAACGTTACAAAGGGAATGGCTAACGCTAAATTATCGCAGATTATTTAAATGTTGAACAGGGCCGAAGTGCACACCTCCTACGTAGGGGCAACACAGACTGTCGGGAGGTATGTACATTTCTAGCTTTACTGTATAGTATTTTTCGCAGTGGCGTCGATGACATATCTCCTCATTTTTAACGAAAATTGTATGGGTGCAGAATGCAGGAGTTTTGATATTTGCTTTGTTTGGACTATTGTTACGTTTATCAAAAATATTAGGATTATATCGTACGGCCTTACTGTGGTAGTAAGGAACACCGTTCGACATCATCTTATTGAATAGCGTGTGACGTAAGAATAATGTTGCTTGATCATGAATTGAAAACGCATCAACACTAAATATCCGCTATCAGAACAATTAACGCAAACAATTCTTTTGCCAATGTGGTGCAATACTTGTATTGTTCGAGTTATAAATCGCACGTGCTGCACAAGCTCTCACGAAATTGTCTAAGTGTTTAAAGGGCCACTAAACAGGCTCCTACTTTGTTTAAAGCCGCCCAAAAAGATAACTCAATCATAAAGTTGCGGCTATCAAATTCTGGGAATATGACAGCGCTACGTGTTACACAGATGCCGTATTTCAAAAAAAATTACAGCATATCCACGGAGTGAATGATGATGAGTGGGCGAAGCTCGGGAGGTTCATCGTAGATCGTGCCGAGGTCCGGATTAATTTAGTTAACGCGCACGCTACGCTATGAATCCTCATGGTTCAACTATGCACAAGTGAAATCTCCCACCGGCCCTTCATTGCAAGTCAAGATCCAGTGCCTATATATATATATATATATATATATATATATATATATATATATATATATATATATGGGTTACCGGTGAATCTTTCTCCAACGTGAGCAGTCGGTATTTCTTAATCAAGGAACTCGCTAGGAGACGCTGCCTGCGTCAACGTTGTCTCTCGCGGGTGATGGCGCGTTCTCCTTCTTTGCGAGCTGGTACAGCGTTCCTCTAAGAAAGAGCGTTTCCATAGCCAAGGCACGCCTTTCGCTCTCTCTCTGTCTCTCCCTCTCTCTCAGAAGACAGCAGAGGCACGCGCCGGGAGGCACGTGCCGAGGCGAACGCCGAGGGCGAGCGCGTGCCGGCAGGCACGCGTGCTACGCCTGACGACTGACGCGTGACAAGGTTAGACTAAGGGGAGTTTCGCCCCTAAAATTACTCCATCTCCCGCAGAAGGGGACCATTAAGGCGATGCGAAGTAGCACGTGGGGTGCACACCGCGTTTGCATCGGTTTGACTAGGTGTCGCGTCTGCATCAGTTTGACGCTAACAGACGCGGCCTGCATCAGCGTTGTCTCTCGCGGGCGAGGGCGCGTTCTTGTTCCTTGCGAGCTGGTAAAGCGTTCATCGAAGATTACCACTCGATGTGCGCTCGAGCGTTGCGAGCGGTGGAGAGGGTGAAGCGAGAGAGAGGTGACACGTTCGTTAGGCGCGCGTTAAATTTCCGGAGCTCTCCACTACGGCCTTTCTCTCCTCTCCATCTCTTTCACTCCCTTTCGCCCACCCCGACGGACGCTTAGCCGTGCTCCCTACATGGGCTGCAGTAATTAGCGTCCTTTCGTTACCGAACCACAATCATCATCAATCATCATCATGTTTCCGTCAGGCGGCAGGTGCGGGCGCTGCGGCGAGCGCGCGGCAGGCGAAGGAGAGAGTGACGTCAGCGCGCACTGCGAGGGGAGCATGACGTCAACGCGCAGCTGCGGCGTGACCTACTTGGCACCGCTCCAACACCTGCGGCGAGGGGAGCGCATTGCGGCGCGTTCGTACGGACGGAGGGACATTGTTACACAGGCTAGTCAAAGAGCTGCTTCGCATCTAAAAACGATTCCCGCGCCGCTTTCCTGCGACTGACCAGTCGCCCTCGCATCCTAGGTGTCGTCACGTTCTACCGTGAACAACTTTGCGATTTCGCAGCTCGTTGATTGGTCGAAGCCAGGTTTATGTCAGATCCTTTGGCAATCCAACCGTCGTGAGTGCCGGAGCAGCGCTCACGTCAGTCGCTCACGTCATGTCACGTCTCAAAAGTAGGCGGAGTCATGACGGCGCGCCGCGCCTACCCTTTCTTCGCCAGAGAAGGGTGGGGAGGCTGACCGAGAAAACGATACCCGTGTAACTTCTTTATTATTGCACCTATTCGAAAAATTCCTGCGGGAGCATGTCCACGTTGCAAGGGAGCGCAGTTATATTTTTAAAACAAATTTTGGACCTCGGAGTTGTTTAGGGGCCCTTTAACGGCACGCAGTGAGGTTAGCACCATATTTCACAGTAGATATGCTGAATATATTTTATGTAAGAATTGTTGACAAAAGATAGCTTTACTAAACACCTTTGAGAGTTTTTCGGCACTGGCTCTATGGCCTTTTTTTCCGAAATATGTAGTTCAGGAGGACATAGGTTAACTTAAGATTTGAATTGCAGCTTGTGAGCATCGGTAATGCAGTAAACACTTGATTACTTGGTAATGATTATTTGGGATCACTTCAGTTGTATATCTTGCTCAGTTAGGAGAGACTTTCAGGCGGCCAAGCTCGATACAAAATTTTCGTGTATATGATATGCCCTAGGGGTAGCGCATTCGATAAAATATATAATTGCACTGATAGTGGTATTTTCGTGATAGCTTCCCTTTACGTAGTTACGAAGTTGTTGGTAAGGCGGGTTTTACGCAATAATATCAGCGAAAAACCCAATAATTTCTTTTAAAATGTTCTTCTCGTGAAATTTTAACGGACACATCTGTGAAATTTTAACGGACACATCTGTAATCCACATAAATACATCGTACGTGGACTTTGTGTAATAATCCCGAAGCTTTTTTTTAAAAAAAAGCCTGTGTTCGACTCTCTTGAAGCAAAAGTATAGCTTCGAGAAGGAATTCAAAAACATTTCCCTTAGCTATTCCACACTACAAAGGGAAAATTAATAAATGCGTGGACCACGTACTTTTCTGGATACTTTTCGTTGAACGTTGGTTTCATTGCACAGAGAGTGATCCGGAAGAATTGTGTGTAGAGTTTTATTTTGACTAGCTGAATAACAGCTAGCATAGCATCTTGCCGTGCCATTGTCCTGAAATACCAAACAGCATTGATTTCGCAAATATTTGTGTTTCTCCTTAGTTTATCTTGAATTTATATTTTATTTTTATTAGGCTCGATTGCCTTTGTAATTCATCATCTCTCCTTGATGCAATTAATTGACTTTTAAGTCACAAACTCACTCATGTAAATAAGGTTAGGAAACATCCACATGCCGACGTGGCACCCACATTCACAACGCAGACAGACGTGCTCCTAATAATCTGTCTTTTTCACTTTAATAGCGAGGGAGCTGGAATTCTTTCCCAAAAATTAACTCGACGCGTCAGGCCGGCTGACTAAATGCGCAACTGACGCACACCACTGTTATCTGCTAAAATGTACATATGTGCTGATGCAAACGCGGAATGCACGATGTACCATAACGAGCCAGTGTCCCAAATGATGATAACTGATAAGGTCTTCCATGCTCCGGCTGTGATTATGAGACACATCCCGTTGTGGAGCACTACAGGGTAATTCTGGCCACCTGGGGTTCTTTACCGTGCACGTAAAGTACACCAGTTTCCTTCTTTTTTCACTTTGCCCTCATCAGAACGCGACTGTGGTGGCCGGGATTCCAACTCGCGACCTCGAGCTTTTCAAGCCAATACTCTAGCCGCTAATGTACCGGGGTGGGTGAAATGAAAACTTACCGTTGCAAAGCGTACGTCACCAATATCCGGAAAAGAGAGTTTGCAGACCTGGTCCCTATTCAGCACTTCTCCAGGAAGCTTACTTGTGTAGTACTTCTTCAGTATTTTTGACTGTCCGTTAGTTGTCGTTAGGCACTTTCCCTGCACCGAGCTGGAAATACAGAGGGCACCGTTAGAAGTGCTTTAGGACTGCGTACGTTGCTCAGGCATCATGGCTTGAATAGAACTTCGCTCTACGGCGAACACTGTAATAGTATTTAGGTGACGGTATTATACCTTATTCAGGTGCCATTATGCATTGTCGGAGTAAGGTATCATCCAAGGCACTCCTATATAACTGAATAAAACTGCTTTATCACGATGCCAGTTCCTCACCTCGCTCTATGGCCGTTTGTATGAATTGGTGTCTGCTATATTACTATCCCTGTGCACGGGCCTTACACGGCGTGAACTTTATTTAAGGACTACAGCTACATTTCTTCACATAGTATTGTGGAATATATCTCCTATATGTTGCGTGTGCCACTGTTGGTTGTGTTCGTCTCAATTGAAGTCACGCATAAATAACTTGCCTGTCGCTCACCGTAGTTGGTCTTCAGTAGGTGCACATTTCGCGCATGCGTTGAAAGAAGGTCATTATTTCGAATTTGCTCAATCGTTAAATAATCCTGCATATATGACTTACTCAAACCGTTTGAATGTTTCTTTTTTTTTATTGTTTGTCACCAATGTACCCACCCTCTCTGTAATGCCTATCGGGCCCTGAGGGTGTGATAATAAATAAATAAATAAATAAATAAATAAGTAAATAAATAAATAAATTAATAAATAAATAAATAAATAAATAAATAAATAAATAAATAAATAAAACAATGAATCCTTAAACTTATGGTGGAAGGTTGGTTCTCCCGTGTCCCGGCCAATCCAGCTGTGTTCAAATGATTGCAGCCTAAGGTCAATTTGTGTGTCAATCATCGAGCGTCTTGGCCAGACATAAGGGATCATATGTCAACTGTCGTAAGGGGCTCGCTAATTTAAGCTTCTGCAAAATACGATAACAGCTCTTGGCCCGTGTTTTTTGGTCACTGCACGCATCGCGTGCGACACGCTGTGTGTTTGTAGAGTGGCGTGTGGCTATAAGTTAATCGAAAAGCGCTTCGGCATCGTCTTAAAGAGCTAAACACAACAGCTGTTCCCATTGGCAGTCAGCTCTTAATCGAAAGCAATATAATAACCAGTACGTTGTTTTTTTTTCGTTTCCCCTTCAGAATGCACTCACAGAATGCAGGTCATTGGACAGGACATGAATAAATTGCTCGGTATTTCCTTATCGGGAAAAAATATTGCGCTGGTATTCCTGGGTTATGCCATTGCTAGTCCAAGCGCCCTCTGCTATAATAAAGTGGGACAATCAAAAGATTCTTTTGACTATATACCTCCGTTTCATTCGCACGCGCTTCAGAACCGATGTGGGTTTTCGGAGCGCGCTTGCCTCGCACGCGGTAGGCTTATGTATCATTGCTGACTTGACTAAAGTTTCACTTTATACCAATTACTATACCCTGTTTATAAGAGCTGCCATTGCGAAACTTCGCGCGAATCTTATTATTGTACAGCTACCTTTTGTTCTTTGCAACGATTGTCACCGCCACTTTCCGGTCATAGTTAACGTTGATTTTGTAGGACAAGAGCTTGTTAAAAAGTAGCCGAAAGAGATTTTTTACGTATTTTCAACGATTGGCTAGGCCACCATGAATTAATCCACATCATAAATTACCCTAACACCTTGCACCATGGCAGCTCCTGGAATCCTTTCTCCCGCCTTTTTACTTGATCCTGGTGTTACTCGTCAGCTCGGATAGCTGTGTGCTGTTCCCTAGCGACGGCTTTGTCGCCTGCAGCATCCTCGTACCGAGGCCTCGCTAGAGACACGGCGCCACCACGTCGCTAGCCGCCTGGTCTCACTACAGCTGGGGTTGCTAGAACACCAGCCGAGTAATGCGCCGGCGTGACTGTGCGCCGCCAGATGCCACAGCGATACCGTTGGCTGGCCGTATGGTGCTTATGACGTCGCTCCGACAAAAACCAATCACATCATCACGAGGTCCGTATATATAAAAGCTCCGTATATAAAATACGCATATATAAAAGCTCGCATGGTGTACTATAAACGCCTGCTTCGGCATATTTGTTAAGCATTCGTAGAATACCGAATGAGGAGGGTTTACCGGAGACGAGCAAAGTGACTTCGATAACATCAACTCTCACCTAATTATCGTCGCTCCAGAATACGTCTTTAAAAGATGTTTTCAGACCGGAAGTAATGCGCTGCTCATCTTGTTTATGTTGGTAAACTTACCTCGCAAGACGAGTAATTGCGTCATTGCAGCACGTGGAAAACTTCATGCTATTGCTGCTATTACTGACGTAGGTCATTATGAAGCCATCGTACCAAGGGCAGGACTTTGATGAGAAGAGCCAATATTGATCGCCGTCGTGTGGGCAACCTAGTCTAGTGTTGGAAATGTAATTGAAGAAAGAGGCGGTTTATTAACACGTCTAATACGTCAACTTGCCATAACTATATTTTAATTGTCACGCTTACGAAAACTGCCATCCTTGAATTTGTGCACGCAAACTTGAAAAAGATGTTTAGGAAGCTTTCATTTTCAAATGTGGATCTAGCTTCTCAGCGTAACAAATCAGTCAGTCTCGCACAGCTCGGGCATGTGCCTGGGAAGCCTTATAAGGAATCGGACAAGTCAGCAGAATATAGCTGTTAGAGTAAAACGTAAAACTGCGCACTAGCGTGTAGTAAGCTCATTATACCATGCCACTATCGTATAATGGGAACCTATTGAGCATCGCTGTGTGAAAATAGATTTGATTGATTTGTGGAGTTTAACTTCCCAAAACCAGCTGTGATTATCCGAGACGCCGTAGTGGATGTCTGCGGAAATTTCAACCACCTGGTGTTCTTTAACGTGTACTGACATCGCACAGCACAGGGGCCTCAACATCTAGCCTCAGTCGAAATGGACCTGCCGCGGCCGGGATTCGAACCCGTGAGTGCCACAATATATTTCTCGGAGGGTCGTAAGGTTAAGCAACCGTGCAGGCAAGTTAAGAAACGTTGCTCTTTAAGGAGACAGGCCAAATCTATGGTAAGGTACGAAAAGGAGAATGCACAAATGCGGCTGATTTTCATCACTCAAGAAATTGAAAATTATTTTGTAGAGCTTCACGAGCGTAAAAAGTGACCGGCAACACTTCTTGAACATAGTCTTAAAACCGTACCAATCAGTCGTGTATTCTCCTGTGAAGACGTGAGCCGAATACTGGTGTGCTGCCTGCACCATGGAATTCGTAATTTGGTCTCAAATATAGTTGGAAATCGCCTGCTCTCCATTTGATAAACACGTTGCAAGTAGCACCGGCTATGTCGCTTGAATTCTCTTGTTGTGAAAGGAGAGATACATGCGATTTCTGTATTTGTTGAACTCAAAACCAGCAAACAAAATTCCTTGGACATTTCTTCGGTTACAATATTACTAATGGTCGTTCCACTTCGAGCGATGAAGTCGATATTCCTTGTGATGTCATATATCGAAAAACAGCACAAGGTTTCCAGCCGTATTTAAGAGAACTGCAGCTGGAAATCTTTTTTCGGCTGTGCTGGAAATGAGGAAATCGTTCCTCGCAATCACGGAAACGAGCACGCATTAAAAAAAGCAGCAATATTTCAAACTTGGTCCTGAATCTCATGAAAAAATTTACCAGTAACGCCATCTGCGGTGATGAGTGTCAATCTCCGAGGGCAAGGAAGAACCAATAAATGTCTACGTAGGAAGAAAAATCTAACTTTCAGCAAGAGAATGAAATAGTAACTTTTTTATATCAACTGCTATAAAAACGTACTGATCTCTCCATGTTATGGTTTCCAATTGAGGATGAAGTAAAAAGTATAAGAGACAACCAAGCAAAAATGAGAGAACGAATACCCGTTCGGGCACGTCTTACTTGTTTATTCTTCTCCTCATACACTCAACCTTAGGTGCACTGAATGCAAGGAAACATCGTGCTGTATCGACTCGCCCAATACAACACCTCTGTAAACATCAGTGGCACTGTTTCACTGTAATATGCCAGTTAATACGCCTCTTACATCGGCAAACAGGGTTCATTTCTTCCGCGCGTCGTTTTGTCTACATGCGACTTTCGGCCACAACCGAAGGAATGTCGCCATTAAAGCAAAAGGAGTGCGTTTCAACAAACTGCATTCTTACCTGAAACGCTTCACGTGGAAGAATACACACTACATTAATTCGCAACATTTTTTCCATGTCAAACAGCATCTTATGTAATAAATATTGATAGGAAATGTGACTGGGGAAAACCAACTAGCGTTACACACTAACAACAACAAGCCACTTCCACGCCTGTTAATCTGAACAGCTGAGCTTGGGCATGAATGCAAGGTTAACTGTTACTCTCGAGTGGGATTATCATTATCACTATTACTGTCATGCAGCAGTGAAGTGAGGACAAGGGAGGGGAAATGGGTCGAGGGCAAACAGGGGTCTGCTTCTGCTTTCTGCGCAACCTGAGACTTCGTTCTTCCATGATAATGGATAGCATTATTAGTATCACTGTTGATGTCATGCACCAATAGGCTGAGGGCAATGGTGTAGGCTGCTGAGGGCAAGGGTAAATCTACTGCGAGCACTGCTCTGCTTTGCCCTTCAACACGAGACTTGCCTTTCCTTCTTTCCACTCTCAATTATTTCTTCCTTTCTTTATCTCATTCCATATTGTCGTTCGGGTCAAGCACTACCGTCTAGCAGTGTGCGTAGTGTGCCAAAGGCAAAAGCTTTTCCCTTCCGCGTTTGACCACCGCCGCTGTGAACTGCGAACGCCTATCCGCAGTGATAAACCTCGAAGGTAAATTCCTCCGCACTTAATTACGTGCAAGCGGAATACCCTTAGAAAAACAACACAAGGTGTATTACAACTTGGCGTACTTACACGTGCCCCAGTTCGTGAGTCATTACCCTGACTCCCATGTAGGTCCCTGCCTTGTCCTCACCGATTGCAACCTTCTCTCTCGTACAAGCACCACCAATAAAGGAAATACCTGCAAAGTGTTCAAGATTACGCAACCTGTCAAAATTGCGTATTTTAAAAGCATTTTCTGTTCTCGTCGACCATTTGTCTCCGCTGTTTTCTTAACATGATGCTCATCCAACTAGCTTACCGGTCCACACTACTGAAGTAGTACTGTAACAAATCTCCTAGGAGTCCTTGCCTACAACTTAAAACACCCCAATCAGGAATTATGCAAGCGTTATCACATAAGTGACATTTCTTGTGTTTTCTGTGTGCAAATCTGCTTTCCGAGTTAGTGCTTGTGCGTTGCGTGGGCAGACATGCGTCTCGGCTCTTCGAAACGTATGACGAGAATTGCATGTGGCGTTGTAATTTTGCGTAGGAACTTCAAGTTTGGGGATGTCGTTGTCCCAGAGCATGCGGGTCTAATTATAGAAGTCTGCTCACCAAAAATTTGCCATTCCTACAATTAACACCTACAGCCTCCGCCCCCCACCTCCCTCTCCCCGACCCAAGCAGGCTTTCAAAACGGCCACCACTGCAACATTGGTCGACAGCCCTGATATATGCATGATGTCTGTGTGTGTTTGTGTGCGTGGGTGCGACAGCTATGATTAGCTTGTCTGCCGCTGATTTACACGGCGCTGATATGTCGAGGAGTAAGTACTGCTGGCAGAACGAGCGCTCCGAGTAGGCGTTGGTCCCGGGTTCGAACCCCGGGCCAGGACGGATTTCTCGGCTACTAGGCAGCTTTCATCAATCAATCAATTTTTTTACCAGTAACAAAAGAAACTGGAGAAACACCTCTGCAAAAAGCTGTCCCAGCAGCTTGACGGAGGCCTAGGGTACCTTACATGGCAGTAGCATTCACGCATCACGTGATATATACAAAGAAGGCTGTATAAACAACACTTTCATGAAAGGCTTCATACACAACAAGCATTACACATCGCACGTATGCATAAAAATGACATTTTAAACTTCTAAGCAATATACCAAAGCTCGCTATAAAGAAAAAAAGTGATCACGCAATCCATTTTTGTTTACCCTAGCTGTGTCCTTATATTTGTTCAGTACAGTCGGTATATTATGTGTTAAGAACTGTAGGCTGTAATTGTTTCAAAACCATGGTACCTCCCGTACCACACGGTTTCGTGTGGCATGTTTTGTGTGAGTGCAGAGTTCTAGATGAGCAAGGGACGTCAAATAATTCTTAACATTTTTGGATGACAAGTAAATTGTGTCCAGTAATCCATGTTGGTATAATTTATCTACGCGGTTTAGTCCGTATTTAAGAAATATATTTTCTGTTGGTGAAAGTCGACTAACGTTCTGTATATACCGAGCGATTTTCGTTTCGGACAAATCCCTATGGATTTCCTTGCAGCGTTGTCATACAAACGGGCGCATGCTAACTTTCCTTTTCATAAAGTATGGTATGGTATGGTATGGTATGGGTTTAGTGGCGCAAAAGCGACTAAGGCTATGCTGCGCCAGTCACAGGGTGATGTGATGGTGGTACATACATAATGGTGCAATTAATGACAATGGCTTGAGGTAAAGTGGCTGTATAAGGGCCTAAAAGAAATGCGCACTAGGTGTGCGTCAAATGTATATAATTTATGAGACTGTGACAAACACATGGAAAATATCAGGCGAAGATAAAAATAGAGGGTGATAAGATGTCACTAGTCAGTACAGCAGTCATCACAAGCAGAAATCACAAGAACACTTTGCGGCCACTTGCCTAGTTCTCCCGATTCCCAGCCACGAGTACTGCTCATTCCCATGTCAAGGCTGCTCAAAACAGAGAGAGAGAAAGAAACGGGTTCCGCAAGTAAGTATTATATTAGCACCCGCAAAACAAAGAAACCTAACTGTGGTTTTCCTCACCCAGATATTAGGTACACTGCGTCATAAGAAGCGTACTTTTTCCAATTATACGTCACATATGTCTTCAGCCTCATGAGAGTGCCAAAACCGTGCAAGCGATGCCATCCACTTCGATCGAAGAACTCCTTTTCTACCTTATGCTGAAGAACGAAGAATTCGTATGAAACCAAGGAAATAAAAATACAATGTGCTTCAGCGTAATTTGGCTTGAGGTTCTTACGTTAATAA
Source organism: Hyalomma asiaticum (assembly GCA_013339685.2). NCBI lineage: Eukaryota > Metazoa > Arthropoda > Arachnida > Ixodida > Ixodidae > Hyalomma > Hyalomma asiaticum. The sequence goes on from CM023488.1 coordinate 51,234,302, forward strand.
CTTCCAGGGCAAGAAATTGTATCTTTACTTCTGGATTCGACACTGTGAGGTACCTCATATTCACCTACGCGCAGGAAAAAAAACGAAAAAGACCCACAGTCACACTTTGAAAAGACTAGCGTGAGTCAACTTCACATCACAACAGAAGCTTGACATTTTAGCACTGATGTCCACATGAACACATCTTTTTTTACATTAAAGATTTAGAGATATAGAAAACAGCAGAGAGAACCGACAGCTTAGTTATTAGTTACTTCAGTGCAATATGCCCGGCAACACTGAATGCTAAATAAAGTGGCAATATCAGCGGCTGAAGAGGCCCACTTGGACAAAGTTAGGGTTAAAATATTTGCATTTTTCATTGCATCCATGAATAAGCCACGAACCAAAAATAAAAAAAAGCAGACAGGGCCACGTAAAAGAAATGACAAATTCGTACTTAGACATACTTCATAAGGGGCACTTCAATGTGGAGGCAAAAAGCACCCGCTGAAGAAACGGCCCACATGGCAATGCCTAGCTCAAGAGACCAAATCAAGTTCAATGAAACGTCAACATAATTCACCAGTTTCAGGGTTTTCTTGACCCAACACCACGATAAAATTATAACAGAGGCCGCATAGTGCAAGGCTCCGGAAGTTTTGACCACCGGTGGTTCTTTAACATTTCTGAACAGTTCGCTTCCTTATTAATGCAGCCCCTGGGTCGGGATTCGACCCCGTGACCTTTGGGTCAGCAGCCGACTGCCATAGTCACTACACCATCGTTGCGGGGCCAAAGTTAAAAAAATTTACCGACAGAAATACCGCAGTTGGCGCTTCAAAATCTAATGCCGTGAAAAGGCAGAAAGCTTAAGGCAGAAAAAAATTACTCATCCCGACCTGGTGGAGGTAAATTTCTAGGTGAGGAATCAACTTACACGCCCGTATTGACAAACCTATCTTATCATTTTTTTCCCTTATCGCCCCTGTTACATTAGGGCGCGTTAAGTAAACTCAAATGGCAATCAGTGCGAAAGAGTATCATAAGGCTTTTGAAGATACTGGGCTAATAATTTATTCATGATTCATGATAACGGCATAGCGAAGATGAAGAAAACAAGCGATAACGGTAAGGTAGGCTTATGAATACTGGCCTATGACTGCAATCGGCCGTCTAGTGGTGTCCATCGGCCCCGCCACGGTGGTCTAGTGGTATGGTACTCGGCTGCTGATCCGAGGGTCGCGGGATCGAATCTCGGCTGCGGCGGCTGCATTTGGATAGGGGCGAAATGTTGAGGCCCGTGTGCTGTGCGATGTCAGTGCACGCTAAAGAACCCCCGGTGGTCGAAATTTGCGGAACCCTCCACTACAGCGTCTCTCATAATCAGAGCTGGTTTTGGGACGTTAAACCCCACATAACAACAATAGTGGTGTCCATCGCTTGCATTCGTCTACGGCAATATTCGCGAGTCTGAGCAACGCAGGAGTCTTCAAACGCAGTGAACACGAGGGTAAATTAACACGAAAGTCTTAAGGTCTTTGTGTCAGTGAAAATTCGGTGTCGGCGCCGACGTAGCCGTCTACGGCGGAACAATCAACTAGAGCTAGTACCGTGTTGCACTTGACCATTCAAGCCCTCTGGTTAGCGAAGAAAATTCCTCAAAGTAAAATTCCTCAGAAAAATCGTAAAGTACGACTCAACTAACACCTGCGCACATGGTAGCTCGGAGTCTAATTTTAACGTACGAGCAAAACGTAATTCGGTTTCGAGACGGCGATGCGAATGGGGCTTAATGACACCTTAGGCATTAACTCAAAGGCGAAGCTTAAAGGGATATGTTAAAGAAGGAAAAGGTAAAGTGGCTTAGTATGACAACATGTATTTCGAGAACTCGAATGTATTTATTTCAACATTTTATGTCTTACACTAAAAGAGAAAATAAATATCCAAGTTTTATTTATGAAATTCGCGCCAGAACACCGGTAGCTAATGATGTTAGAAGGCGGATGTCTCTTTTTTTAATCACGACAAATTCGCCTAATAAAATGTCTTGTGAAGCGTGTAACCTCTTTAGTGAACGACGTAGGTCTTTCTTACGCATAAGTACAGTACAACTTCGATATAACGAAGTCGGTAAAATAGGCACTTCGTTACACTGAAATTCGTCTCCTAGCATACAAATAAACTTCAAAGGACGTATTGCGGTTGCATGTCATGGACGGAAAAAAACGTTTGTTTACGGTTGAAGAAATCAGTCAATTTTTTTTAGCTCTTCTTGGCCATCAACAATGGCATCATGCGCTGTTCATAGGCCCACAACGACTGCATGGCCTATTCGTCCCTCGCAGGCCCGCGAAGCGCCTTAGTGTGTCAATCGCCCCCGACGTCCCCGACGTGTCACGACGTCCCCTCGCGGTAGGAGGGCACGTCGTCACTTCCATCGTCACACGTTGTCCCCCCTTAAGTTTGCGCCACAACTTGGTTAGATTTGAGGTTAGCTTTGAGCCATCAACGAAAGTTCGTTACATTCAAAGTCCGGCGAAATGTACTTCGTTATACGGAGTTGCAGAAACTAAACTGCTTCGCAACATCGGGGATTTCGTTAAATTGAAGTTCGCTACATCGAGGTATAACTGTAGTTATGTAGACCTTGTCAGACGCGGTGACGTATTTGTGACACCACGCGTTTTAGCACTGGAACTTGAAGGCGGTGTCGCCACCCGCCATTTCGTTTTTGCGCTTCTTCTAGATAACCAAGGGTCTTTGCCTCGGAATACTGCTCTCTTGGGTATTGTAATATGCTAAGCTACCATTAGGAGAAAAATCGATTTTCACTCTAGTGTTCTTTTAAGCGTGCTCCAATGTTTTCATGACCGACTTCAAGTCGCTGTAAGTCCCTTACATTTATGTGTGACTGGACCTGTGAAAGTCAGACGCCATTTCCCATGCCAGAGCAACCAAAATCAGGCACGGTGAGGCATTCGCACTCATGGAAGGAAACATTTCTGCGCATACTAATTGCAGCAAGGGATTGCATAACCGCATACAATAAGAACGATTGAATGTTTAAATGTCTATCGCTTTTGAAGAATTAGAAATTGCACTCACAGAATTCATCGTTATCAAGAGATATCGCAGCAGCTCTTCTTTTGAAGTGAATTGCTTCCGAAAAGCGCTGTCAACAACTATGATTAGTTCCACGTCCACCCTGCTTGTTCCGGGCAGCTGCTCTGAAAGTTAGCCAACAAAACGGTGTAGCGTACTCAACATGCCGACTACTGCTTTCTTCCAAACAGTAGGAATCACTTACTCTGACTTGAATATTGACGAGGAGAAATAATGGTGCTCATTGGCCTCTTGACCGCTGCGAAGACGTGGGACAAGAATTATGTTTCCGCTGAAGGTGGAGTATTAGCGTGGTAAAGGAGGAGGTCAATTCGTACGCATTACATGTGTAGCTAGATAGGATGCACCGTGAACAAGCCGTCGCGTCGTCATATTCGCGAGATCTCAATGCGCTATTATGAAGTCGAAGCTACAAATTTTACGTAGCAACATCTCGGAAGATAGTTGCAAGGGCGTTTACATATATTCGCTACTTGATTTTCACTCCTTAATTGAGAACAATTATTTGCAAGAAGTTAGCAGTGTGATTTTTCTGTAAAGCACGAATTGCCATTAAATTCCTCAAAAATATACAGCGGAATACGTGACAGAGCGATGCCATCACTGGCCTCCAACCTACTAAGGTCGTACGTTGGTGTGTCGGCGGCTACCTGCACTCCGACGCGAAGAGGTGGCGGCTTCATTCCTGCGTGGTTGATCTCTGTCTTTCAACTTAAGAATGTATCCTTAAGTAGTTTGATTGATTTCTGGGGTTTTCCGTGCCAAAAGCACGATCAGACTATGGCAGACGCCGCACGTGAGAGCTCTGGAAATTTCGACCAGGCGCGGTTATTTAACGTGCACTGACATCGGACAGTACACGAGGCTCAAAATTTTTCCTCGATCGAAATGTAGCCGCGGCGGACGATATTCGATCTGACGGCCATCGGATTAGCAGCCGAGTACCACAGCAAGTAGACCATCGTGGTCGGTAGTGTTTTTGAGTGGCAGGACGGTATGGTTGTAGGGTGGAATCACTATTTGCACGTATTTGACATATCATTCCGTTAACTCACTAAAGTTTGAGACTTAGTGCGCAACTATATGTCCGAAGGTTCGTATTTTAATACATGGCTGTATTTACCGTACATTGTTAACGCACAAACAATAATTTCCGGGTATATATCAAAAGGTTTTGAGAAATTATGTTTTCATCAAAAGGGCAACTACAATGTGTGTAGTGATACGAGAGTGCGCTGGGCCACGTGTAACTGATCAGTGAGGCAGAATACAACGACGCCGCACATCTACGCGCACAGACAGATTTTAAAAATTAGTTAACCAGACGACAATTTTGAGCAGCCTCATAGCACAATTTATAACATAGTTCATATAAGTTCGAAAAATTAGCCATAAACGTAACACTTCTTGTTAAAGAAAATGTCTCCGATTGCAAGATTAGAAAAGGGACATTCAGTAGTTAGAAATTCTGCGATATATTCGAAGGTTCTTTTGAATTAACTCCTTTCTTTCAAGGTTTTCTGTGAGAAATGGGAGGCTAGCCGAACCAATCCATGTATACGACACCTGTTTTATGGAATGTCCGTTATAGCTATTGAAATGATTCGTTAACTACGGTACAAAACCCTAATATGAGGTGGTAGATGTGTGTATTGTGCATATGTGAGTACCACTGGGCTGATTAGATCAATACAATTTCTCACTAAAAAAAGAAGCTAATCAGCAAGACATCCTAGAAGTGATTGATATTATTCAGGATGTACTTACTGTCCCCTTGAAGGTTATCAGTGGGAAGGGCATACACTACATGAGGAACGTTGCCATTCGTCCCTCTTTCTTCCGCCCGTGTTGGCTTTATGCCATACTTAGGGCTTAGCATGCCTTCCTGAAAAGGAATTACGTTTTTGGACGTGTAGCAATAGGTCAATCGGCACAATATGCAAAGTGTGTTTGCACAGCGGCAGCACTCTTACACACGTATAATAATTATAGTAAGAGAAGTCTTTATGTGAGGAAAATGTCTCACCAATGTCAATCCGTTGCTTTCAGATACAATTACAGAGGCGAATAAATCGCGGTCGTGATAGAGGTCTTCTTCTAATAGCTGCCCGTCAAGCTACAAAAAAAAAAGGCAGCAAGAGGGGTCATTATACGTCTTCGATTACAATGCCGAGATTTCTCTTTCAGAATATAATGAATTCTGAGCCCTTATCTCATTGTCCCCAATCCTTCTAGGCACACGGTACACCTCACTCACGGGTAGACTGCCATAAGCAGCAAAAGATATATTTGCAGATGGCATCCACATTACATGCGCGCTTTGATAACGTATTTTTGTTCCTGAACAAAGTGATGTTCCAGATATTAACCAGCTGCACTGCGTACCCAGGTGCATTGCCCAATGAAAAAAAAAACGTTTAGAGGTGTTTTTCGTTCCCTTTTTTTGGATTCAAATGTCACAGGTTCAGTAATTTGCGACGCTAAGTTATGTAGGTGTTTTCATATTTGATAACGATAGCCTATGTGTCAGACGTTCATAGCAATGTGGCCCGCCTTTTATTCTTTCTGTTACCTTGCACCTTGAGTCATGCCTTTCGACGGTGTGCCCCCTGATCTTGTTCGCTCTACTATTCAACACCAAACACCATGATAAATGAATTAATTTCTGGGGTTTAACGTCCCAAAACCACACGACGAGTGTGAGAGATGCCACAGTTGAGGGCGCCGGAAATTTCGACAACTGTGCGCTCTTAAACACACGATCACATCGCAGAGAAGACAGGCCTCTAGCATTTCGCCTAATATTCTTCATTATATGGAAGTTTACTTACACCGACGCCATTGTGCTAAACGTTACAAAACGAAGACGATAAATTTCGATTGCTAATTGGCATAAAATGTCTGCACTGGGTAAACTGTAAAAATCACTCTTTATACCCACATAATTATGTTCCATAATGTCGTCTTGGTAACTTCTCAGCAAGAACTCTTTTCCTACAAGAGAGCTCTTCTCCAAGTTCAATGTGAGTTTGTCGCTTATTTTTACCACCTTCTGTCCGGCTTCGCCCCGACTTTCAATAAGCTGGGGGTAAACAATTCCTTCCGTTTCCGACGCTGGAAGAGAGGTAAGCATACTTCTCATCAATATCTAAGCCTTCTCGCATTTTGTGCCGAATATGTATGAATCTGGAGAGCGAAAGGCATAGTTAATTCTGTCACAGTTACCTTGCCGAGAATTTTTAACGTTCTAGAACATTAGGGCTGTCAACAATGAAAAAGGACAAAGCAAGGAAAGGAGGATGCTGTGAGCTTAGGTAAATCAAGGGATACATATTGCATTGCACATTTTACGCAGCCGTGCTGCTCAACTGAAAGTGCGAGGCTCCTTCCAATAGCAACTCAGCAGACGAAGTGGTAATGCTTTATTACTACGGCTAAAAGATTTGCAATTCATAACGTTACCCGATATTTTACAGCAGTTCACGCGACATTAAACTGCATAGCATACCCAATGAAGGAATATTGTAAGGGCATTCGCGTAATTTAACTTAACACTATTAGGTAGCAACCAAGGCAACGTCGTATTTTTTAAAAGTATTTCGAAGAGCAAGATACTAGCGACTCATGCACTATCAGCCTTCAGACAGCAATGAAAAAATTTGTGATGCTTCACGTCGCTGTAATAGGTCGATGGTATTGCAACCAGCGTCCTTTTTCCACACACTTGAAGCAAAAATAAAAAAATCAGCTTGTGGTACACCGTACATGAAGGCTAAAGTCTGCTTACACTTGATAACACTTAGTGTACAGCAGGACACACACGACATATATTAAGTGATGCTTTTGCGGCATATATTTCGTTCTATGAGAAAGCATCGAAGTCGACATCCCGATTATAAACACCATAACTTTTGCATCTTTATTGAATTACCATATAAGCAGCACGCTTTAGCGGCACCTAACGCAGTACATACACCTGGATTACTTAAAGGCGACCACTCCATGTGGGTAGACATGATGGTGTATAAGTATTCATTTACACATTTCCATTTTCCCCCAACTTAGCCCCTGCTCTGTTTCAGTCGATGTAACCATTTACGGAACACTGGAGGCTTTTTCCGGGAAAAATCTTCTGTTCACCCTAAGTGTTACAATCCACGAGCTATGACCAGGTACGGTGACCGGATCAACTGCTCGGATCAACCCTTCCACAATGTCGTAGCACCGACGAAGCCGAGGGCGTGGCCAACTGGCTCAAACTGCATATTGGCCTTCCACCTTAACCAATTACCAATTGAATAAAGAAAAAAAGGCTTCCTCCTCCTATGCAAACAAAATGCAAGATGGTGAGGTTCAGGACACTTATCCTCCACACTGTAGCTTCCAACAGGTCAATCGCATTTCTTCCTACCATTGCCTTTTCGTTTAATGTGAACCCATATTTCAGTAACGAATACCAGGCATAGAGCAATAACACAACTTCTGTGTGTAGAGTTCATATGCCATTTCATTTTGAAGGGAAGTCATTCACGCGAACCTACCTGTCAACATTCTGATAACAATAAAATGCCTTTACATGACCTATGTGGCTCCCTCGAATGCAACGCGGAATCCCAACTCCATGGGATAATGGCACAATGGCTGCTTTCGCCGGTCCGGCCATTTTGGAGAGCAGGATCCTCAGAGTTTGACAGCCGAGGTGTACTTGGCATCTTCAACAGTGTGAATTCCAGCATCAACAAGAACTAAAGCTTCGACGCACAGGCATATGCCAGATCGGTCGATTGATTGATTTCTTGCGGTTTATTACCGCCCCAAAACTATCTCGGTTATGAGAAACGCCGTAGTGGAGGTCTCCGGGAATTTTGACCACCTGGGGTTCTTTAACGTGCACAGAGAGCATACAGCACACGGGCCTCAGCATTTCGCCTCCATCGAAATGCAGCCGCCTGTGCCAAATATACGCGGAAGCAGCAAAAATCTTGCTGTTTTCAACATTTCCAAAGAAAAGGCAGCTTTATCTTCCCTAGTATCATCGAAGTTTCGCTACACTTTCGCTTCTCCTAAATAAGGTATTGGCGAGAAAACACACGACGTATGAACATGCAATACCAAATTTCTAGCAATATAATAATTGTCACTTACGTTTGGCACATGATACAGCATGTAATATCTTCAATGGGCACAGAGTAACTATGAGCAAATTTCGCATATCATATATCTGTAGAGTGAACATCTTATGGCTCTCACGCCATCAGTGCAGTCTTTATTTTATATGGGCCATACTCCGTGCTTCACACGAAGTGATGCAGATTTAGAAGATATAAGTTCGAACCGAATATATTTGACATCGTGCTTCCTATTGTCTTCTCCCTCCATGAGGTCGTGACCTTTCTGTTCTCCGACTTCAAAGCGCAAGCAGGCATTTTCTTTCACATCTCAATTAAGGTACCTGTTCCTACAAAGCAGTATGCTCACAGATACGCTGCAAAGTGCGCCAGCCTTCGCTTTCACCTTTCGCAAGGAATCATCTGTGAATAAACGCGTTCAACCTTCACGAATAAATTGTCTAAGTCGAATGAAATGGCTTTGCAAATGCGATGGCGCTACCATCTGAGCTAAAGCCTCGAAGTACGGAAGAGATGAAGATGTGACGTGTAGCCATTCGCATATGACGCGTGTGGAGGTATTTGACGGCTAATGCTGCTGGTGTAATGTGTATATATAAAGAAGGAGAGAGAGAGTAAACTAGCAGACACGACTTCGCAGTTAACGTTTATAACTGCGAAGTCGTCTCTGCTATTACCGCGGAAGCGTTTCTTGGCTAGGTTGGCGAGAGCGCGCGCCCAGCTTCCGTCCGCAAAAACCGTGCCCGGAAAGCACGTGACCTTTCGCGCTGGAAGTGACGCAGGCACCAACACTCGCCATAGCGGCAGCCTGCTCGCGCTCCGCTCTGCTGCAGCTACCTGCAGCGGTGTGAGAACGCGTGCGCGAAGGCGCGCTTCCAGCTGCGCGGCGTTGCAGTAGAAGCACTAAGTGGATGAACGCGCCACCTAGCCCATTGTTCGTCGCCGCCATGCGTGCCGAGTTCCATCTCGAAATGAAGACACCCACTGAGGCCATCATGACGTCGAGATGTACGTCGATCGATCTCGCATTCACCACAGACCAATTGTGTGAGATGTTATGTATGTATCCACCTACCACTCGGATCGCAAAGCCGTGGTAGTGTAGTATTGTGCAGCATAGTGCAGGTGTTATGTAGTACGTCGTCACGGAACGATAAGAGGGTGACGACACCAGTGACTGTCGAGTGACACCACCCACGACGCCGCGGCGGTGGTACTACTTCAACATGCCCGAGACCTGGCTCGGGCATATCTGCGTACACTGCCTGGATGACAAAATACACGAGGACATGTGAAGTGTCGAGAACACTTAGATGGCATCAAATCATCTAAATCAACATAATCCGCCCTCCTACATTGCCTCAGTCTTTAGAACACAACTCGGCAACACCAGTTTGCAACACCCCACCACGCAAACAACCTAGCCAAAAGAAATGCTTTCACGTTCTCATCTCATAAGAATATGCTTAGAGATTGCCGAACTTTCCCTATTGCAAAAACCAGCGCCTCCAGTGCATTTCCAGTAGGTTTTCCGTACTGGGACCACTGGAAACGCGCTGGGAACGATCATATTTCACTGGGCCGTACACACTGGGACGCTGGCAGCGCTGGCTTGCATTTGTGTGCGCCGGCGTTGTACTGGGACAAGCTGGCATAGCTGGAATGTCACTGGTACCAGTGAGAGGCTCGCTGGAAAGCGCTGTACACTGGGAGGCTGCGCGCTGGCACGAGTGCGGAACACACTGGAAGCAGCCCAGAGACGCTGGCGCTGTTTTCACAGGCGCGCGCTCTGCACTGGGCCAGTATTAGTTGGTTTCACTAGGTGTGAGGACTCTTCGAACATTTACGGCTGGGCCGTACTTTATCGCTGCGATCTACAGTGTGCAGCAATGCGGCATATGGCGTTCGCGCGCAGTAAGCGCTAGCAGCTGTGAATGTTTACGCTTGTGCATGTTCCCCGCACTTTGCTCAGACCCACAATGTCACGTCTATGAACCACTCTGGTAATAGTTCTGCTGTAGTGTTCACTTGTGTGGAGGAGCCGGTGCAAATAACAGTAAAATTTTACATCGCCGCGAAATTTAATGACGCTCTCAAAGCGTCGACCCCAACTCACGCAGGAAAAAAAAAACAAAAAAAACACTAATTACCACCACGCTGCAAATGGACCTCAGGCGATTGCTGTACTTTCAAATACTTTAAATGCGACAAAAATTAATCATGTCAGAAAGCTTCTTGAGATAATATACAATAATTTTAGCTTTCTCAAGCCGCAGAGGCGCGGTCGGTCTGTCCAAGTATGCTCCCAGTGAAGCTTGTGCATAGCGTGCCCGCCGAGTCCGTCTACAGGCGAACGGCACTCCAAGCGTTAAAAATACGCTACTACGACGAATCAAAATTACTGCTTAGTACAGCCTTGGCATCAGTTAACCTGAACAGTTGATTTTTATTTCTTCGCGGTGCTTGAAGATGAAGCGGTGAACATCGAAGCGACGCACTTTGAGCAAGCACATATATGCCACGGAAAGTTGCTGCCGCACTCTTTTATGACTCAAATGCAATCACTCATATTTGTCGATCAGTAGGGCTTAGTGAACAAAATGATGAGAGGTTTCCCACTGCACTGCGCTTCCTTTTTGCGAAGCGATGAACAGAATTGTGAGCTTCGATCAACCGGGGTATGTCAGACACTGGTACTGCCGCTCTCCTAAAATATCAACGTTTGAGCGAGAAAACTGCTCAGTGCCACTTGAAGTACACGTTGAATTATCGAGTGGCATTATAGTCTACACGAAACGCATCTAAATACATGCCGACTATTCGTAAGAGCAATAAAAGGCTATCGAGTTCACGCCGTAACAGCCGATAGTCCCTGCCCGTCGGTCTAGTTATATTTTGTCGGTATTAGATATGAATTCTATGGTATACTGACTGCTGTCGCCATTATTCGAATGGCATGTGTGATCGGCGGCTTGTTTCATTTGCCTGACAAAGGTGTGGGAGTTTAATTGCGCATAAGAAGCGCGTTGGCCTTGTGTACCCCTGCAAACGAAGTCTGACGGCATGTCACACCGCTGACTAGCCTGTTTACGCTCACTCAAGGAAGTTCTGGCATGGCGCAGTGGTAGTGCGCTGGGTTGGCAGTGCAGAGGTACCACGTTCGAATTCTGTTCGCGTGAGGATTTTTTTCAGTGCTTTATTTTGTTTTTTTTGTTAGAATGCGTCCTCTCGCTTTTTTATATTTGTGCATTATTTAGCATGCATGGTAGGGAAGCACAACGTTTTTTTTGCTATAAAGCGGTTTTGCGTGCCAGTAACCCACGCCTCCCAGTATCCCGTGGCACGCCAGCGTGCCAGCATACAGCGTCACACTGGGCCCATAATCCGGCATGGCGCTGGACGCTGGCTCCCAGTGGTGCTGGGTTTTCCAATAGGGTTTGTTTTACTCCGTATAGGTTTATCCCATTGAGCACAAGTTGGTTGATTTGTGGGGTTTACGTCCCATAACCTCCTGTGATTATGAGAGACGCCTTAGTGGCGGTCTCCTAAATTTTGACCACCTGAGGTTCGTCGACGTTCACTGTTATCACACAGTACACGGGCCTCAACATTTCACCTGCATCGAACTGCAGCCACCTCAGCCGTGATTCGGTCCCGCGACCTTCGGATCAACAGACGAGTACAATAACCACTAGGCCACAGTGGCGGGGCCATTGAACACAAGTTCCTCTGTATATATATATATATATATATATATATATATATATATATATATATATATATATATAACTGAAGTGGCGATGCGCCTCTTAGAGAACGACGGTTTATTAAGTCAACGTTTCGGTCGGAGCCCGACCTTTCAAGACCACACACACACACACACACACACATATATATATATATATATAATATATATATATATATATATATGTCTGTTGCTCATAAGTTGTTTCTAACAAATAAAGAACGAGCCCTTGACCCCTTCCCTTTCGTTATATATATATATATATATATATATATATATATATATATATATATATATGCTCGCCAGCATAGCCACTATCAACACCCGATTTTGTTGTTGTTGTTATGTGGGGTTTAACGTCCCAAAAACAGCTATGATTATCAGAGAAGCCGTAGTGGAGGGCTCCGGAAGTTTTGACTGCCTGGGGTTCTATAACGTGCACTGACATCGTACAGCGCACCGGCCTCAACATTTCGCCTCCATCGAAATGCAGCCGCCGCGGCCTGGATTCGATCACGCGACCCTAGCACCCGATTTTGAATTAGAAAATGGGTGCCATAAATGAAATGTCATCATCTTCAGCAGACACGGACCACTTGGCGTTTACCGACCACAGTAGCTCAGTAGCACAACGTCACTTGATCGAATCCCCGCTACGCGGGCCACATTCGCTGGTTGGAAAATGCGAAAAAGCCCCGTCGACGTAGATTTAGCGGCCTGTTCAAGTACCTCGAGTGGTGAAAATTACTGCAGGGCCATCCAATACGGGACCTGCTTCATATCACGTTGTTGCTTTGGCACGTAAATCCCTATCCTGCATTATTAGGCATGTTTCATTGCATAACACGTCCACAACGCTGCAGTAAGTGCTTCACAAGTGGTTGTCTGGCGGTTGCAGTGTGGTATTGGCTGGCTTCAAGATGGACAACCTGGATGATGGCAGTGATAATCAATGGATCGCAAGTAACATTTTTTTCCCTAAAAAAATATTGTACTAAGAAATCTAAAATTGCCGGAAATATGCCGGGTATACTGTGGTGCTTGTTGCCTAGCAACAATATGACTTGATTTGACGTCGAGAGTGAAAATGGGCAGGTTTCATCTTTCTTTATAAGGCAATTTTGCGTCGAACTAGTAATCGTTGTCACAGTCCACGCAAAGAATTTCTCTCATTACAAGCACAGTTGCTTACTCGTACCATTGAACTGAGGTATAGGTGGTACTGTACATACAGTTCACTTCCAAGCGAAGTGTTCACAAATTGTCGCGAGCGAACTTCTCCGTAAGATTAAGGCATCAAGGCGTATTACGAGAGACTTGTACCCGAAATTCTTTGGAACATGAGGAATCCAATTATTATGCCTGCCATCATTGTAATACCTATAATGTTGCTTCTTTAATAACGCATAGCAATCGAAGTTGTAGAACTATTACACGCACACGCCGAATGTGAACGCTGAGGAGAGCTGTCTTCCTATGTGGCGACTGTGAAAGGTCACGGGCAGCAAAACGTCTAACAGTGAATAGGCTAGTGTACCAAAGTCCAATGGCGGGTTTCAACGCCACGGGATCGATGAAACGCAGTGCCTGTAACACAAACTTTGGCAATTGTAATTGATGGTGCTACAACGACCATGACATGCGAACAACAACGAAGTTCACCTCCTTGATTGTTTCACGTGCGAATTTGCTATCAGATACCGTAATTGTACCTTATAATCCATCGAGCTCAACATGTAAATATTCATGAGCACTCCTGCGCATTTCGAGGTGCTTCATCTAAAATAAAAGTCAAGAGCACGGTTAGCTTTCGACTTTTATTAATCAGAAAGATGAAGGGTCCTAGACTGAGAGACAGAAGCCTTTATTAATATCTCGTAGTCATCGCCATAGCTTTCAAGATTGTTATCATGGCCGAAATTATCTTGAACAGACGTAGTCTCGTATTGTTCTGCATTTATTAATCCGAATGGCCAAAAAGACGGACACTGTCGTTGTCTGCATGTTGTGCTTGCGCCTGCGACATGTACACCAGGCAGTCGCAGTATTGAAAGTATAGCAGTGTGGTGAGGTCATGTGTAGAACAGAAGAAAGAAGCCCCCGTGCGAACGCTGCACATTAGGCAGACTAAACGCGCACTCTTTGGGACTTGAAGTAATGATGATAACGGTTTCGTGATACGAACCATAATTTATGCGAGCCATACACGCTTCGCATTTAAATATTGGCCGTGTGTCTGCGTGCTTCGCTGTATATGTCGTCGAAAGACGATAGTCTTCTGCCGGCCGTACTATGCTCCTTGAGATATGGACGCCATCTGGCAGCGCCGTCGGGAAACATGAGCTTGTGCAGAACCGCTGGGCAACTGCCAGGTGGCAGCACCAAATCGTCGACAGAGGACTTTCTCGTTCATAGCGTCGCATTTTTAGCGCAGCCTAAGAAACACTAGGGTTTTAGAACTGCGTAGTTATGTATTTTCTAATAAAGGAACACACCACCTAATACTTGCGTATTAATGTTGCGCCTCAGATTTGCTTAATATTTGCTTTTTTATCGACAATGTCGACAATTATGAACGCAGCTCCACTTCAAAATGGCGGGACGTTAGGCAAGTGCTTAAACTTTGGCCGGGTGGCTGAATCGTGTGACAAACAAACAGAAAGACAGACCAAAATGTCTGCGTTCAAGTATCCCAAGAAAGACTATCGTCTTTCAAATAATGGGGGGGGGGGCGCTTTGGATAACGTGAGCGGTATTACATCTCAAAACCACCATATGATTCTCACAGACACCTTAAATGGAGGGCTCCTCAATTTCCGAATACACGGAGTTGTTTGAGCATGCACTCAGCTTGTTATTACACGTGCATCAACATTCCGCCTCCATCGATGTGGAGCTGCCGAAGCCACGATTTCATCCCGCGAATTTCAGATCAGCAGCCGACTGTAAAAGCCACTAGACAGCCGTGGTGTGGCATGCAGGACTGTCATATCATGAAGCGAAAGGAAAAAGCAGCTCATTGCAGCACGGAATCGACACCTTCGCCAGCGAGCACGTCTTTGTGTTCCGTCGCAACACTTACCACACCCTATGGCCTGAAAAATTCACATAAGGTGTCCTAGTACGCTTACCCACCACTGGACACTCATCTCAGGGGCGCAGGGAACTATACTTTGCGCCATATTGTTTTCTAGACCATGGCAAATTGGCTGGAATTTTCATCAAAAGAGGAATTTACTGTCCTTAAATTGCTTCATTCGGAGAGTGACAGCGTAGGCATAGCCAGGAACAAGCCCACTAGAAAGTAACAGTTCTTCCGCGTTGTTCATTGTCTCAATGGTGAGCTTAGTAATTGATTTTGCTTCACAATAGACCCAATAAAAACAACTGAGTCGCACTGCAATATTTACGACAGCGAGAAAGTAGCCAGCACCGATTTTAGTTTTTTGGAACAGGTAAAGCTGGACTTCCGTACACGTCTGACCAATGTACACGGAATACATTTTGTGACAAAGGTGATCGTCGAAACACGGCCTAGGATCAAACAATTGCAAAAAGAGAACAAAGCGCTGCGGCAACATCTGACGTCTAGTAAAATCAGTGACCGCCATTAATAAGCCGACACCTGCTTCACGGGTATGACGTCAACGCTGAACTTCCTAGTATCAGCCTAGTAACGAGGAAGCGAATAATGAGCAAAGAACAACTAGAAGAGAGACCTCATCGCCAATGTTTCTGCGCGTTAAAAAGCCTTTGCGTATTCTCCAAGTTTTCATGATGGCAAGATTTCGGGCAGAGGTCAATAATAAACGGCACGTGAGCTTTTGGAAGCATCCTGTATTAAAGAAAGGGCAGTGAGTATGGAAGTGAAACGGCGATTGCTTGGTTTGCCACAATACTTTTCGTGTTTATTTTTTGTTCATTCCTGCGGTTATGATATCTTGGATATGCGCACCCGATAGCCTGCCGGATGTGTCTTGTGCCTGCGCATTGGAAGGAGTATATACACTGTTATTTCGTCAACATGCATTAAAATTGTTCGTAGCGTAAGCGTTGTAGTGCCTCCTGTTTGTGTTTTTTGCGTGTATCGGCGTTATCCCATGACGTTCAGCCAACACCAAAAAACCCTGGAAATACTCCTGGAGAATAAGTAGTTACAGGCACAAGTTGCTTGGAAAAGTAACTAGTTACCGGTAGCGCGGTACCAGTGACTACTAACTCTCACAGACTTCTCCAACTCACGAACTTCCGCGCCTCTGATCAAAGATATTGCTTAGGTGAATGTCGAAGAAGATGGATTAATGGTTTTAGATTCATTAGGATAAATTGCAGTACCTAAGGGAGATCTAAACTAGAAGAGAAGCTCAGAGGAGAGCGGAGGCTTGAATCCATGACCAGATCGCTAAAAACAATGGAGAGCATGATGACGGACGGTGTTCCTTGTCGCAAGGGTCAGTTATGGCCAAAAAGCGCCATGTCATGTGGTGGAAATTTGCTATGAGACTAGTGGATGTCATCGGGCTGTGTAATAGCCTAAAGGTTCGCGCGACAGTGGATTAGTCAGTTGGGAGATGGATACGAGTCTTGGCTGTAAATAGGCCGAAAGACAGTCGCTGCAAACTACCTAAAACAAGTATCTATTAAAATAATGTACGTGAAGAGTGGGTGCAATAACGACACAGGTGGCGATGAAGGAATAAATCTATGCCATTGATGATGCAAGAGCACCACCACCTCAGCGGAGCCCTTGAATACAAGGGCTGGGGGGGGGGGCTATTAACTCCCTACTGAAACGTTCCGTGTGGTCGTTCCAGTAATTCCCTATGTTTCCGTAAGTCTGATACATAAATATACGCAAAATATGAGGCAAGATTATCGAAAACCTATGGAAATTGTATGGAAAATATGGAAATATTGGAATACGGAACGGCACGGTTTCAGCAGGGTTGCGTTACTTTGCAGCAACAGCTTCCCGAGGGAGGCCGTGCTACAAATTACCAGGCCAAATTATTGATAAATCCTTGACCTCACCTAATAAGTGTACTACAATGTCAAAATTAAAAAGGGGACCATGATAGTGATAGTGAGCATGACACCCTCTTGTCCCAGGCAGGCAGGCAGGCACAGAACTTTATTTTTGTCCTGAGAAACTGCAGTTGGACGTCCCCTCTTGTCCCAGCTGAGCTGTTTACTCAGATTTCACGGGCGTGAAGGTGGCTTCAAACTTCTTCCTCGGCAGCGGCGCAAACAGCCAAACATGGAGCAATACAAGTGGACGGTGCAGGAGTTGTAAAGCACAAGTCCTGCAGGCGCCAGCTGTATACCTCTGCTATAACCACCTACGGAGTTTAGAAGTAGGCAACCGGCATAAGTTTAACCATTGCCCTCAGCTAAACGGAAGTAAACGGAACAGGTGTGGACAGGACCGGCGGAATGCAAGAGCAAAAAAAAATTCACAGCATATCCACGGAGTGAATGATGATGAGTGGGCGAAGCTCCGGATGTTCATCGTAAATCGTGCCGAGTTCCGGATTAATTTAGCCATGCTTCGTGCTGTATGGACAGACAACTGAGTTCTCTAGAACACTGTGGTATTCGTTTCGCGTCTTCTACCCTTCCAGAAAAGTTGTGAACAACTACTTAAAACTGGGGCTATTGTGATGTAATACGAAACGAAACCGAAACTGAGTGATGCCGGAGTAGACGAAGAGGAACCGGCGTGAACGCGTGATACAAGAGCGCGTACCAGCGTTCGAGGCGACGGAGAGGAACCGGCGTGAACTCGTGACACAAGAGCGCGTGGCAGCGTTCGAGGCAGCTCAGCGTTCGATGAAGACGAAGTGGCTACGACGGACAACTACGGCAGACAAGCCGACGCCTTAAGGAGCTTCGCCCCTAAAAAGCCAAGGTGTAAGGAGGAGAGACACGAAAGGGCGACTGCCGATTTGTTCAAGGCCAGTCCGGATCAGTCCGGGGTTCCCGTACAGGAAGAACGGGCCAAAGGGGTGAGATGCCTCCGACGTGGCGACTTAAATGTTCCTAACACCCGGCATTGGCTGAATAAACAGGGGCGCCTTATCCCTGGGCACGGCTAAACCACGCACGGCAACTAATGTCACGGCTAAGCCAGGCATGGCTACCTCCTCACTAACTCGGCGACCTAGTGTCACCACACACAAAGCGCCTACAGTAGAAGCATACGCTCCCCCGGGACTAGTTATGAGAAGGCGATGCGAACGGTACCCAATGAGTCTATGGTGTTCACTCTTAAAGGTGACGCTAAAGCATTCTCGAACATTTTTCGTTACATTTATTGCATTCAAAGGCTACGTTCTGCATTCTTGCAAAAGTTCCGAACGCATACTTTCAAATTACTTAGAGCTGAAGCTCAGTTTGCCTGTTCGATATAGAACCGGGTTGGGTTTCCAGGAATAATTTCTGAGGCCGGAAGAAGCAGCTGGTTTTCAGCATTTATTCACGATTCTTCTTCACAGGCTCTACGGGGTACTTGCGGCACAACGTTCTGCAGTCGCCATTTACGCAAACTTTCTGCAAAATCGAAAAAAGGAAGAAAAATGTAAACGATTTACCAACTATACGCTGGAAGAACTCAGCAATATTTATACAGAAAACAAGAAAAATTTGCACACATATGGGCTACACAATACGTCAATTAAAACGAAGATGTAGCAGAGAGACCAGATTTACACCCGAAAGACAAGAAGAATACACTCACGGATGACATCGAATAAAGGAAAGGTCTTACTATCTTATTAAAGAAACCGTAATGGCAGAGTTCCTGAGAAACTGCACATTGATATTGATACGTAGAAAAGCAATACTTCGCTTTATTTATGGCAGGACAAGGGGAAACCGACACATCAAATCAGAAAAAACATTTACTACGTTTAACCTTACCGAAAATGACACGCACGTTTTGTTTTGCTTTGTTAATTGCGTTGCTCGAAATAAAGCAATCACTCTCTAACATCGTTGAGTGCTTGTTACATTTCGACTATGCTCTTGCCTCGTCTTAGGGCTTCTCTTCTTAATGTGCCCTATTTTTACACAGCCAAATTTATTACAATATGCGTCATCATACTGCAGCCATCGAGCATTGACTGCAAGATTACTGAGCGAATGCCAAACGCTAAATCATCGGAGCTTATTTATTATTTGAAGAGGGCCGAAGAGGATAATTAACGTAAACAATTCTTTGGCGAATGTAGTGGTGTACTTGTATTTTTCAAGTTATAAACGCACGTACTGCGCCAGCTCTCACGAAATTCTCTAAGTGTATAATGGAACGCAGCGTGGTCTGCACTATATTTCACAGTATATGCGCTGAATAGATTTTATATAATATTAGTTACAAAGCATGGCTTTGCCAAACGCGTTTTTTTAGTTTCTGGGCACTGGCTCTTTCCGAAATATGAAGTTCAGAATAAGTTTTTTAGAATATATTTGGAGTTTATCAGTTTATAAGCGTAACTAATTAATAAACACTGCATTACCTGACAATGATCAATTGTGATCCCTTCAGCAGTATTTCTTGCTCAATTAAATGTGATTTTTACGCGGCCAAGCTCCATATGAAATTTTCGTCGTCTATTATAGGCCCCAGGCGTAGCGCGTTTGAGGAAAAAAAAAAACACGGTTGCACTGATAGTGGTATTTTCGTGAGAACTTGTCTTTACGTAGTTCTGTAGTTGTTAGTAGGTTGGTTTTACGCAATAATGGCAGCCAAAAACCCCCCAAAATATTAAAATATTCTTTTCTTGAAATTTGAACGGACACATCTGTGATGCACGTAAATACATGGTACGTCTTCTTTCTTTATCTAACAGCCACGAATCTTTTATAACACAATCTTCTTTGTGCTGCCTTTCTAGAAGCAAAACACGGCTTCTAGAAGGAATTTAAGATCTCACTCAGCTATTTACACTGACAAACAGAACATTAATGAATGAATGGACCACGTACTTCTTTAGATTCTTCTCCTTCGACGCGGGTTTCTTTGCACGGGGAGTGTTCTCCTTCGACGTCGGTTTCGTTGCACGGAGAGTGATCCGGAAGAAGTGTTCTTAGCGTTTTGTTTTGACTTTCCGAATAGCAGCTAGCATAGCACCTTGCAGTGCAGTTGTCCTGAAATACCAAACTGCATTTTAATTCGCAAAAATGTGTGTTTCTTGCTCTTACCCTCTCTTATATTTATTTTTATTTCATTTTAATTTGACTGGAGGGCTTTGTAATTCATCATCTCCCTTTGATTTAACTAATTCAAGCTAATTCACTACATATATGGTTAGTTCACACCCACGCGCCAACGTGGCGCCCACGTTCATTTACCCGGACCGACATGTGGCAGTACGGGTCACACGTCACTTTTCAGACCATTCGGGTTCCCAGGGTACTCTAGACATTATTCATAGACCAGGTAAGGCGCTTTCACTTCAATAATCTGCATTTTTTGCTTCATTAGCGAGCGGGTGGGAATTTTCTCACAAAGATCAACTTGACGCATAAGGCAGGTTGATCAAACGCACAGTTAACGCAAACCACTGTGTCCTATAAAAATGCAAATATGTGCTGGTACAGAGACGGGGTGAACGTTCTATACACCTAGGCAGTGTCAAAAATGATGGTGATTGATAAGGTCTTGCATGCTCCGGCTGAGGTTAAGAGGCACGTCGCGTTCTACAGGGTAATTTTGACAAAATTACCCCTGACTACAGGGTAATTTTGGCAACGTGGGGATTCTTTGACCACGTGGAGTTCAAAACAACCCCATGTGTGGTTCTTTCGGACTATTCTTCCCTTTATCAAAACTATTAGATTATAGCGTACCACCTTTCTGTGGTAGTAAAGAACGCAGTTCCATTATCATCTTATTGAATAGCGTGTGATGTAAAAAAATGTTGCTTGGTCATGACATGAAAACGCATAAACGCTAAATATCCGCTACCTGAAAAATTAACGTAAACAATTCTTTGGCGAATGTAGTGGAATACTTGTTCAAGTTGTAAGTCGCGCGTGCTCCCGTGTACTTACAGTGCTTTTACAGAACCCCACGTGCTCAGATCGCCACATGGGGTTCATTTGACTACGTGGGTTCAAAACCAAGTGGGGTTCAAAACCAAGCTTCGACCACGTGGGGTTCAAAACCAAGCATTGAGCACGTGGGGTTCAAAGCCAAGCTTCGAGCACGTGGGGTTCAAAAGACCCCACGGTTCTTTTCAACCAAGCTTTGAACCATGCTTTTGAACCAAGCTTTGACTGTGTGGGGTTCAAAAGAACCCCACATAGTCAAAGCTTGGTTTTGAACCTCAGTTGGCTTTTGAACCCTACGTGGTCAAAAGAACCCCATGTGAGGTCTTCTGACCACGTGGGGTTCTGTAAGAGCAGGTAAAGTACACGGGAGTACGCGCGGTATAAAATCATGGGGTTCTTTTGAACCCCACATAGTAAAAGCTTGGTTTTGAACCCCATATGATCAAAGCTTGGTTTTGAACACCACGTGGTTAAGGAACTCCATGCAGGGTTCTTTCGACCACGTGGGTCTCTGTAAGAGCACGTAAAGTACACGGGAGCTTTTTTTTTGACTTCGCCATCGTCGAAACGCGACTGTGGCGGCCGGGATTCCAACTCGCGACCTCGATCTTTTCGAGCCAATGCTCTAGCCGCTAAGCTACCGCGGTGGGTGAAGTGAAAGCTTACCGCTGCAAAGCGCATGTCACCAATTTCCGGAAAAGACAGATTGCAGACCTGGTCCCTATTTAGCACTTCTCCAAGAAGCTCACTTGTGTAGTGTTTCTTCTTTATTTTTCGCTCTCCATTAGTTATTTTTAGGCACTCTCCCTGCTTCGAGCTGAAAATACAGAGAGGGTACTGTCAGAAGTGCTTTAGGACTGCGTACGTTGCTCATACATCATGGCATGAATATACAAGACTAAGCTCAGCAGCCAAAACTAATCGTATTTGGGCGACGGGAATATCGGGAGCACATTACGCTATGTCCTCCGAATAAGGTGTCATCCAAGGCACTCCTGCGTTAAGTATAACGGAGAGAAACTGCTCACTATGCGAATGGCTCATTTCCCTCCACAATCGCGGTTTTCTGCATTGTTATCTATTATATTACTATCCTTGTATACGTACCTTACGCTCTATCAATTTCACTGAAGGACTACGGCTCCATTTCGTTACGGACAATTGCGCAGCATATCTTCTACAGCAGCACTCTTGTTTGGGTTGGTTGGTACGTTCTTGCGCCTGTCCTGTCTTCTTTCCTTTCTTCGTCCGTGTCTTTTTGTGTTTTTTTTGCGCTACCGTGCTTGTGTCAAGTACCTTCTACAAATTGCGTGTGGAATTGATGGCTGTCATCTCAGCTGAAGTCATGCATAAATAGCTTTCCCGGTCCTTCACTCTAGCTGGGTTTTAGTGGGTGCACGTGTCGCGCATGCGTTCAAAGAAGGCCACGATTTTGAATTTCCCAAAGAACAAATATTCCTGCAAATATCACTTACACAAAACGTTTAAAATCCCGTAAAGTAATGAATCCTAATCCTTGTGGAGAAAAGTTAGGTTGCCCGAGGCTGCGTCCAATACAGCAGTGTTTGAGCAAGCGCGGCCTAAGTGAGTTCAATACTTTGGGAATCATGGAGCGTCGGCATTGACATACCATGTGAAATTTCGTTGTAATCTTATTAAGATACAGCTAGTCTGGATTATTTGCAATGATTGCCGCCCCCACTTTCCGGTCATGGTTAATGCTGATTGCCGGCGACAGGAGCTCGTTAAAAGGCCCCCGAAACGGTGTTTTGACACCGCGTCCCTTATTAGTCTACGTCATTATTAACTTATTCATGCCATTAATTACCCGAAGAATCTTCCACCAAGGCAGGTAAAGGCCTCCCTCCATGTCCC
The DNA here is from genome assembly GCA_013339685.2 of Hyalomma asiaticum. Lineage (NCBI taxonomy): Eukaryota > Metazoa > Arthropoda > Arachnida > Ixodida > Ixodidae > Hyalomma > Hyalomma asiaticum. Next base: position 51,257,210 of record CM023488.1, read on the forward strand.
TGCTGTTCCCCTCAACTCGCTTAGTTGCGTGCTCCTCACTAGCGACGGTTTGCCTCTTAATGCCAGGCACTGTGCCGAAGCCTCAATAGAGACTTGGTGCCCCCACGAGCTACTGAGGCGTGCTGGCTTCAATAGCGGTAGGGCGGCTAGAATAGCAGCCCAGTGCTTCGCCGGTTAAGAGCTATTGGTGCCCCACCGGAGACGCGAGTGAGCGCCGCCAGGTGCCGTGGTGCTACCGCGGGCTGGCCCTGCGGCGCTTCTGACGTCGGTCCGGCATAATCCAATCACATCATTTCAAGGTCTAAGGGCATAAGCCTCTTTAGGGAGTGTCGTCAATTTTTAACAATTCGCCTATTTACCCCTTTAGGCGCGAATTACAGTTTAGTGCAAATAAAGCCGTTAAATCTTTACACGTCGATTTCTTGGCACTGCATATTCCACTCAAGCAAGAAAACGCGGTTACATTTTGAAACGATCGGTATACAGTGAGTATTTGTATTAGAGCATCATTATATGTTTATTCGTAAGCCAGCCATCCTTAATTTTGTCACCAGATGAATCACGGGTAAGTCTTGAAACATGGACGGAGTTTGTCATTGACTGCGTTCACTATGAGTCGAAGAAAATTTATATTACAAAGGAGACTTATTGGAGATGAGGTAACGGCAGCCGGTAGAAGGATCTGCCAAACACGGCCTATGAGCTCGAGCACCTGCTGCACACACAATACTTCTGCCTCTGCGCCGGTACTCTTCTTCTTCATTACAATATTTTTTTCATTGATCTAGGAGGGTACTATGTCAACCCACTCATCAAACGTAGCAATACCTTCAGAAAATTAATTGCTTCCAAATACGAGCCTCACCTTGCCGAAAAAGTGACGGCTTCTCGAGTATGTCGAGGTTCTTAATTTATGGAAATATCAATGTTTCTTGAACTTTCGTAGCCTATTTCCGACTCAACTGCTGAAAATAAGTTGCGTACACTTGTGTACGCCTCCTATGAATGGGCTAAAAGAACGAACGGTCCCCTATAAGCGTACGCTCCCGGGTGTTGGATAAATATACGTAGAACACCGAGTAATGTACGTTTATCAGACACGTGCAAAATGACTTCCATAACATCAAATGTCACTCATAATGCAACCCATCCACCTCTTTGCTGAGACGATTTCTCATAGAATGAGGTATGCTGCTGGTGTTATTTTTTAGGTTCTTTAGCTTACCTTGCAAGCTGAGTAATTGCATCATTGCAGCACGTCGAAAACTTCATGCTGTTGCTGCTATTACTCAGGTAGGACATTATGAAGCCATCGTACCAAGGGCATGCCACCGATGAGAAGTACGAATATTGCTGGCCGTCGTGTGGACAACCTAGCCTAGTTTCCGGGAATGTAAATGAAGAAGACGGAAGCAGTTTATCAACAAGTCTAACACGTCAGGTTATGATACGTTCATCTGAGTTGTTTCGCTTATGAAATCTATCATCCTTGTTTTGGTGGATAAAACCTTTAAACATTTGTGTAGAAAGCACTTTTTACAGGATATAGCATGTCAAGGGTAACAAATCAATCGGACTTGCAAGTTCGGCATATGACTAGGACAACTGAAGAACAAGCGAACAGAAAAATAATTAAAGTGAAAAATAAAGCAACGCACTTTCCAAGTAAGCCCATTATGCCATTCCACTATCGTATAATGGGAACCTGTTGAACGTCACTGTGTGACCATATACTTTTACGAGGCTCGTATTGTAAGCGATCGTGCAGACATGTTGGGAAGGTGAAAACAAGGGGACACCAACCAAGTTATAATCATCAAAAGTAAAATTTACTCCTAAAGATGAAAAAACCCGACGTTTCGGGTCCCACTCGGACTCTTCTTCAGGGTTGACTGGAGGGCACCAGACAGCAGCAGTGCTTATAATGCCTTCTTTTTCTTGTTTCTTTCTTTTTTTCTTCTCTCTCCCTTCCTTTCTCACTTTCTCTTTTTCCGGTTCTTCAGACCGAGGGGGTCATGCTAGTGTTGAACCAGGTGCCGGAGTCCGCTAAAATAGACACTTGGCATTGCACCTGCAGACCGGTTCACGTTACCTAGTGTCGCCTGAATGTGCCATGATTCGACAAAAAGCCGCTTGTGAAAACTGGTTTCCAAGTCGAGGACGCGGGAGTTGTCAAAATCGATGCGGTGGTCGTGCACCTCGCTGTGTTCAGCTAATGCACTCCGTTGTCTGTCGAACTTGCGGACATCGTTCATGTGTTGTCGTAGCCTCTCTGGGAAGTTCTTGGTCTCTCCCACGTACGACGCGCCGAAATCTGAACAAGGAATGGAGTAAATCACACCTTGCGCTCTCTCCCTCGGCAGCCTGTCTTTTGGGCGCGGAAAGAAACGGCCAAGCGTGGAAATTGGCTTGTGTGCTACTCTCATTCCCTGCTCAGACAGCACACGTGCGAGTGCTTCGCTGGTACCCTGAACCTAGGGAATACACACACGTATGGGCTCGGAATGCGGCGGGTCAGTGTCCTTTACGTGTGTGTATTCCCTATGTTCAGGGTACCAGCGAAGCACTCGCACGTGTGCTGGCTGAGCAGGGAATAAGAGTAGCAGACAAGCCAATTTCCACGCTTGGCCGTGTCTTTCCGCGCCCGAAAGACAGGCTGCCGAGAGAGAGAGCGCAAGGTGTGATTTACTCCATTCCTTGTTCAGAGTGCGGCGCTTCGTACGTGGGAGAGACCAAGAACTTCCCAGAGAGGCTACGACAGCACACGAACGATGTCCGCAGGTTCGAGAGACAAAGGAGTGCATTAGCTGAACACAGCGAGGTGCACGACCAGCGCATCGATTTTGACAACTCCCGCGTCCTCGACTTGGAAACCAGTTTTCACAAGCGGCTTTTTGTCGAATCATGGCACATTCAGGCGACACCAGGTAACGTGAACCGGTCTGCAGGTGCAATGCCAAGTGTCTATTTTAGCGGACTCCGGCACCTGGTTCAACACTAGCATGACCCCCCTCGGTCTGAAGAAGCGGAAAAAGAGAAAGTGAGAAAGGAAGGGAGAGAGAAGAAAAAAAGAAAGAAACAAGAAAATGAAGGCCTTATAAGCACTGCTGCTGTCTGGTGCCCTCCAGTCACCCCTGAAGAAGGGTCCGAGTGGGACCCGAAACGTCGGGTTTTTTCATCTTTATGAGTAAATTTTACTTTTGATGATTATAACTTGGTTGGTGTCCCCTTATTTTCACCTATAATTTCGTCCCAACCATACAGATCTCTGTCAAATGTTCACCTTTAAGACATGTTGGGAAACGCGGCTTTTGAAGCTGACAGCCAAATCTGAGAAAATGCCAAGAAGACAAGGCACAAATGCGGCGGATTTAGTTGACCGAAGACACTGACAATTTCATATGTGAAGCTTGAGGAGCGTTAAAGGGGACCTGCAAAACTTCTTCAAGATAGTCTGAAAACCGTACCAGTCGTGGCATTTCCTGTGAGCTAGTCAACGAAGTATTAGTGCGCTGAATGCACAGGGAATTGAAGATTCATATATAGCTAGAAATTTTCATATATAGCATTTTCATATACAGCTAGAAATCGCCTGCTCTCGTTTTAACAAATACGTCACAAGCGCTACCGACTATAGACTTAAACTGAAAACAAAGAAACGACTGCCGATTCAAAACGAACAAATAAAGTACTACCGAGGGCGCTTCTGCGATTACGAATAAAAGAGTGAATGAATGAACAGATTTTATTTCTGAAAGACATACAGAAAAACCAAGCGAAGCTAAAGGCCATCCGGCCTGACGTGGCCATGTTGCGTGAAATGTACAAGATTAAATGTCCTGGAAATGGTGCTGCCGTTGGTCCGGAAAACAGTGCTGCCGGTGGACAAGAGAACTGTTGCTCGTTAAGGGTAACAAAGTGGGTTCCTAGAGAAGGCAAGCGTGGCAGGTGGCGGCAGAAACTTAGGTGGGCATATGAGATCAGAAAGCTTGCGGGAATAATTTGGGCACAGTTACCACAGGACAGGGATAATTGGACATCTATGGGAGAGGCCTTTGCCCTGCAGTGGAAGTAGACACGCTGATGATGAAACAGTGCTACACTTTATAATAATTGTCCAAATGTACGGAGCAGCAAATAATTATAATGCAAAAGCATGACAATTTACAACATAAGCTACATAGACAAACAAAATCAGGTGTCGTGGCTCTTTTCCGTAGTATAAAAATAAATACAAACGGCACAAAAATGCAATTTTACGTTACACTTTCACTAAGATCACTAATCGTAATGCTACTTCAAGCGATGGGGCCGATCTTCCTTGTGACGTTATATGGTGAAAGAAGAGCACGTGGTTCCAGGCGTATATAAAGGGACTGTGTACCGCTCGCGCATATTTTCGTTGGAGTGCAAACTTGAAGATCCTTACTTACACCGATGAAAACGAGCATGTGGTACCACTTAAGGAATCAGTAATATTTTTAACTTGGCCCTGAATGTCGTAAAAAATGACCTGTGACGCCATCTTCGGTGATGAGTGTCAATCTCCAAATGTAACGAAAAAACCAAGAAATATTTACGCAGGAACTAAAAAGCTAACTTTCAGTGACAGATTGAAATAGCCTATCAACCGCCATAGAAAAAGGTTATTGATATCTCATATTTATTTTCCAATACACACTGAAGTGACAAGGATAAGAGAGAAACAAGCAACAATGCGAGCAACGATCACGCATATTTTACTTGTTTTTTATGTTTCTCCCAATACATTCAAACTTAAGAGCACTGAATGCCGCACAGTAGCGTACTCTGTCGACGGGCTCAAAAACACTACCTCTGTAAACGGCAGTGGCAATATTTTATTGCATTATGCCGACGAATACGCCTAATGCATAGGTGAATTGGGTCCACTTCTTCGGAACGCCGCTTTTTCTACATGCGACCATCGACAACGTTGGAAGAAATGTTACCGTTAAAGTGAAAGAAGAAAAAAAAAACTCCTTTAAACAAAGTGCATTTTTACTTGCTGCACTTCATTTGGAAGAAATAGGACCAGATTCATCGTCAACTTTTTTTCGAGGTAAAATGGCATATTCCGTAAAAAATATTCAAAGGAAGAGTGCCTAGCCAAAGCCAACTAGCATCCACCACTAATAGACAGATAGATAAGAAAGTTCGACAATCCCTAAGCATATTCTTATGAGATGAGAACGCGAAAGTGTTTCTTTTGGCTAGATTGTTGTTTTCCGGAGGAGTGCTGCCAACTTGCGTTTCCGAGTTGTGTTATAACGAATGAGGTGACGTGGGAGGCTGGGTTGTGTTTATTTACATATTTTGATGCCATCAAAACGGTGGCAGCACTTCACATGTCCTCTTCTATTTCGTCGTCCACGTAGTATATGCTGATATGCCAAGGGCAGGTCTCGAGCCTATCGAAGTAATATGACCACCGCGGCGTTGTTGGTGGTGTCATTAGGCAGTCACCAGTGTCGTCGCCCGCTTATCGTTGCGGTGACGGCGTACTTGAGCCAGGGTACAAAGACACTACCATGGCCCTGTGGTCAGAGTAGTAGGTGGAGACATACATCACATCTCGCACAGTGTATGGGTCGTTGGTGAATGCGAGATCGATGCACGTGCATCTCGACGCCGTGATGGCCTCAGTGGGCGTCTTCAATTCGAGATTGAACTCTGCAGGCATGGCGGCGAGGAACGACGGGTTAGCTGGCACGTCCGCGCGCCGAGTGTTGCTACGGCAACCCCACGCAGCTGGGCGTGCGCTTTCGCCAACCCACGTAAGAAACGCGGCGACGCGGCCGACACGACTGCAAGCCACTGCAAGTAGCTACAGTGGAGCCGAATGCGCACCGACTGCTGCTGCGATGAGTGTTGGCGCCGGAGTCAGTTCTGGTGGGTGAGGTCACGTGCTTTGCGGGCACGGCATTTGCGGACGCATTATGCGGACGGCAGCTGGGCGCGCGCTATCGCCAACTTAGCCAAGAAACGCTTTCGCGTTAATAACTTTATTGGAAACCGAGGGAAGAGAGTCCGGTGTTACCCCGGTCGCCCTGCAGGCCGGGCCGTTCTTACGTTGGGACAGGCAGGGAGCACCTGCTCGCCGCATAATGGGCCCCTTGGATTGCCCGAAGTTGGCAGTCATGGTCCGTACTTCTGAAGGCAGAATAGAAGTCTTGTTTCGAGATGAACCTCGCCTCTAATTCCCTGGGTATGTGGGGGGAGTCCCACATCATGTGCTCAAATGTATATCTACAGCCACAGTCCGGGCAGTCAGGAGATATGTGCATATATAATGACACACTAGCTGGTCAGGGGTAGACCCCTGTTTGTAGCAGTCTGAGGGTAATTTCCTGTCATCTGGGGAGAGCGGATAAACACCACACGAAAATAATAAAGCCACTTGCACGCCTCCAAATCTGAGTAAACAGCTGATCTTGGTCATGAATGCCAAGCTCACTATGACTCTCATGTAGCATTATCATTATCACTATCAACGTCATCTAACCGTGAAGCGCCGGCAAGGATGGGAGTAATGTGTCGAGGGCAAAAAGGCGTCCGCTGTTGCCTTATACGCAACCCGGGACATTCATTTTCATCCGTGTCATTTGCATGTAGCACTGTCACTATCACTTTCATGTCGCAATGGGCTGAAGGCAAATGTGTAGTAATAGACCAACCCGATAACTGTCTTTCCTTCTTTCCGCTCTCAATTGATCCTTTGTTTTTTTATCTCGATATTTATTGTCTTTCGGACAAATCACTATCGTCTAATAGTGTGGGTAGCGTGACAAGGGCAGTTACTTTTCCCTTCTGCGTTTGAGCTCCGCTGTGGACTGAGAACAGCTCTCCACAGGGGTCAAGCCCCACGCTAAACAGCTCAGCACTTAAGAACGTGCAAGCGGAATGTCCGTAGACAAACAGCACAAGGTGTGTGTGTCTTAGCGTACTTACACATGCCCCAGTTCGTGAGCCATTGTCCTCACTCCCATATAGGTTCCTGCCTTGTCCTCGCCGATTCCACTCTTCTCACTCGTACAAGCACCACCAATAAAGGAAATACCTGTAACATGTTCAAGATTACGCAAACTGTCGGGGCTACGTACTTCAGTAGTGTTCTTTTTGTACTTTCTTGATCCTTCTTTCTGTGGTCTTTCTTATTCATGATGCTCAATCAACTTGCTTACACGTACACTCTATCGGATTACCATTCTAAAAAAAGCCTTTAACTATAATTTCAAGTACCCGCATCAGAGATTACGCAGGCGTTATGACACAAGGGCCCTTTTCCATGTTTTCGATGTGCGAATGTCATTTCTGACTCGGTGCTCGTGCAGTGCCGGAGACTTTTGCGCGTCGCGGGTGCTAAAAAACTCATCCTGGCGTTGTAATTTTGCGTAAGCGCTTCAACTTTTGGGGTCGTAGATGCACCACAGCATGCTGGTCTAATTTTTATATAAGTCTGGTGATCGAAATTTTCAATTACCATAGCTAACACCTCCAGCTGCCCCCATCCACGACCCAAGCACGTTTTCCGAATGTCCACCACTACAACACTCCTGGACAACCCTGATAATTCATGTGTGTGTATGAGTCTGTGCGCGCGCGCACCTTGTCTGCCGCTGATTAAAACTGCACTGATATACCGATGAGTAAGTACTATAAAATATTTACTTTACGAATATAAGAAGTCAGAAGCGCTCTTCTCGGCCACTTGCCTAGTTGTCCCGATTCCCAGCCACGCGTGCTGCTCTGTCCCAAGTCAAGGCTGCTCAAAAAGAGAGCAAGAGGAAACAAAAACGGGTTACGCACGCCAGGACACGAGGAATTATGTACCACAAAGAAAATGTAGTGTGCTTTTCCTTACCCAGTTATTAGGTACAATGCGTCATAAGCAGCATATTTTACCCTGTTGTTCCTCACATATTTTTCCATGTTCCAGACAGTGGTAAAACCGTCTAAGCGATGCCATCCATTTCGATCGAAGAACTCGTTTTCAACCTTATGCTGAAGAGTAAAGCATTGGTATGAAAACTAGGAAATAAAATACAATGTCCTTCATTGTAATATTCCTTGAAACTTACGTTAAGAACTTCCAGAGCAAGCAGTCCGATCTCTACTTCTGGATCCGACACTGTGAGGTATCTCATATTCACCTAGGCGCAGTAACAAGAAATGAAGAAACGGACAATCACACTTTGAGAAGACAATCGTGAATCAATTTCAGATCACAAGTTTAATGTTAGGCACCGAAGTCTACGCGAGAATATCTTTTTGTTATAATTAAATATTTAGAGATTTAGAAGACAGGAGAGAGACGTGGCGGTTTAGTTAGTAGTTAATTCAGTCTAATAAGCCCCACCACCAGAGCACCGCATGAAGAAACAACCCACATGACAACTTCTACCTCAAAAAAAAAAATAGTCAATGAAACGCAATAATTATTTATTGAGTTCCACGGTTTCATGTTTGTCACGGAATGACATTGCCTCGGGGCGGACTGTAGCTGAAGGTTTACGGTATCCCTGCACGAGCGAAGTTAGAAGCGCTTCCACCGCTTCAAACACGGCTGCCTCGGGGCGGACTCTAGCTGAAGGTTTACGGTATCCCTGCACGAGCGAAGTTAGAAGCGCTTCCACCGCTTCAAACACGGCAAAAGCTCTCGACCCTTTTCGGAGAAAACAAGGAGGAGATGGTCTTCTGAGCTGGGAAAGTACGACTTGGAGCGTTCCCACGCGAGCCCCCAGCGCGATTCTTGAACCACCAAACGCGGTATTCGGACGAGCAATGCAGGGCAGGACAGCGGGTCGCCGTTCGGCGGGCACTGGAAACGTGGGGGTAGTACGCTATTGTGTTGTCGGCGGCCCCTCACCTCCGAGATGGACCCCTCATGCACATCTTTGTTGGGACGGGGGAAGAAGGGACCCCCGCGACTCGAACATTAATGACTTGTCAATCAGGAGAGTTGCACGAAGATGCTGACTCGGCACCACGAAAAAGGGTTTGGCCATCGCTCTCTCTAGTGCATTAGTTGCGAGAGGGATATTGTGGGCGGAGCAAGAAATGCAATGCCGGAGCAAGTGTCTCTGTAAACACGCCCCGATTCCGCAGACAGCGAATCAGGGGAGACATGAACGTATTTAAGCGAGGAGTACCGAGGGCCACAGGGTTCTAGTCGTTTAGCTGACACGGCGCAGAAGCCGATCATCGTATCCCTACTAGAGGTTCTTTCTTCGTAAGAAGCGCAAAACTACACACAGGGACAGCTAGAAAGAAAGACACAACACAAGCGCTTGTCTGCAACTAAGCGTTTATTCGGAAGCGCGACATATAAATAGGAAAGAAAGAAGACAAACAAATAGCCCACGTGTCATATCGGTTATCCATTATTGCCCATCACACCTTCCAAAAAACGAAGTTCTTTTTAGTGTCCCTGTGTGTAGTTTTGCGCTTCTTACGAAGATGGATCTATACCAACTAGCCTGATTCACTTGTTTATTAGAAGTTCTTAGCGTGGCTTTGTACTGGCTGGCCACCTAACCTTAGCCGCTTCGCCTAGTTGAGATGCGCGCTTACCGTCTGCAACGTAGGCATCGAGACTTCGGCTCGAAATAGCTCAAACTGCTCGAGTTTCCCATCAAGCACTAGCTCCCCGGAACCACCAGCGCTGCAACTCCGTCGACGTCAACGCTGTGCCGTACGAGACTGTGCTGCACCAGACTGTCGTGGACTCTTCAACGCCGCCGGTCAACACCACGTATGCCATCACACGTTTATACTCATGAACTCTCTGCCTGAACTTTCATAGCTTGTGTACATTCCCGTCTCGCATATTATGCTTATTGCCCTACCTACTGTTTGTTAGTTGTTTACTGCTCCTTAGTTTGTTATTTTCGCATGCTATTCGTTGTCAAGCTCTTTCATCGCTGTTAAGTGTTAACTGTTCGCTTCAGTGAAGTATAGTTTTTTTTGCCTTGTATTGTCGTGCTTGCCTAGCGATCTAGATTAAATTTTGTTATTTTGTTTTCGCAACCATGACTCCGATCCTTTCACTGTGTCTCTTGCGTACGGAACGACCGAAACTGCCGTCGTTCCCTTCGCCGACTTCGCGCCAGCGAGCTTGAACGACGGCCCTGTAACAATGTTCCAAAACCCTGACATACCAGTGAGGCCGCCTAGTGCAAGGCCCTGGAAATCTTCACCGCATGTGGTTTTTTAACATGCAATGACGTCGTGCAGTACGCATATTTCAGCATGCTGCCGCCGCGAGCGGGATTCGATCCTGCGACCTTTATATCAGCAGCGCGCTACCATAGCCCCTAGACCACAGTGGCGGGGAGAAACGCAAAAGAACGACGAAACACAAAAGTAGTTGGCGTTTCGAAATTTAATGCCACGAAGATAGCTCAAGGCCAAAAAAAAGGGACTCACCCCTTCTTAAGGGAAATCAATATCTAGTTGAGCACTCAACTTAAAGGCCCGTATAGATAAACCTACCTTATTCGTATCCCTTGTTTTCCTTATCGCCCCGGTAATGTTAGGGCGCGTTAAGGGGACTGTTATGTTGCCGCTCATAAGGCGATCGCACAGGAGGGACGCCGTAGCACCGTACGCTATACAAAGCTTCTTTCTCGGCTCTCTCTCTGCATGGTCTTTGACAGCAATTATCAATGGAAAGCAAACGGCTCCCATTGAGCGGCTGGTCTCCCACGCTGGCCCCCAGGGGTTCCTGGTACGAGACCCTTCCCTTTCGCTGAACCCAGCTGAAGGAAGATCGGCCAACGCGGAGGAAGATGAGGCGGGCAAACATGTCATGCTCCCCGCAGTCGCTCCGGGGGGTTGCGGCTGCGCGACCGTGCTTGTCTGCTCAGTGGCCGTTTCGGGGAAGAGCAGCTGGGATGCGAACGAAGAGATTGCATGAGAAGTGCGCCGTCGCTCGAAGCGACAATGCGCTTGGCCCAACCAATTCTTTAACGACCGGCATGCGCTTTCGGCGCGCCGACTGGAACGAAGGGTTGAGTCGCAGCAATGCACGGTCCGAACTGCAGCAAAGGCGAAGACACGCAGTGTTTCCCGGAACCCACTTTACGACAGGGTTCGACTGGATGAGCCTGCGAGATGGCGCGAATGCCGCAGGGCTGCTACGATACCGATATTTCGACTGTGAGAATATCTGAGAGCGTGGGATAAGGAGAGGGAGAGCCATGATGGGAAAGAATGCCAAAATGCCTGTGTAAACTGCAAAGACGCTGCTGTCGAGATTAGGGACAGCCCACTACGGAGTGGCCTAAAGGAGTACTGACACGATTTTTCGGCGGCTCAAAATGCACATTTTTCGATTTAGAGCCATGTATTGTTAACGCCCTCCGCACACGGAAGCCAGGAAACACGTACAAAATATTTTAGTTTGGTTGTAAAATTTTCGTCGCCCAGCACTGCACGCCAGCCCCAGTGCAATGGACACTACGATGACGTATGAGTACAGCTACAAATACCGCCGAAATCGCTGTCAGAGTCACTGGACGACCGTAAGATTGTCGTTGTTTGAGTGCCCCGCGTGTAATTGGCCACAGACGACAGAGTTGCAGCGACACTATTATGAATTTCTGTCCCTATGTGACTGAAACTTCGTCCGACGATGTTGATACGTCACTAGGAAACCGCCCCCTCGAAATCGAAACCGAAAGTGGGCTTTTAACGAAGACGTATTAAAAATATATTCATTGTGTTGCGAGGCACCGTCCTACTCTTCTTAGGGTTCTCCACGCCAGTGCTTTCATTTACAGCAATAATATGAGAATGTCAAAAATTCGTGTCAGTACTCCTTTAATCTGAGGGTAAACAGATTGGATAACAGAAGGTGGAGGCGGACCAGCAGTGGCCACCTACCCTTTTTCTTTGTTACCGCAAGGTACTAAAGACTGGACGGAATTCGTTTCCCTTCAGTCTAGGCTGTAATCACTTAGCTGATCGATCAGTAAGACTCCGTACGATGCAAGTTCTGTCTGGGCCGTAACCACTCGGTGGTCGAACAGTGAGACTAGGTTCATTGTATGTAGTAACAGTGTTCTAGGCTCTAACTTAAGAAAAGTTAAGTAGAAGAGTAGGACGCTTTTGATGTCTATGTTATCATCAGTGTGCTTCGGCAAGATGTACATATGACTGTAAATATTTTGCTACAATATACCTTCAAGTTCATTGCCTCCAACCTGCCTCCTGCTTCATCGACGTCGATAATCTCCTTCACGGGACTTCAATCCACATCATGGAGAAAAAGAACAAGAAAAACATAGCTGGCGCAGTCGGACAAGGATCGGCGAGCTCTACAGCACCAGACACTGGCCCAGTGCCGAGGAGACCGAGGGGCAAGGCATCCGTCAGCCACCAGCGGCAACGTCGTGACGATCCCACAGCAGCCAACTCCGGCACCGTGGAAGAGATCCAGGAACGACAGTGCATACAGGAAGGGGTGAGCAGGATTTCTTGCGTTTTTCTCTAGTTGGCATGGCAGTTTATGTGTACAGCACATGGTGAGAACACGCGGGGGTGCTGGAACAATGGAGTCTAATGGAGATGAAGGTGCGAGTGCGGTAGCAATGGATCGGAGCCGAGAGCCATCAAATCATGGTATTCTAAATTCTGATCAGTCAAATGAGGCGAGAGTGCCTACTCAGAGGCAAGTACCGATGAAGCAGGCATCTCAGGTTTTGCCGAATTCAAGTGAAACGAGAACGCTCGAACTTGAAATTCAAAGGCTCAATCTCCAGATTGAGTACAAAAAGCTATTGCAAACTACAATGAACGCGGAACGTCTCAATGGCACGTTGTCCAACTCTGGGTCGGAGACGGGTGATCGGGGGCGACGGTGTTTCGATTCTGTCCAGCAATGTGCAAAAGTGCTGAAAGGGTTCCGCCTGCCGAGTGACGCGGATGTGCCATTATGGTTTGAGGAAGTAGAAAAACTATTTGCTACTTACCAAGTACCGTATGAGAGTCGCGTGCATTTGGTTATACCAGCACTAACGGAACGAGTTCGTTACCTACTGCGTAACCTCAACTCTGAAGAGAGTGCAGATTACGAGGCAGTTAAAGCAGCAGTACTGACGGAACGGAAGCTTTCTCCGGCAGAGTATCTGCAGAGGTTCGACAGAGCGGTAAAGCGGAAGGAAGAGACGTGGGCGCAGTTCGCGTCCCGCGTGAAAGCTTATTTCTCCTACTACCTCCAAGTGAGAGAGGCCGACACGGTAGAAGTGATGGCAGAACTCATGGTTGCTGACCGCATAAAATCGGGCCTTAGCACGGAGGGTCTTGAGTATGTGAGACTAAGAGAAGGCGAGGGATGGCTTAGGCCAACTGAGATCGCTAAAGTGCTGCAAACTTTCGAACAAGCGAAAGGAAAAGGGCGTGCTTCAAAGCAACCAACTGTAGAAATGGGGCAGAAGCCGGCGACACGAGTAGAGAAAGGGGCTCTGAAGTGCCACTTATGTCACGGCTCAGGCCATTTCGCTAAAGAGTGCCCAAAGTCTAGTGATAAGGAGAGCAACCCGAAGAAGGCTACCGAGCCAAAGCGGAAGGTCCAAAAGGTAACGTTATCCCACGAGACGGAAACTGAAATACCTGATGGAGTACTTAGCGCAAAGGTGAAGTCCCTGAAACACTAGGGCGAAAGCACAAATAAACTGCAGTTAATTCCCGTATCATGTGCAGGTATATCCGCAGATGCAATTTTGGATACAGGGAGTGAAATAACTGTCTTTCGGGAGAGTCTGCTTGCGAGAAGTTTAGTAGAGCCGTCTGGCAAGGTGAGATTAGTGTCTGCTTTTGGTAAAACAATCGAGGCAAGGCTATCTACGTTGCCGGTCAAATTAAATAGCCCGCGAGAGGTTACGGAGCCTCAGAGCGTCGACCTACTCTGCGCGTTAACTGATGAGCTCGTCGAGGGCACAGATTGTTTGTTGACCGAGGAAGATTGGAAACTTTTGTCGAAGGCCAGCAGCCCTCTGGCACCCTGTCGAGCGCCGGCCGAGCCTGCTCCCGAGGCAGAACAAGCAGTAGAGAAACCAAAGGTCGTGGCATGCAATCTTACTTTGGAGAAGAAAGACGTTTCCGGCGAAGATGCGCAAATTGATGAAGAAAGGGAGGCATCATTAGGCCAGAGAGAAAGCCCCGCTAAGTATTTACAGCAACTTAAGGAGCAGCTCGAGACGGCCGCTAATATTGCTGAGCTAACTAGTGCAACTCATCAGGAGAGTTACGCCAGTGCCTATAATCGCAGCACCAGGCTCAAAGCTTTTAACGTTGGCGACCAGGTTGTGGTTTTCGACAATGATCGGAATTGTAAGATGTCACCTAAAAAGCTAGGCCCATTCACAGTGGTTGGACGTGAGCGCGAACACTCTTACCGCGTTGAAACATCTGAGGAAAGGTGAAACGTGTCCACGCCAACAACATTCGACCTTACTATACAAGGGTCAGTCATATTGGGGTAGTCTTCGATGAGGACCATGATTTTGGGGAGGTGGAATATGCTCCACAACCAACCACTATAAAGCGGGAAGAGCTAGTGCTAACGAGCGTGAAGGTTGCTCACCTTGATGCTGACGCGCAGGCGGAAATACAGGCGGTGTTCCAAAGACATTGCACACTCTTTGATGGCACCCCGGGTATAGCGAAGGTAGACGAACATAGGATAGAAATAGAACCGGGCCACCAGCCAAAAAAGGTGTTTCCTTATCGGGTGCCGGAACTATTAAAGAAGGAAGTCAGCCGGCAAGTTGACGAACTTTTGACTTGGAAGTTGATCTACCCCACGGAGAGTGAGTTTGCACACCCGGTAGTACGTCGGAAAAAAGGATGGGACTATCCGCATGTGTGTGGACTACAGGGCGTTAAATGCCGTCACCAAAGCGGATGCGTTCCCCATGATGAATCCTCAGGAATTGATTTTCCGAGTAGGCACAGCGCAGTTCATTACGATAGTGGACCTTAGGCGCGGGTACTGGCAGGTACCGATGGAAGAGAAGAGTCAGAAATTCACCGCGTTTGTAACGCACAAGGGCCAGTACGCATGGAAAGTGATGCCTTTCGGGCTAAAAAATCCCGCGGCCACCTTTCAAAGAATGGTGAATAAACTCTTGTCGCAACATCAAATGTATGCCACGGCATACCTTGATGATATTGCTATTTTTTCTAGCACTTGGGAGGAGCACTTAAAGCATCTCGACATTATTCTTAATGTCTTAGAGAAGGCGGGACTGAAAGCCAGTCCGGAGATTGCGCGACTGAAAGCCAGTCAGATTGCGCGATCCCATATACATTACCTGGGGCATATTGTCGGTTCAGGGACACACGCACCAGACCCTGAAAAAATAGCAGCGATTAAGAACCTGGTACCACCGCGCACCAAAAAGGAACTACGCAGCCTGTTGGGACTGTGCGGTTACTATCGCGAGTACGTCCGAGGATATGCAGAGGTGACGAGCCCGCTCACGCTGTTAACAAAGAAAGCGGTACCTAATAAGATACCCTGGCCGGAGGAAGCTCAGGCAGCATTTGAGATGCTCAAACAATCTTTGTGCGAGGCCGTGGCACTAAACACCCCAGAGCCATCTCAGCCCTACTGGCTTTTCACAGACGCCTCAGCTACGGCTGCGGGAGCTTGTTTGGCGCAAATGTCAGCTGAGGGAGAAGAGAAGCCTATCCCCTTTGCAAGCCACCGCTTCTCACCGACCCAGATGCGTTGGTCGACAATTGAGAGGGAAGCGTTCGCAATAATATGGGCCTTAAAGAAGCTTGACTACTGGCTTTTCGGTGCCATAGTAAACGTCGTTTCCGACCACAATCCGCTGTCGTACCTTACAACTTCTACTCCGCACGGGGCGAAATTGACAAGATGGGCGCTGGCGTTACAGCGATATCATGTCTCGGTACAACATCGGAAGGGTATATGTAACGGGAATGCGGATGCATTATCGAGGCTCCAGAATAGTTTATGGAAGCCATCAGAATAACAGTGCCATGCCAACTGGGGGGGGGGGGGGGGGACGTGAATGTTCCTGCCCACTCGCTGCTGTATATTGTGGACTGTGTGATTGACAATCCACGAAACAGACACTAGTGATCTTACTGCTTGAAGCAGCAATGGTGTGCTTGATCGTTTAGCATGTATTTGTTTTCGTTTCTTGTATTTTCCTGTCGTGTTGTCTCGCAATTGTGTTTGATGTTTGTGTATATTGTTGTATGGTTAGAAAGTCCAGTGACCTAATCGCGGCAGTGATTTAGCGTACCACTGAGGGTAGAACAGCCCAGCGTACTCTTTAGGGGGGACGTGTTATGTTGCCGCTCATAAGGCGATCGCACAGAAGGGACGCCGTAGCACCGTACGCTATACAAAGCTTCTTTCTCGGCTCTCTCTCTGCATGGTCTTTGACAGCAATTATCAATGGAAAGCAAACGGCTCCCTTTGAGCGGCTGGTCTCCCACGCTGGCCCCCAGGGGTTCCTGGTACGAGACCCTTCCCTTTCGCTGAACCCGGCTGAAGGAAGATCGGCCAACGCGGAGGAAGATGAGGCGGGCAAACATGTCATGCTCCCCGCAGTCGCTCCGGGGGGTTGCGGCTGCGCGACCGTGCTTGTCTGCTCAGTGGCCGTTTCGGGGAAGAGCTGCTCGGACGCGTAGGAAGAGAATGCATGAGAAGTGCGCCGTCGCTCGAAGCGACAATGCGCTTGGCCCAACCAATTCGTTAACGACCGGCATGCGCTTTCGGCGCGCCGACGGGAACGAAGGGTTGAGTCGCAGCAATGCACGGTCCGAACTGCAGGAAAGGCGAAGACACGCAGTGTTTCCCGGAACCCACTTTACGACAGGGTTCGACTGGATGAGCCTGCGAGATGGCGCGAATGCCGCAGGGCTGCTACGATACCGATATTTCGACTGTGAGAATATCTGAGAGCGTGGGATAAGGAGAGGGAGAGCCATGATGGGAAAGAATGCCAAAATGCCTGTGTAAACTGCAAAGACGCTGCTGTCGAGATTAGGGACAGCCCACTAGGGAGTGGCTTAATCTGAGGGTAAACAGATTGGATAACAGAAGGTTGAGGCGGACCAGCAGTGGCCACCTCCCCTTTTTCTTTGTTACCGCAAGGTACTAAAGACTGGACGGGATTCGTTTCCCTTCAGTCTAGGCTGTAATCACTTAGCTGATCGATCAGTAAGACTCCGTACGATGCAAGTTCTGTCTGGGCCGTAACCACTCGGTGGTCGAACAGTGAGACTAGGTTCGTTGTATGTAGTAACAGTGTTCTAGGCTCTAACTTAAGAAAAGTTAAGTAGAAGAGTAAGACGCTGTTGATGTCTATGTTATCATCGGTGTGCTTCGGCAAGATGTACATATGACCGTAAATATTTTGCTACAATATACCTTCAAGTTCATTACCTCCAACCTGCCTCCTGCTTCATCGACGTCGATCATCTCCTTGACGGGACTTCAATCCACATCAAGGAGAAAAAGAACAAGAAAAACATAACTGGGACCAAAATGGTAATCCGTGCGATAGCGTATGCATAGGCCTGTTTGTAGACGCTGGATTAATTCTTTCGTGAAGCATGAAAACAGCACAGGGAAGATAAAGAAAAGCGACAACGGTAAGGCAGGCTTATCCATACGGGAGTGCGACTACCATCGGCCGTTCGGAGGAATCGATGTCTTGCGCGGTTCTACGGCAATTTTCCCGAGTCTGAGCAACAGAGGAATCTTTAAACGCAGTGAATGCGAGAACAAATTCACACAATAGCGCGAATGAGCTCATGTCGCAGAGAATTCAATGCCGGCGTTGACATAGGCGTCCACGGTGGAAATAGTCATCTAGAGGTACTGTTGTGTTACCCAAAGCATTTGACCACGGAAGCCCTCCGCCGTGGTACAGGTGCGTTAGTGAGGAAAATTCAATTTCTCATAGCAAAATTTCTAAAGAAAGGGTAAACTGCAGCTTATCTACCACCTACGCATATGATAGCTAGGACTGTAATTTGAACATGCGAAAAAATTAATGCGGTTTCGAAGAGGCGATGCGAATGGGGCACAATGACGCTAGGGGCGTAAACCCAAAGGGGCATATTAAAGTGAAAATTTGAAGTGGTTGACAATGATAACTTATATTTCGAGAACTTGACATTGGTTAATTTCAGCATTGCATGTTCGATATTAAAAAAGAAAATGAATGGCAAAGTGTTAGTTTCAAATTCGCGTCGGAACTTTGAACCCGATGACATCAGAAGGCTTATGTGTTATTTTTTCATATTCTCGCCAGTTCGCTCGATAAAATCCTCTTAAACGCCCTGTCTTAAGTAGGACATTGTAGCACAATGCAGCTCAATGTAGGTCCCTCTTAGCAACAAATAGCTGTGTAGGTCTTAGCAGACGTCGTGAAAGTTCTGTTACCTTTGAGTGCTGGAACTTCAAGGCGGCATCACCACCTGTACTTTTCTTTTTGAACGTGTCTTAGCTTACAAAAGGTCTTCTCCGCGCAAGATTGATGCCCTCGGTATTGCGTAATGCTTACCTACTAATACTATAAACATTGTTTTTTCCCTTTGTTGTCCGTTTAAGCATCCTCCAACCTTTTCCTTACCAACTTCAAGTCGCAGTAACTGTCTTATGTTTCTCCGCGTCTGACCGTGATGCGAGAAAGACACTTCCATGGCAGCCCGACGAAAGCGCGTCACGGTGAGACGGTGGCGCCCAGTGAGGGAAAAACTTCGTCTCAATCTTCGCTTCCCGACATGCGCCACCAGAGCGAGAAATGACCCACTCAGGTGCAACCATAACAACTGAATGCAAAAATGACTATGATCTATGAAGAATTAAAAACCTGAACTTACAGAATTCATGGTTAACATAAGATATCGCAGCAGGTCGTCTTTTGAAGGGAACTGATTCCGAAAAGCGCTGTCGACAACTACGATTAGTTCCACGTATACCTTGCTTGGGCCGGGCACGTTCTCTGGAAGTTAGCCAACAAAACGGTGTAGCGTACTGAACATGCGGACGGCTACATCCTGCCAAACGATATGAATTACTCACTTTCGCTGGAATCTTGACGAGGGGAAATAATGGTGCTCATTGGCCTCTGCAGCGCTGCAAAAATGTGGGACAAGAGTTGCGTTTCCACCGAAAGTGAGTGTTAGCATGAAAAAGGAACAGGTGAGCTCGTACACATTAAAGGTACAAGCTTGATAGGATGCACCATGTAGAAGCCGTCGCTTCGTTATATTCACGGCATTTCGATGGGCCCTTATAAGCACGAAGCTAACAATGTTACGCAGCAATTTCCCGGAATGTAAAGTTGCAAAAGCGTTTACAGGTATACTCTACTTAATCTTCATTCCTCATTTGTGGGAACCCTACTAAAAAGTCCGTTTCCGTATTCCAATAATTCCATATTTTCCATACGAAGTCCATACGTTTTCCACATAATTTCCGTATACTTTCCATATTTTTCCATATGAGTCTTACTGAAACATACGGAATTATTGGAACGACCATACGGAACGTT
Organism: Hyalomma asiaticum; assembly: GCA_013339685.2. Taxonomy (NCBI): domain Eukaryota; kingdom Metazoa; phylum Arthropoda; class Arachnida; order Ixodida; family Ixodidae; genus Hyalomma; species Hyalomma asiaticum. The sequence continues at coordinate 51,276,778 of CM023488.1, forward strand.
TCAGTAGGGAAACTGCTTGCAAGAATTTGTACTAGCAATGTGCTTGTTCTATAAGGCCCAAATTTTCACTAAATGCATCAAAAATACGCAGGGAAATTCGTGACAGAGCGATGCTATAGCCTGTCTCCAGCGTACTAATCGCGTACTATGGAGCGCAGCTAGCTATACACAAACTGCTGCGCTCCAACCTACGCACTTCTACTATGAAGACTACGTAGTCATCCCAACAGTAGTTCTTTTGTTGAAAATACAGAAGAAAAAGAACGAGCACATGAGGATACTGAGAAAAGTATCGTCCGTGGTTATGAAAGCGAATTAACAGTGATAGCCTTAATGTGTTAGCCTGGTCAATGCGAAAACTGCTATTTGTAGGGCTACTTCAGAGTCTGCTGAAAGAAACTACTTCTTTGGTGCGGTGCCTCCTCGTAGCGCTTCACGGGGCCACGTTGTACCTGTGATCCCATAATGTCATAACATCGCGACTGCCCCCGTTAAAATGATGAGTTTAGTCACTTATTTTCAAAAAAGAAATCACAGCATAACCACGGGGTGAATGACGATGAGTGGGCGAAGCTCCGGATGTTCATCGGTAAACCGTGAATCTTCCGTGAATTTCACCCAGTACATCATCAAAGACGTGACAAACACTGTATATATACAACGAAATGATTTTATTGTCCGTAAATGGTACCTAGACGTGGCTTTCGTTCACCCTTCATTATAACTGCAGCAGTTATAATGAAGATCCCGGTCTTGCCGCAGCTTCTGCCTCGCTTCGGCAGAAGCTGCGGCACACCACCGGAGAAAGAGGAAGCTCGCCAAGACCGAGCGCATTTTATAGCGCTCACCCCTAGCGGTCTCCCATCACACTAACGAGCATAGAACGATCTCGAACGATCTCCAATCCAATCATATTCTAATGCTTTCCTATCGCACTATAGCAGGCATCTGCAACGCAGGGAACGCCTCGCACCATCTATTGGTCAATTCACGTACTGCGGCACCGCAGAGCCGTCTTGTGATCATTCTGAGAACTAGAGGTGGCTACGACAACGGCGAGGGACTAGCTTATGCCCTAAGGAGCTTCGCCCCTAAAAAAATTTGGTAGCCGGTTCTGCGTAAATTTGGGGTTGGGGGAGGAGGCTTCATTAGGAGAATACCGCATCTTGTACGCCAGAACATTTCTTAACAGGAATGTTTCCGTCGAACCACATACCAAGAATAACCGCATTACGAAGCAGAGCTTTGCTATCCTATGTACTTACACGTGAAGAAGTGGTGTGATGATACCTGTGTAATTGACCTCCGCCCTTCAACGTATGAACTTATACTCGAGTTATATCACTGATATCTGCGGTTTTAGGTACACAAGCGCAAGATCTGATTCTGACAGACGCTGTAGTGGAGAGCTGGGGAAATTTCGACCCGAGGGGCTCAGTTTACGTACACTGACATCGCTCAATGCACCGAGTCTCAAGATTTTGCCTTGATCAAAATGCAGCCGCTGTGGACGCGATTCGATCCCGTGACCATCAGATTAGCAGCCTTTAGCAGGGCAGGCTGCTGGTGTAGTTGATTATGCGTCATGAAAAGTTGAACTTAGCGCGATTTACACAGACATGCTGCCTGCGTCGTCTCTTCTTGTGCGTCTGCGTAAATTGCGCTAAGTTGAACATTTCAGGTTTAGCAGACGAGTACCCTGACCACTAGACCGCCGTGGCGGGGGGTGTTGTTGAATGGCAGAATCGTATCCTTGTAGAATGGTACTACTATATGCACGTATTTGACAAATTATTAAGCTAGCTCAGTGATATCTCCGACTGAGAGCCCAACTACCATTCGAAAGTTCGCACTTTAATATGTATACCTGTATTTCTCAGGTGTAATCGACACCAAAACAATGAATTCCGGGTATATGCCGTAACGTTTCGAGAAATAGTCTTGTCTTCATGAAATGGGGTACTGCAATGCGCGTGTTGATACGCTAATGCGCTGGGCCTAGTGTAGTTTTTGTTTAATGAGGCAAAATACAACGACACATAACATGTGCACGAAAAGAACGATTTTAAAGATTAGGTGCCCGGACGACAATTTTAGGCAGCCTAATCGTACATTTTATCGCACCTTGCTTGGGAAACATGCTTGTAAGCTACTTACGAATGAAGAAAATGTATGCGATTTGAAAATTAGGAAATGTACAATAATGGGTTCCAATTTCTACGATATAACTGTCGGTTCGTTTCATTCAACTGTTTCCTTTCAGTGTATTGTGTGAGAAACTCAAGGCTAGCCTAACCAATCCGCTGATTTTACGGAACTGTCATTTATACCTTTTGAAAGGATTGGTTAACGCCGGTACAAAACCCTCATATCAGGTGTTAGATGTGCGTATGTGAAAACCACTCTGCTTCTTATATCAATGGAATTTTTCACTAAAAAGAAGCTAATGATCAAGACATCCTGGAAATGATTGATCTTATTCAGAATGTACTCACTGTCCCTTTGAAACTGATCACTGGGAAGGGCGTACACTACATGAGGAACGCTGCCATTCGTCCCTCTTCCTTCTGGCCGTGATGGCTTGATGCCATACTTGGGGCTTAGCATACCTTCCTGGAAAAGAATGAAGTTTGGACGAATAGCAGTAGGTCAATCTGCTCGCAAAGCTAAGTGAATGTGCACGACGACAGAAATCTTATACACGTACAAGCGCTATAATTTACAGAATTCGTCAACATAAGGAAATGTCTCACCACTGTCAATCCGTTGTTTTCGGATACAATTACAGAGGCAAATGTATCACGGTCGTGATAGAGGCCTTCTTCTAATAACTGTCCGTCAAGCTACAAAAGAAAGCGGCACCATACGCCTTTGATTACAAAGCAGAGATATTTTTGTGAATATATTGAACTTGCGGGCCACAGGATTGTCTGGGACGCTTCTACGCACGCCCCACACCTCACTCACAGGACTGCTGTCTCGGCAGCAAGTTGTCCTTTTTTGCAGAGCGCGCCCACGTGACGGGCGCTCAGTGAAACGTAGTTTTGTCCTTAAAGGACAACTATGGCAATTTTGAGTGTCCACAGACCTTAATAAAATTATTAATATCTATTTTCCTCGCTACTATAAAGATATGTGCCAAACCAGGTGGTTGCAAGTCATTTAGTTTTCCTGGAAGTGATCTTTAAAATTTTTTAGCGGATTCCCCTGTGGATTCACAGGATTCACAGGATTCACAGGATTCCCCTGTGGGCAATCCTGTGATTTTGACGTCATAACCTTCAACGCTGCCTACCTGAGCTTGCGGGCTTTCAGAAGCAAGACTACGCTACTTCAGCGCTCAAATCATCGCTGTCAAGTTCAGAAAAGCCGGCGAAACTCAAAACATCGTCAGACGATATCGCCGCTGTTATGTTCCTGGCACAGCTCCATATTTCTGATGGCTATGACACTGCCCAGTACACGGACTTCCAGCATCTCGCCTAATACACTTAATTATATGGTTGTTTATTATAGCGACGCGATTATGCTAAACGTTACAAAACGACTACGCTGAAATGGGATTGCCAATTCGCATGAAATGCCCCCACTGGGTGAACTGTAAAAATAATTCTTTATACCCACATAATTATGTTCCATAATGTCGTCTTGGTAAGTTCTTAGCAAGAACTCTTTTCCTACGACAGAGCTCTTCTCCAAGTTCAGAATCAAGCTGTCGCTTATCTTTACGACCTTCTGTCCGGCTTTGTTCCGACTTTCAATAAGCTGAGGGTAAACAACTCCCTCTGTTTCCGACACTGAAAGAAAGGTAAGCATACTTTTTGTGAATTTCTAAGCCTTCTTGCATTTTGTGCCAAGTTAATTTTGTCACAATTAGCTTGCCGAGAATTTTTGAAGTTCTAGCACATTAGTGCTCTCAACGATCAAAATGGAAGGTAGCCGAGGAAGGACTATGCACTGAGTCTAATTTAATCAAGGCATACATGTTACATTGCACAATTTACACAATCCTGCCAGTCGTGGTGAAATGTCGTACTGCTAAACAAAACGTGCAACGCCCTTCCAATAGCAACTGTGTAGAAGCAGTGCTAATATTTACCACTCTGGCTGAAGGATTTCGCATTCATAAGGTTGCAAGATGCTTTAAAGAACTTTACGCGACAGTCAAGTGCGCAACACAGCCGACGAAAGAATATAGTGAGTGAACTCGGGTAATTCGAGACAACACTATAAGGTCGCAACTGATGCGCTGTAGTATTCGCCAAACGTACTGAGAACTGCAAGAGACTAGCGGCTCATGTATAAATGGCCTTCAAACAACCATGAAAAAATGTTTTCATATGCCGTCATGCTGTAATACCTCGATGGCATTGCGACAAACGTGCTTTTATATCACACTTGTAGCAAAATGAAAAAAAATTCGGCTCGCATTACGCCCCACGTGGAGGCCAACATAGCTTACACTTGATAACGCTTAGTCTAAAGCCAAACACAACACATATATTAAGTCCTCCTTTTGCAGCACATACTTTCGCGCAATGAGAAAGTATCGAGGTGGATATTCAGACTACATACACGAGGAGTTGTGCATTTTTGCTGGATCACCATATGGACAGTAGGCTTTTGCGGTGCTTGGTGCAATGAGATATGGACGCCATCTGGCAGCGCATCGGGAAACATGAGCTTGTGTAAAGTCTCCGGGCAACTGCCAGGTGACAGCACCAAATCATCGGCAGCGGCGTTTTTCTTGCATAGAGTCGCATTTTTAGCGCACCCTAACAAACACTAGCATCTTTAGAACTACGTAGCTATGTATTTTCTAGTAAAGAAACACAACACCTAATACTTGATGTTGCGCCTCAGATGTGCGTAATATTTGCTTTTTGGTCGACAATGTTCACAAGTATGAACGTAGCTACCAGTTCAAGATGGCTGGGCATTAGGCAAGTGCATAAAGTTTGGCCGGGTGGCCAAACAGTGTGACAGCAGACAAACAGACAGACCCAAATTTCTGCGTTAAAATATCCCAAAAAGACTATCGTCTGTAAAACGTTCCCAGCTCGATCTTTCCTCGCGTGCCCGATATTTCAATAAGATGTCTTCGGCGTTCCATCCCTTTCGAATTTCGTCATCAGCACCATTGTTAGAAAACGTTACGGCCAGCGGCTGCCTGCCACAGGACGCGAGTTCGATGCCTACAGCAGCGGTAGTGTTTCCGATGTGGCCAAAAATGCTACTGGCCGATGTACGATGCGTTTTGATTGCATCTTAGTGCGACGTGTATAAGTCTTCCAGACCTCTTAACTACAGCGCGCTTCACAGTCATATCGTGGCTTTGCCACGTGAAACCTCAGCACCTATTCCTCTTTGCGGTCATCCGGTCTAGCTACATCGAACTCTATCACCCGCGATGGTGCTACCTCACTGCGTGTGACAAAATATTTGAGTTACCAAAATTCTGTGCGACAGTATTTCCATGTGTTTTCAAGTGTTACAAAAAGGACAGCTTTGTCTTACCTTTTTTATTTTTATTTATTTACAAAACTGTAAGCACTAGCAGGATATTACAGGGTTGGAAAAACACGATATACAATATTATGTTAAAAGCAATTTCAAACGACGCTGGAAAACTTCAGCTAGCTCGCAATCAGCACATATACTGGAAGCAAGTGTTCCAGTCAATAATTGTAGGATGCGGAAAGGTAAACTTAAGCAAATCAATTCTCTTGGCATAGGGTAAATAGCGTACGCAGGATTGATGCGCGGTGGCACTCGGGCTGAAAGGTATAAGTACAAAGTTGGAGCTATATTTAATGGTTTGTTTTACAGTTGGCATAGAAACTTGTGCGTGCAATTTGTCAGAGCGCAGAGAGCTTCAGAAAGTTAGCACTGTTAAGTAACACAGTCACTGATTGTTTCCTCTGATAGCTCGAATAAATAAACCTGGCTTCCATTCGTTGGATGCGTTCTAGCTCATCAACAAGCTTTTGACTGTGCGAATTCCAGATAATACTAGCATATTATCGGGTGGGGCGTACTACTGTTTCATAAGTCATTAACTTTGTTTCAGGCAGAGCATCTTTTTCGCCGTAGAAGTCCTAGCTTACGTTCAGCCGAGTCACATATATTTTGAATATGCTTGTTTTAGGTTAGATTCGATGTAATTGTAACACCGAGAAATTTTACTTGACTAGTTCGCGTAAATTTCTTATTTTTTATTTTATACGTAAACGTCAATAGCGCTTTCTTATTTGATAACGTCATGCATGTAGTCTTGGCGAAATTTTCATATCCCATTTCGCACACCCCTCATCAACAGCACACAAAGCCTCATTGAGCCAGACCTTGTCAGCAATGCTTTTCACACAAGTAAATAACGCACAGTCGTCCGCGAACAGTCTGACTTCAGCGGGAGATTCAACGGCTTTGGCAATATCATCGATATACAAGAGAAATAAAATGGGACCCAGGACCGATCCTGCGGTACTACGGACGTAACAGGCAGTGTGTGTGATCGCGCTCCGGAAATGTCTGCAAAGTGCTCCCTGTTATGCAAATAGGCGGTGACCCATTTGATAATCTCCATAGCTACACTAAGCTCGTGCATTTATTCGGTCCAGTTTTGCATGACAAACGGTGTCAAATGCCTTTGACAAAGCTATCGCGATCTTACCCATCTGCTCTCTAGAGTTGAGTGCGGTTGCGAATGTGTGTATCGTTTCGAAAAGCCGGATGACATTTGACACGTGCTTGCGAAAGCCATGTTGATTCTTATAGAAGAGTTTATTATCTTTAATATACGGCGCTAATTCTTTATAAATGATATGTTCTAATATTTTACACGTGATGCATGTGTAAGAGATCGAGAAGTAATTAGGTACATCGAGCTGCATTAACACCATTACAATTGTGCTGCACTATGGAGCCTCCTCTATAATTTATTTGCAAACTAAGCTCCAGACGCGCAATGACGATGCAATACCCAATTTCTAGCAATGAATTCATTCTCACTTACGTTTGGCACATGACACGGCATGTAATATCTCCAATGAGAATAGAGTAACTATGAGCCAATTTCGCATGTCAAGTTCCCGCACAGTCAACATCCTATTACTCTCCAGTCTTCGGTGCAGTTTTTATTTGATAGCGGCGAAACTCCGTCCTAACCACGATGTGATATAAACTAGAGGAAATAAATCCGAACTTAATATAGCTTACTTCGTCCTTCCAACTGTCCTCCCCCTCCATGTGCGCGTGGCATTTCTGTACTTGGATTTAAAATTTCAGGTAGGCGTTTTCGCTCAGATCTCCAACATTGCACGTGTTGCTACAAAGGAGCAGGCTCATAGCTACGTTGCAAAGTGCACCAGCTTTCACCTGTACCTTTCGCAAAGCATCAGCTGTCCTTAAACGTGTGCAACCTTGACAAACCACTTATGTCTAAGTCGATTGAAATGGCTTGGCAAATGCTCTGGCACTACCATCTCAGCTAAATCCTCGAAGTAAGGAAGAGATGACTTGTCACCACTAACATATTTAACGTGTGGATGTATATGCGGGCTAATGTTGCCGTAGCTTGTAGCGGTGTCAGCTTTTTTCACAGAATTTATTCACACTCGAAGCTCGAAAAAGGCCGGTCTGGGGCCGGGAAGTCGAAAAAATGTGTTGTTTTTGATCGTGGTAGTACACACACACACACACACACACACACGCACACACACACACACAGCACACACACACACACACACACACACACGTGTTTGTGTGTTCAAAGCGGCTCCTCCTGGCGGCCGCTTTGAACAGCAGTGGCATTGTTAACCATTAAACACAAAGATTCCCAAAATAAGCGACCAGCTTAGGGCCATGTACGTCGCTGCACGTGTCACTAGGCGATGGCTTTCCGAGGATCGCTTGCATTACGGCGAACAGCACCGAACATTACGCCGAACAGCACCTTTTTTTCAGTGCTCCCGTGGAGCACGTCAGATGCCCATCGCCACTGTCCTTTGTCGCTGCTTCCTCGAAACTGCCGTCGTACGCGCATTCGAAGAAAAGCGTGTTGGCGCCCTTCTGCTCCCTCCCATCTTTTCCCACTCACATTCGCCAACCACTTAGTAAACAGTTTCCCGCCCTTTCGCTTATGCCTATATAAACGAACAGGAGAAAAAGAAATACTGTCTTCATAAAGGTTAGGCTCTGACAGAAGCGTCTACCAATAAATTGAATATCATTGAAGTGCTACGTCTCATACTTATATGGGTCATTTTTTTAATATTCCGGAAAATCACATGGTAGTCGGCCTTACTTCCATAGCACTTCCCCGAAATATTGTGAGAGGAAAGTTTTTTTAAGCTCGTTAGGGTCATGTGAATTTCCCGAAACGGCGGAAAACAAGGCGCGAGATAAAAGGTTCCTGAAAATCAACCAATGTGCCAATTTCTTGAAATATGCATTTTTGTATTCTCAGAGCGTTTATCTTCGATTATAAAGATGTTTCGCATATCATGCTCATGTTCACCACTGCTTAGGACCAAGGCGAAAATACTAACATCCAGTGTGTTTACGAATTTTTCCTTCAAAAACGGTTTCGCAGGGAAGCCTACAAATATTTTTGTACAACTGCTCATAAGATGTACAGTATTCTGAAAAATAAATTTTGATTATGTGCTTGTCACAGACTGTGAAATAAATTTGTCAACACGAGAAAAGCGGTCTTTTTTCCTATTTATAGTCGCCAAATCCACCCTAAGGTGGTCCAAGAAAAAATAAGCAGGAAAGGGCATTTAGTTGAGAAAAGCAAACGCTTTTGAAAAGTAAGTTTCACCGAGGTCATTTTCCTATTCTTTGAGAAAGAAATTTTTCAAGTTGAGTCCCACCACTGCCCTTTTATTTCTCCGTGGTTCGCTTTCCCCTTATGGCATGCTGGCAGGAAATACAAACCAGCTTACGTTGCAGCATAAAATAAAAGGTAGTGCGTCCGCCGCTTATGGATTTTCTATCTTTTCTTTCCTAATTCAACTTCCGCATTCTATATAACAAGTGATAACACAGGGACACCTTTATTAATCATACGCTTGGCCTAGAAGCCACCGTGTCGCCATAACTAACAGCGGCAATTTTCGCGTGATGCTCTGATAATCAGAAATAAGTAGAGAAGCGTATGTGCTTGGGAAGCATAGGAACTTTCCAAGCAGTAACTTTCGTTAACGTATTTTCATCAGGTGAAACGCCGTCAAAGCTAGTGCGCGTGTTTATGCTGTGTATATCCGCGGGCAAATGTAGTGTGTGTCCTGAGGTAGAAAAAAAGAATAAATGTCTGACTAGCAGCCCATGTCATAACACATTTCTCATCAGCATGACAAAACACGCTCGATTTCGGAGGAAACAATCAAAATATGCGCGTTTGATTTACGCTTGTCGTTTGCTCGCGGAACGATACCTCTCGTTTGCTTGTTCTTACGGACTACATGCGTAGCCTTCACAACTCTGAGCCATTTTCTCCACCAAGGTTTTGCAGTGTGCGGGCTGCCTGGCTGTTCAATTCAAAATAGGTGGCGGTGCGGTACTGACTGGCACGTTTTGATCGCGTTGGAAATAAGTGGGCAACCTTAGGTGTCCTAAAATGTTCTGCGTTGTGAGTGTCGAAGAGCAAATTCCTATCAAAGTGCCAAAACTTCAAATTTACTGACAGGACAAAACGTTCTTCCATGCCAGGCTGACTGCTGTAAGGTAACCTTCCATGCTCGTTACTCAATTCCGCTCCCCCCTCCCCCCCATATATACGTTATTCAGTTCAATACGGTCTCAATTCAGAAACGTGAACTGGCAAAGTTCATAAACGCCAAACAGTATTTTTTCGCCAAGGGGTAAGCAGCTATTCGCAAAGCTCGCGTTGTTTTTTTTTAGTTGCAGTTTGGTCATTGCTTCTGCTTACGAGCCTTTAGCGGCGTTGTAAAAAGACGCCAAATGGAGTATTTTCTTCCTATGGAGTGATCGAATATCAATCAACAGACGCGCTTTGCTTAGGTATGTTCTATCTCTTTCTTTTATTTTTTCTTATGAATGCCTTAGAAAGGTTACTGTGGAATTACTGTTCGAGACAGGGCTGTTTTAAAGGTGCCCTCCCCCCGACTTTTCACTAGCGAAATTCTTGGTATTGTAGATTACTCTCGAAATCTGGCACCACTGTAGCCGTTGAGATAGCCGCTGGTGCGTAGGTCACCAAGCCGTGAGGCTTAAATTGCTTGGGGTTTCAGAACCAGCTGAGAGCGTTATATCAAGCACAAATACGGTGCATCCGTATTTAAGTTCTTATCCGCATTTATTTTATTTAGCAACTAGAGCACGCCACACAGTAGTTCGGAGAGGTTACAGTACACTCATTCATCTCTACACATCTAACTTCAGTTGCTTTATTGCAGTAAGGTATAAACTATCAGTTATACATGTATAAGCTATGAGTTACAGTGCTTTATGTGCATATATTTGATGCCCATTTCCAAGGATCGACTTTACCTGATTAACAAGCTAATCGCGCAGTTGAGAAAAAGTGTTTGTTCTACGTGACAGCTGCAGCTGAATTGCCATGAATTGCTTTTCAAAAAACTGAGACGAGCATTTCCCTTATTCAGAAAGTGGAACAAAATAAATTCAAATTATAATTGAGAAACTGCTCATAAGGTCATTTTCATGCCAAACAGGACATCGCTCAGTCACCGCCATGCAGTGTCGTTTAAGGATACGGGTCCGCTACGATATTTTATGACTGTTGGTAATGGCTTTTATGTGAATGCGTGCATACACATATAAAAAATTGTGTTATGAGCTGCACATCGGGTTTATTAGAGCTCGTTATCGGCCCTGAATATATAAGCATTACTTTCATGTTCCAATTGTGTTTTGCCATTTAGAGCTCACACAAAAAGATATTCCTACGACGTGCCAGCTCGAGGACAGGAGAAAACTTGTAACCTTATCGATGGGCGCAAAGCTCAGCAACCTGAGAAGCAAAAAGTCAAGAGGCAACTCCGAAAAAGGAAAACTTAGCTGGGAAATAAAACACACACGTGAAAGGTCCATCTTGCTTCTGTGTTCTGTTTATATATATATATATATATATATATATATATATATATATATATATATATATATCACAACGCACATATGGACATATAAAGTCAAGCAAATATGGCCATTTAAAGGCCCATATACGGATATATTAAGCACTGGGCCGATATGGCCATATAAGCGCCCATTTACGATATAAAAATTGGGCAGATATGGCCGTATAGGAGCCCATATACGGATATATAAAAATTGGGTCAGTACGGCCATATAAGGTCTTCATATGCCATACAAGGCCATATGTGGTCATATCTAGCCATACAACCCTACATGAATGTCATATGTGGCCATATAACCGTATATGAATTGTTTATAGCAGTCCGGATGCGGCATTTTCGCAAAGGATCAACATTTCCCCTCCATCGAAAAGCAGCCACCGGGGCCGAAAGCTGACCTCGCGAACTTCGGGCTAGCAGCCGAGTGCCATTGGCACTAGACAGCAATGGTGGGGCATGCAGGGCCCCTTTAAACGACTGTCACATGATGAGATGCAAAGGAAAAGCCGGTGGTTACAGCACGGAATCGACACACTTGCCCGCGAGCGCTTGTATTGTGTCGCAATAGTTCCCACGTACATGGGCTTGAAAATGCGTATAAGATGTCGTGGTGCTCTTACCCACCGCTGGACACTCCTCTCAAGAGTGCAGGAAACTATACTTTCCCCAGTACTGATTTCTACACCACTCCAGAATCGCTAGGAATTGTTACCAATAGCGAAATCTGTTTTCCCTAAATTGATTCATAAGCTTGGCTACGTTGGGGAAGTGGATAAAAGAAACTGCAGCTCTATAAGAACACTTCACACAGCTAGAGGTGACAACATTGCATGTCAAATCCTGCCAGTATTTCTAGAGATATCATGTCAAGAAAAAAAAACAGACTCACTGCTTTTTGGTCTCGATAATGGCCGAATTTTTTGGGATATCCGTTAAAGGTTGAAGTATATTATGTGCAAAAAGTATTGTAATATTTGAAGGCGTGAAGGTTTCCGTACAATTACTGTGCTTTGTCTGCCACTGTGTGCAAGATTTCTGGGCTTCTCAACCATTAAGCGAAGTATTCGAGCACCGCTCTCAACTTCAAGGGTACTGTATGACATCCAACATGAAGACCCCATATTTCCTAGGCGCGTCAACCTAAATGACCAGTCAAGAACGTAATATCGCCACCGAGACTCGGGCAATTGCTTAAAGAATTAATTGTTCCTTCCGCCAATAACGAACGCTATGCGTACTCAGGAATATTTCCAGGTAGCAGAAAAATTCCTCATTCGGAGAGAGACAGCGTAACCTTGCGAGGAACAACTCCACTAGAACAGCACTAGCATTTTCCCGTGGCGCTCTTTGTCTCAATGGTGAGCATCTTACAGCTTTCGGTTCACAATAGAACCAATAAAATCAACTGATAGTCGGACTGGAATGTCTATGGCAGCCATAAGGCAATGTGCGTTTCACCAAAAAGAAAAACTGGACTTCCGTACACGTCTGACCAAGGTAGACGGAAGACATTTTGTGACAAAGGTGATTCCTCGTACCATGGCCTCCGATCGAACATTTGCAAAAGGCGAAGAAGGCACGGCTGCGATTTCAGACGTCTAATCGAATCAGTGACCGCCATTGGTAAACCGACAGCGTCTGTTATACGGGCGTGACGTGAACACTGAACTTAATGTCTGCCTAGTAACGAGCAAACGCATAAGAGCTAATAATTAGCAAGCGAATAACTAGAACGACGTCACCGCGAATCTTCCTACGCATTAAAAACCTGTGTATGTTTCCCAATGTTTCACAGTGTCAAGATCTTGGGTAAAGGTAAAGAGAAATAAACGGCACGCGAGTTTCTAGAAACATTGCACATTATACAAAAGTGTAGTGAGTGTGGAAGTCAGACGTCGGTAGCTTGGTGTGCCATATAACTTGTAGTCTTTTTTTCTTCGGTCATTCTTGCGGCTGCGTTATCTCGGATAGGCACCCCCTGCCGCCTGCCAGATATGTCTTGTGCCTTCGACTTGCAGGGCGTATAAATATGATATTTGGTCAACTTTCAATAAAGTTGTTCGTACTGCCACCGTTGTATGCCTCCTGTGTCTGTCTTTCGCATGACCTTGCGCTACGCCATGACGTTAAGCGAACACTGAGAAACCCAAGAAGTGCTCCTGGAGAATAACTAGTTAAAGGTACAAGTTACTGAAAGCAACTAGTTACCGGTAACGCGTTAATAATAAACGCGCACTGTCCGAGAGTTCTTGACCTCAAGACCTTGCGCAGCTGTGAATAATGAGCTTGTTCAGGTGAATGTTGAATAAGATTAATCGATGGTTTCAAATGCATTAAGATGACTTGAAATTCGTAGATATGACAGATTAGAGTATGTCGGATTAAGCGATATTTATTTATATGGCAATACATCATCGTGGGTAAGAGATTGAAGGCCATGTTAAGTCTCCTGACTAGGCCTCTACAATCATCCTGAGCGTTCAAATGTGAACGCAACCCCATCGTGGAAAAACTAATAAGTACACTAGCATCATGAACAACTACAGGAAAACTGGGGAGGGTAAATTAAAATAAGGCAATAAAAATGAATGAGAAAATGTGTGCATATCCCGAGGATGCACATATTTAAGAAGGGCGAGAGAAATGAACTTTCACATGGGAACGATCACAATAGAAACTTCTGCACCTCAATACTCTTCTGAAAAAATCCATATGCAGCTTTACGGAAAACATACGGATTCCGTACCTTCCCCGTACAAAATTTACGGAAATGAATCGGAACACATGCAGGCATATACGGAAGCCTACGGAACTGATACGGAGCACGCTAAAGAAGGCGTATGGAACGTAAGGAATTCCGTTTCGCCATAAGAATGTATTTTACGGAATGAACTGCTTCCGTATCCGTTATGTGGATATACCATACGGCGATAAGGAGCATACGGAAGGCATGACATATGACGAACGGAATATGAACGGACAAAGTGATAGATGATGCGGAAGCACGTATGTTGATGACACACATACGGAAAAAGTATGGAAGGACGATTGGGAGGCCTCACGGGCAAATGCAAGCAGCTATAAGGAATTAGAACAATTTGCGTGAATGATACGGATACGGACATACGGATACGGAGATACGTATACGGAGATATGTATACGGAGATACGGATACGGAGGTTCGGATACGGAGATACGGATACGGAGATACAGAATGATACAGAAACTGCAATTAAAAAAGCCCTCACTATATGGCGAGTTTTGTTTGACAGCTCTGTGTGGTGCAGGATTACCTAAGAGCCAACGCTAACCGCACGGCTGTTCTGTGAATATTTATTTTATAATTGCGCTGAACAGGAGCTTACCACCGGCACCACAGGTTAGGTAATATGTGTGGGTATATATACTTGACCGTCGGTGTACGGTTGCGTAAAGCCTGTGGTCTATCTGGTGCATTACTTCGATATGCTTGCGTGTATGTTTGCGTGTGTACGTATTTATATTCCTTTGAATTCATGGGAGTCTCTATATGCGATATTAAATGCTGATAAAGTGTGCATGTGTGATATAAATGCTGATAAATCGAGTGAAAATCTGGTCGCAATGGAAAGCCTCCACTTCACTTTTTTTCGTTTGGTCGGAAATGGTTCAGCAGTTCTTCTGCCTGGAATGCTCTATTACCGAGGGCAACTTTTAAACCATCGAGTGGGAACAGCAGGGGACTAAAAACTTGAACCGCTGCTGTTAATCTCGCAGTTACTCCGAAATTGGTTCAAAATCTGTGGCAGCCCACTTAGTCCGAAAGGACGAACAGCATACCCCATTTTCTTGCATTTTGGTTTAGAGTGTATATACGGAATATATATGGAGCTGGTACGGAGTATGGATGAACGGAAGTGATATGGAGAGCAGTGTACGGAACTAATGCGGAATGCGCATATACGGATGTGATACGGAGCGTATATATGGAAGTGATGCGGAATCCGTATGCACGGATATCCGTATTACCATAATAGCGTATATACGGAAATGCTCTTTCCGTATATACGGAATTTTTCAGAAGGGTAGCCTCATAAATAGCCTGATACATAACATTTTTATACTTACATATATGGTAAATGAAATAAATAAGTGTACGATAAAGAACTGTAACTTCAACCTCTTCCAAAAACTTGACATGGAAAGAAATTGTGTTTTCAAGACTAGTGTATGCGTATGAGTATTTAGCCCATGAAAGATTTGTCATGCTAACTTTGCTTACCGTACGTAGTTCGAGGTTTTGGTTTTGAAAAAGTTGAATACCTGGGGCCTTACTTTCGAATGCTGTTACTGTATGTCGGTAGAAATTACTGGGTGTCATTTGTGTATCACATAAACATAATGACACGAAGGCGCTGGCTATGTACTTCACAAGTTTGCATTGGAGCTACCACGCAAAAGACAAAATGTCCCTGCACCCCCCATTATTGATGCTACTGCATGATAGTGATTATGCGGAGGACAAAACAGAAAGAGATAAGAAAGAGAAGGAAAAGAGAAAGAACGAAAAGAGATATACGTGAGACCTAAATGTCTCGGGTTGCGCGTAGGGGTAAATCGAGACAGCCCCCTCCCTCAAACTGCTAACCACAGCGATAGCGATCCGGGCACTCGCAACCTAGCTCAGCTGTTTACTCAGATTTCTCACAAGCGTGTGTGCTGCCCGCGGGTGACCATAGATCATAGATCACTTGTTGTGCCACTGGCCACAATTCGAGGAACAGACTGCCTATGACCGAGTCCATCCAAAAAGTCGACGATCGTCCACTTAGTGAACAGACAACCTTGGAATACCGTCTCACCGACCAACGGCTCAGAAGACAATGAAAGCGCTTTTGGGCTTTCTGAAAACGTCTGGCCTTACCGCGCGCCTATGATATTATACAGCGCATTCCTGTAGGCATTCCCCTCTCTCCTTCTCTTTACTTTTCTTCCCCTTTTCCCATTCCCCAGTGCAGGGTAGCAAACTGCGACTCCTGATTGGTTAACATCACTGCCTTCCCTTCCTTATTTATCGCTGTCTCTCTCTCTGACAAGCTCTTCTACATATGAGAGACAGAAATGAGAATCTGCATGCCTCAAACTGAAGCGAAGGCTATCTAGTAGGACCCAGAGGATTCGTCTTGGCGTTGCGTTCACGAGACATTATAGACACCTCATCGGCTGCAGCGACACTGGTCCCAACTGTGAGCACTATGATGCGCCAGGAACACTCGAACACACATTTTGCAAATGCCCCGCGTACGGGGAGGAACTACAGACCCTGAGTTCATCAGTCGAAAAATTTGAGAAACGAGAACTGACCGACGAGCTTGTGTTAGGCCCTTGGCATGACGCCGAGAGTTGATGCGTGGTCAAGTGGAGCTACGATAGCCTTCATTCGTGCCACTGGACGTGACGGACGACTCTAGAGTGGCCCCGCTACATCACCTGACCCTCAACATACGCACATACTTGTCTCACCCTCATCCTTCATCACTCTTCTTTTTCCGCTTTCTCCTTCACCAGCGTAGATTAGCAAGCCAGAGCAAATTACAGCTCAGGCCGACCTGTCTGCCTTTCTGTAAATAAACCTCTCCCTACTCAGATTTCCTAGGCGTGCAACTTGCTTTACTTTTCTTTGTATGAGGTAAAGATTATTTGGAATGGACTGTGGTGCCACTTACCATTAAAAAACGTAATATTGTAAACGGGAATGAAATAAAGAAAAGATTCATTGATAGTTTTAAGGGATTAGGTAAGAAGGTTAGATATTGCTTGGTCTGCCTTTCGATCTGGGTATAACCTAAGAGAAATGCCTATATGTGGATTAAGCTAAATAAGCTAGATCACGGCGGATGAAGGTGTCTAAATATTTGGATTAAGGTGTGAACGATGCCATAAGGCATTAGCCCTCTGTCTCTTGGCAAAGGACAACTGGAAATGGTTTTTTTTCACCCCACTCTCGTGGATAAGCATTAACTTAATCTTTCTTTCTGACATTCGTAATGGTAAAGATGTAATGAATAGGCGGAAAGGTCATCACTGAGAGTATGTTATACAAAGTCATGCATCACGCTTATGACCCTGCAGCAAGCGGTAGTCTCGCAAGCTACCTACAAGCTACCTACATCGACATTCTGATGCACAGCAGCAGAAGTGCATTAAGTCCAGTTGGCTTTTTTTCGCATTTTTCAATGTACCGCCGTTTGTTGCGCGAGTGCACTCAATAATATTTGCTCTTGTGCTGTGTGTACCGGGCGAGGATACGGTAGATTTCTTCCAGACGTAGTAAGGCAGCTACCGTCAGAAAAATTGAGGCCTTGAAGCTTCGCCTTAAGACTTGAATGCGATAACGGGCCTGGTCGCATTCTCATCGCGCTCTCTTCCGCTTGCCATGCTCTTCAGTCCCTTAGCCACGTAAGTGCTACGTCACCACTGGCAGAAAGTGCGAGTCACCTGCGTTACTGAGTGGCCTCCCTCGTCGTCTTGCCCATTTGACATAGATGCGCCATCAAACATCGCTACTGAACATGACACCATTATAATTAAGACTTGATCTAGTTGTCAATCTTGAGGTGGGTCCAGCGACACGAAACACGGACGAAGAAGTATATGCACCTGCGCATCTTTGTTCGAGTTTCATGCATATCTGGTCCCGCCTCAACATGAAGAATGCAGGAAGATATATACGGGGCCGCCGAGTGCATGGCGCAAAGCGATCTATAACAAGGGGTCCCAGGTTCGATAGCCCGGTCGGCGAAGGCTTTTAAATGCGAAGCATTTCTTAGCGAACTTCGGCGACATTGAGCCTGCCTGCCCGCCTGCCTGCCTGCCTGCCTGCCCGCCCGCCCGCCCGCCCGCCCCCGTCCGTCCGTCTGTCTAGTCGCCTACGACTTTGTGCTCTCCTGGTCGTTTCGTTAATGGGATGTACACAAAAATTGGTCTGTCAAAATATGACTGCATGACGAACATAAATCACAGGTCATAACATGAATATCATGAAATGCATGTCATGAGCGGCATGGTTTACATGCCACTGTCTTGGTGCTCTTATGGCCGTTTCGTTAACTTCATATGTACCAACATCGATTTAGCGAGACAACAATGCAGCGCCAGTCTACGTGCATGATGTGTACATCGCATTTCCTTGATTCTGACTGCACGTGGATCTGCCAACTTTCCTTATTTCTTTATTTGCATCCTCCTAAAATTCTTGCTCATGGCCAACACTGAACTTGCTCTCATAGCCAACGGCGCCAATACCGCCGCCGACACCAGAATTTCTGCGAAACAATCTCTTTAACGCTATCGTGTTAGTAACTCGAACAGATGATTACGCCGCGATTGCAACCTTGCTTTCAACCAGAGCCATTTGCATAGCCATGAAGTGCGTTCTCCAGGACAGTATAGCGGATCCGTCCCACTTGGTGTCCAGATGTGAAAAGGCGGGATCTATGTAGGATTGCATTACGCAACCTACCGTACTGTCGGTCAGTGATGGAGGGCTGGTCACTTTCTTCTTTTACCACACCTGGCTGCAACCTAACCGAACCTTTCAGAAAAAAATTCACATCATATCCACGGAGTGAATGATGATGAGTGGGCGAAGCTCGCGAAGTTCATCGTAGATCGTGCCGAGTTCCAGATTAATTTAATTAACGCGCACGCTACGAATCCTTATGGTTCAACTACGCACAAGTGAAATCTCCCACCGGCACTTCATTGCAGGTGAAGATCCAGTGCCTATATATATATATATGGGTGGCCGGGGAACGGTTCTCCAGTGCGAGCAGTCGGTATTTCTCAATCAAGAAACTCGCTAGAAGACTGCTGCCTGCGCCAACGTTGTATCTCGCGGTTGAGGGTGCGTTCTCCTTTTTTGCGAGCTGGTAGAGCGCTCATCTAAGAAAGAGCGTTTCCATAGTCAACGCGCGCCTTTCGCTTTCTCTCTCTCTCTCTCTCTGTGTCTCTCTCTCAAAAGACAGCAGATGGAAGAGTGAGAGAGCTCGCGCGCCGGGAGACACGCGCCGAGGGCGAGCGCGAGCCTCCCGGCGTTGCATGGCGTTGCATGGCGTTGCATGGCGTTGCATGGTATTGTGAATGATGTAGGTTACACGATACGCGTGACAGCCGCCCACAGCTTAAGGAGCTTCGCCCCTAAAATAAACGAAATGTTCTCCAACTGTGGGAAGTGTCCGCATACTTCCTTGCTTACACAAAAATCAACTCAAGTACCAGTAGCGAACGTAGAAAGTTTATGTGTAGTGTCAAGTACGCGAAAGAGAATGTAGTGGCAAGGACGTGAAGCCGGAACAGTAACTGAACCATTGAAGAGCTCGGAAATGTAAAGTTAGCACGGCAAGCCGCTTTAAGTGGTCGCCGTATTGCCCTTCTACAGAGGCATCGGAGAGTATCGGATGTGCTGTTTTGAGGCTGCGGGTGCCATGATGGGTCATTTTCTAGTGTCTCGTACTCTCGTTCATATTTCTATGTACCTGTGTAGCAGGATGACACATGTTAAGTAGCACCCATAACAGGGGCTGGACTTCAAGCACCGAAGCAACGCCTGAAGCATCTCAATACTTGCTTATGGGTCCACATACGTATATATCGCCCTCATTTTCTGGTCCAATGAACTTTGTATTTTATTCTACATAACTTGTCCAAAGGTAAGCCGCATGGTCGTCTGATTATATATTTTATTGAATGTTCCTGGAAAGCATAAGTTCGTCATCTCTAAGTTAAGCAGCTACATGTAGAGATTGATGCTGTTTATATCGTTTGAACATTGGCAAGACACTACAGCATTCAGAATATTTACCAATTGGCAACCATTCAATGGAACTTAATATAATCGGATGCCGACTACATCAATGAAGATAATCACATTTCCCCGCCACGGTGGTCTAGTGGCTAAGGTACTCGGCTGCTGATCCGAGGGTCGCGGGATCGAATCCCGGCCGCGGCGGCTGCATTTCGATGGAGGCGAAATGTTGAGGCCCGTGTGCTGTGCGATGTCAGTGCACGTTAAAGAACCCCAGGTGGTCGAAATTTCCGGAGCCCTCCACTACGGCGTCTCTCATAATCAGAACTGGTTTTGGGACGTTAAACCCCACATAACAACAACAACAAGATAATCACATTTGTCCAATAAATATTAGTAAGCATGTTTTAATGATCTCTTTATTAATACGGTCTGTATTGTCTATGGCTCAGCTTCCCTCGGATGCAGTCACCGTTTCTGCATATAGTCTGCAAATATATAAAGAGCATCTCAGGTTTTTCGGCAATGGCTCCGAGAGAACATAGCTTATACTTCGTATTTCCACACTGTCGATGACAAGTGATAACAATGCCGAAATCCTACAGGTACAGGTACTTTGAAAGACCAAATCTCTATTCCAGAAATGCTCTCCATTCAGGAACTTCTATGAACCGGGTGAACAGGGTGAACCGTCCTTTATGGTAAATGATGTTCGTTTAAATTACCGTCCTGCGGTGTCACATACCTTAAGGAACAACCGGAACACATATTGCAAATGTATTGATTGTGGTTGCTCGTGGCTTGCCAGATATTTCACCCTAGAGCTACGGCGAATATTGCGTACGCTATCTCTTACAGTCAACATATCAATTAAGTTTAATGCTTCGAGCCCAGAGCAACCGAAGTTGGTTTCATTTGAAGGTTGCTAATAATGGGACAAATATTGGGACCATGAGAGCAAGCTCATCACGTAATGTTCCTTTGAATTTGCTGAAGAAATGTTTTATTCTCATTTAATTAATTGATATTCGACTTGGGTACATACACAAAGAACGTAGATGCGTGCTCATAAACACTACTTCTTGAGCACTTATGCTATCTAGATTTGTCACGGTGCCCTTAGATGCCTCTTTCATTTACCTTTAGACAGCTGGTCACCATGACAAGTGAAGTGGAATTCTAGTTCGCCGGGTCTTAGTAAGTGTTCAAAGTAGCTGAAGCATTTATAAGCTCCTTATCTACTATTCAATGTGACTTCGCTATTCTGGAGCTCATGTGCCCTTGATAATGTACTGCAGCTAGATATCACGTGCAAATCTGAGGTGTCAACACTGCTCTAGCACCTTTATTTTCTATAATGACACACATTGTACATCGATAGTATAGTTTAATATCGTACGCCTATCTGGAGAACTTATAACTTTCTATTAACCTTCATCTGTTCAAGCTACGGCACGTCTTATGCAGAAGAGCATTCAATTTTTATCACATAGCTCCATAGTTAAAGTTAATCGATTTAAAGAAATATTTCTGTGGGACGTAGGACATCGCAAGCTCAACGGGACTTCTTTCAAGCTTCACGAAGGCGCTCGTTAAAGCCGACAAACATACAAAGTGCCGTCTGCCAGCGTCTTTTCTCATTTAGACAGCATTAGCCACAATGTGTACTACTATTTTCCAGGGTGGGAGGTAGATTAACATAAAAATAATGCATGCATTGAAATGCCCGCAAAATAATTGTGCGCAGTGACCTTTCGCTTCCGTTTAAACTCACTTGACAAGAAAAAAAGAAAGAGGTTTGTTGATATGGATAAGTTCAGAGATAATTCAATTTTCTGGCACGGAAAGGCATGCTAGTCATCAGCCAGAGGGAGCTAGTCAACTGTTAATATTGGCGCACATCTGCATTTGCATTAGTATCGTGTTGAGAACACTTGTTTGCCCTACATGGAAGGCTCAAATATCAGAGAGGTGGCTCCAAACGATAAGAGCCCCTCGCTCTCGCGTTCTTTTGTTATCACAAAGGAACCCAACACTGTGCGTACGCCAAGGCGCTCAGGTACCCACCACCAAGACTATGTTTTCCAGAACAGTGTTCACGCTAAATCAGCCTCTACATTGTGTTGTTGCGGTCCTCCTACGCTCAAGATAGGCATTTGAATACAGCTTATATTTTTTCTTGTTTGTTCTGTTGTTTCTGTTTAGTCCCCATACATGAATCTAGCCACTCATTGAAGCTGCGGTCTGACATCGTGCCCTAACAGTGATGGCCAATGCCTAGTCTTGAAGCTAATGCGCCATTTGAATATGAGTAATAGATCATACCCCATTGTTTTCTTTGCATGGCGAATTATCTGGCAGGAAAGTCGCCATAAATGTGTCGTAACCGTAGAGCCTTTTAGGCATAAAGCACCTGGCCATACAGTTCTCATTGCCGTCGTAGTCCTGAAAAACGTAAGAGAATGTACAGGTTTCATTCGTTGTCTGGGATGCTTTTTTTCCGCGGTTAAAATCAGTTTATTTTGCATACGTCGTCATTCTCACCAGAGGACGAGGAAGAAACTTTATTGATGACCTGCGAGCATATGGGGCGGGCTGCGTTCCTCAGCTGTGCGACAGCCAGGGGTTGTTGATCGCCGACGGCGCCCACAGCCCACTACACGGCTCAGAGCTGGTGAATGATTAGAATGCATGAACTACACAATAAAACTCAGCCGGTGAAGAGTATGGAATCGGGACAATGGAATAATTTTAAATCGTGGGAGATGAGTGATACCGATTGTTTCATTGATAAACAAAATATCTGGCTGTCATTCGCAACTAGGCGATCAAGCTTCACTCACATTAACGCTATCGCGTTAATAATGTGAGGGAAGGTTGACCGGCTAGTTGCGTCTTGTTACACGTCTGGTTGTTCCGGGACCCCTAAGACAACCTCTGCGATAGACCTGGCCCGGCGCACGAGACCTCGGGGTCACCGTCTCGAAGGGTGCCTTCCCACTGCTCGGAGGTACGGGTGAACCGAAGAATATGTGGGAGGGCCAAAATTCGAGTTAGGCGAGCTCGGTCAAGCAGCTCACGTTCTCAATGCTCGCATTTGGCGCCTCCTCATGCGTTGGCCTCCGTGCTATCGTCAGTGGCAGTCGTTGCCGTGGGCCGAACGACAATATGTTTATGCACCTCCCTTCGGTCGTTCAAAAAGCGAGCGCTCAGAAAAGCCAGCGGCTTGCCCGATCGCGGGATGTAAGGAAACATAGAAATAAGGAAACAAAAGACCTTCGGTTCCACTTATAGTAACTGATACACTAATCTCGGAGGTGCATCTGGAAGGCGCTTCGGCGTGGCACAGGCTTGACTGTAGTCCTGGAGATGGCGCAAAAAGCCCACGAAGCCATTTTTCGTTGCTGCACATCATGGCCTCCTGTTCCACATGCATGGCGCTCGCGCTTTGGCTCTTAAGGCGAAGCTAAAGGGTCGCATAATTTTTTAGGAACCCTACGCACATAGGGTGTGGGAGGAATGCATTGATTGAGTAACGCGAGAACGAATCATGTTCGGTGGAGGCTAGGATCCATTAAGTCGCTAAAACATTTTAACCCCGAGATGGCTAGTGAGATTACTTAATTACCTTGATGTAACCTATGTTTCCAACAATGGTTTGCATGGTTGTGATTGCACAGCGAATATCGTAAATATGGCCTTTAGAGCAATTCATCTCGACAGTTCACTTGAACGAATCGTGTACCCTCTGTCTAAACTGTTATTTCTCTGGTGTATGCCAATATCAGGTTTCCATGATTGTGTAGTGTGCGTCGAAGAAACACCTAAACGCGAGTGAAATTTTCTTTTGTTGTGTTGGTGCGAAGAGCAATAGTAATGTGCACGGCGGGGCCGGACGTGCCTTATCTGTTCGTTTTCGATTGTACTGCAGCTACAATATAGGTGCTCGGAAGAGCAACATAATAAAGAGCTCACACTTCTGCGCCCAGGTAGTTCACGAGTTACCCAGTTCGGGAGCTGACACTTGTGGGAGCGCTGTGTTCTTGCGTAAGCGATCCCTGTTATTGCCAGCTCGTATCGCTCCAGGCAAAACTTCAAAGAGCATCTGACGTGGCAATCCCGAGGGTGTACGAGTGCTTTTAGACCTCATGTATACTTCTACGACGTCATCCGAAGGTGACATAAATATCTAATATTCGTTGAAGCCGTGGCAATATTTATGGTGCGAATGGTTGCTATGCAGCACTATTGAATCACTTTCTTATCTCGAAACAAATTGCACAAAGTATGCGACTACTTCCCTATGTGACCCACATGTGGCCTGGGCGCCGGTTTGCATATGTGGCCATGCTGTTGTGTTGTTATGTGGGATTTAACGTCCCAAAACCAGCTCTGATTATGAGAGACGCCGTAGTAGAGGGCTCCGGAAGCTTTTGAGCACCTGCGGTTCTTTAACGTGCACTGACATCGCACAGCACACGGGCCTCAACATTTCGCCTCCATCGAAATGCAGCCGCCGCAGCAGGGATTCGGTCCGTGGCCGCCGGATCCGCAGCCGAGTACCATAGCCACTAGACCACCGTGGTGGGGCAATACATGGCCATATACGCATATCTGGCTATATCTGAAACGTGTCTGTACGTGGCCGTATGTGTCCAATATGTATCAGTCTTACATGGCCTTCCTCGTGTTGGTCTTTCATTGCCGCATATATTTGTAGAACGATTTGGGCAAATACAGCCACATACGGGCCCGTGCCATATATAGCTATATTTGCCCAATTCCTGATATCGCCATATGGCATTTTTGTAACGGTCGCCTCTGCCGAATGGAAGCGGCGGTTCCACCTTAGTTCCACCAACCAAGCTACTGACTGTGAATATGTATGTACGTCTTGTTTATAATGCCGAGTTTTGTTTGCGTGGATGAAAGACTGGTCTCCATCCTCCTAGAGACTACGCAAAGACAGAGACAGGCAGTAGGGGAACGACTTTCAGCTCCAGATACTGCACAGCGATACTCCAGCTGGCGACCTCCGCTCTACTAAGAAGAAGCGTTGTAGGAGGAAGAAAGGCTGCATGAGTGGAATCTTGAAGTTTACTAGGCCTTTATAAAAATAAATGTCCTTAACAATAACATGTGCTAAATCGCACGCAGTTTAGGAATTTTCATGCAAATGGGAACCCATATTTAGAAATTCGTGCACATGTTGAACTGGTTCAACCAAGAGGTGGTTATTTCTTTTGCTTCACAACCTCTCCTCCAACGTGTCTGCACTTGCAGATCTCACTCGTTATATATTTCTCTATGTTAATATTTTCCCGGTTTTCTAATGTAAATTGTGCAACGGCGATAATTTCTTTTGTGTACTGTTGAAGTGATGAAAATATACTTGGTAACTGTTACTATTGGACTATTTGTTGAGACTGTACTACGGTTGAATTTGGTCATGGTGGCACAATGAGTCGGCGATAAATCGCCCTTTTAACCATGCTTCCTATCAAGTAGAAGTCGTACAGTGATTTACCTTTACGAAACGCGTCTCCGGAACATTCGGAAACGAGAGCTTGCAGATCTGGTCTCTGTTCATTATGTCTCCAACAAATTCCTTTGTGTAATATTTCTTCTTTATTTTCCGTTTTGCGTTGGAGGTTAGTAGGCACGATCCTGTTGGTGACCTATATTCAAATAAGTGTCGATGGCAGAAACCAGTGTCTGAGTTAAACCACACATAATATTTTCGAAAATTTTATGTCGCGTACTACAGTTGTGAGTCGGAACCATATACATGCAGCTTCAACAAGTGTCATGCATATCAAGCAGCGAAAAATACTATCGCCAGCAGCACCGCAATATCACAAAATTAGTGTGGATGCTTAATATTTTTTGAGGATATGAAGATAAAATTTGCTGCCGAATAATACGTTTTTAACGTTGTGACTCACGCTCTATCAATGTAGTGTTGAGATTTATGATGGTATGCTCTGCTAATACGTTTTTGAACATGCTATTGAGCTCTCCGATAACCGCTGTGCTGATGTGCTGTAGCGTATATTTTCTAGAACAAATGCAGCACATTCTCGCTCCCTCTAAAATTGCATGTCGCCCAAACCCGCATATGTAGGGCTTGGATACGTAGGTATACGCCACACGTGATCGGGCTTGTGCACTTGCATAGCGTGACATTATTTTTTCATACTTCCACAGACTTTCGTACTTCCACATCTTGCAACCCAGATCTAGGGCTTTCACCTTAATAAAAACGCAATAAGATAATTGTGACTGTCAAATATTTTTTGTGTTAGAGAAAATACTACGTGAAACGCAGTTTTCCCATCACTTTATTCGAGTTCACGCCCGAGAAAAGGCAGAATCACTTACCATGCCAACCAGGAAATCATTGTGTTGCAACATGACGAAAACTTCATGCTTCGGCTGTCTGTTTCCATGTAGCTCATGATGTAGCCGTCGTTCCAAGGACACGTTTCTGCAGTGTAGTAGCCACTCCTACTGCCATCATGTGGGCAACCAAGTCTGCAGTAAGAAGAAAACATTAGGCCTAATGCAAAAATCCTTGAAGCTACGGGAATGGGAAGCGCAATTTGATTCCGATAGCACTAAATAGCAAAATTAGGCCCGGAAGAGCTTGAAGCAAGCAATTCCTGGCATCTATACGCATTCCGCGCCTACTATAGGCCATGAGTACGTATTTACAGATATGCTATTAGAGTAACGAACTTGTCTTAACACGAAAACTCTTTGCCGATGTAGAAACACTTTAAGCCTGTCAGAGCACCACTGAAACGATGAATGAAAAAAAATCATGTACGTTAAATGTTCAATTCAAAACCTCAAGGCACATAATTATATGGGAAGGTTGCAGGGTAGAGCAATTCAGGTCAAACGCACATTGAGAATCCTAAACATAAAAAGTAGTTATCCCTTTATGCATCATTGAATGCCGATAGCTCTGTTGAACCGAATGTGTTTTTTTTCTTTATTTCTCAGCCTTCACTGTTGAAACTCAGCGCACCAGATTCAGAGGCAGTGGGCCCACTCTGTTACGTCGCTGCTTCGAATTTTCGATCAACTCGCCATCACACCGTCATTTCCGCTGGGTTTACTAGCAGCGAACTCTCCGCCAGCAACAGCGTGCCGTGGTTCGAGCACTCGAAGAGTATAGACTGGGGCCGTCGTGTCAGCGCGCTCGCTCAACTCATGCCATGCACCGCCCCGCGCTCCAGCCCGTGGCCCGTCTGAAGGCAAGACAACCCGGTCCAGCGCACGCGGCGAAAGAGAACATTAGGCGCCACTCTCCGGGCATGGTAATTTAATAACGAGGTTAATAATACAAAAAAAAACAAGGCCGAATCAGTCGAATGAAGTACAAAGAAACGATAACAACAATCAACAACACGCGAACACAATAAAACGCATTTGTTCGCCGCGGTGGTGTCGTGGTTTCGGTGCTCGGCTGCCAGCCAAAAATCGCGGGTTCGATGATGGCCGCGGCGGTCGCATTTTCAATGGAGGCGAAAATGCCAGAGGCCCGTGTACTGTGCGATATGTCAATGCACGTTAAAGAACGGCAGGTGGTGAAAATTTCCAGAGCCTTCCACTACGGGTTTTCTCCACTTTCTATCTCTTTCACTCCCTTTCCCGTACCCCCACGGACGCTTAGCCGTTCTCCCTATATGGGCTGCAGAAATTAGTGTCCTTTCCTTACCCGAACCACAATCATCATCATCATCACAAAGACCATGCAGGGGGCGAACCACCTAACCCTCGGCCAGCGCACCTGCGACCGCGCGGCCCCAGAAAAGGAAAATAGAAGGAAAAGAACATACAGACGGGTGCCGATCGCAGGTTGCCGCCGGTGGTCGCTGAGGCTCGCAATGGCGCGTGATCCGGCCGATGGCCTCGACTGCTGGAGGGTCACGAAAGTACGTGCGTACCCTACCGAGTCCCAGCGAGTTCCCTTCCAGCATGTCCAAAAACCCAAAACGCGCAAACCTCCGAGAACTTGCCAGCTGTACAATGAGAGACTGGCCACGAGCCACGTGGGCAAGGCGCGTGGCCCTCCACAGTGATCGGCCGCCGCTCCGTCCAGCTGGGAGAGGAGGATGTGGGACATTCCAAGGAAAACGAAGTGTCGCGCGGGACGCGCGGCCTCCGATCCCCACAGTTCCTAGCCTCCTGGTTAGCAGAGCGACCGCCCCGTACAGGCGTTGGTCCCGGGTTCAATCCCGGACGAGGACAAATTTTCAACTAAGAAACTTTCATTGCCGAGAAATTCTCATAAATTTCTCCGTAGCTTTGTTCTACATAGGGGCAGTTGCAAATATTTTGCTTCATTTTGTTCACATGGCTTTGAAGAATATAAAAGAGACAGTTACACAGAGAGGTTTCCTAGGTGACGGAGAGAAGCAGTGTTAGAAGTTTGGTAATATATGCCACTACAAATTGGTGGTTGTTGATTTCTGGTGCTTCAATTCTCAAAGGCACGATATGATAATGAGAGACGCCGTAGTGATGGGCATCGGAAATTTCGATCCCCAAGGGTTCTCTAACGTGCATTGACATAGCACAGTACAAGGGAGTCAACATTTCGCCTCCGTCAAAATGCAGCACCGCGGCCTGTATTCGATCACGCGACCCACGGAAGGGCAGCCGAGTACCATAGCACCCAAAGCACCTTGGCGGAGCCGCTTGGTGGTTGTTGAGGAATCCTAATGCGCATATGTGGATTGTCATGAGAGCGGATTTGGAAACATGGGATCAATAATCTCCATATGAATTGTCTGGGATACATATGGTGTCAATGTAACCGACTGAAAGGTAGTCGACAAAAATTTAAAGCTCTTACAAGTGGCCAAATTCGTGTGCCAGTATCCTGATGCCTTTAAACGTTCCTACATGATCTTCGCCATAACCAACTTTCTGCCAGGTGCAAATGCCACCGATATAAGCATAGCCTGCAAAAAAGAAGATCCGTTGATCTCGCATGTTAAAAAAATATAAAAATTCTTCGTAAGCCGTGACTACGAACACTTACATATTACGCTGTATTAGAAACACCACTTATGTACAATTTTATGCTTATGGTATTGCACTGTCTGCTTATCTCTACAGGTGACTGCGTTAAATTTAACACCGTTCCACTTTTAAACCTTCTTGAAATATTTCAACTAGCTGCGCAATTGATAGAATGGTGCGTAATTTATCATTATACATTAATTTTAAGTTTATTAGTATGTATTTATTCATAGCATTGTAGTTTATACAAAATACACGATAAATATTTAGTGTTTGTACTCACAGCTGCAGTGGTACGCTAAGTACTCGAATTTTACGCGTAATCTGTTACCCATTGTTTGTATTGGAGCGCGCAGGCCCTAAACCACTGCAACGTAAAATTACAGCTGATGTCACATTCAAGATGCTCTGTGAAGGTAAGATGGCTCATTTTGTTTCCTAAGAAAGCTCACTGAATTTGTTTGCGCATTTGTTTGAATTTTGCGTCACGCCACAGCATTACACCTTTTTTTAGTGCCGCATGAGCCTGCACTTTCGGAGGGGTTATTTTGTATCGCCAACTCATGAGAGTGCTTGTCATGCATACGCGATGACTTACTTATGTGCGAATTGCCTGCACATGTACATGGTGCTCACTTCATGAAAAAAACACCAGTACCAATGTAACGCTCTCTTATATCCAGAAGACCAAATGCACATGTCATATTTTTCCGTTGTAGATCTGAGAGAAATTGATTTTTGTCCCTGTTGAAGAAATAGAAACGCGCCATCGAATGCTTTCTATGAGGAAGCGAAATTTAACTTGCCTGAGGCGTACGCGATCAGTTAGTGCCGTTCAATATCTGCCTTCAGGATAAATAGATTAGTCTGTAGATATGCAGCATAACTTATGGTTTACGGGAAATACTATAACCACAGACATTTAAATTTTTGTCGGACTGCAAACGTGCTGCTTTTTATCCAACGTAGCTTCGCTCCTTAGCGAAACTCATTCCGAAGCTGCCCATTTTCTGAGGCAACGGTGGGAGCATTGAGACAGAGTCCGTACCATGAACGTAGGTAAATTCCAATAAATTTCCGTACCCAGCAGGAAGCCGTTCCAACCGTAGTACGAGTATTCCGCCATGTCAAGCCTGCAAAAAGTCGAGATTGTCGGAAAATTCACACGGGAACGAAAATTACTGTAGAGCCTGTTCTGAAAATTTATGAACATAGTGCATACCCGGTCACGAGGTACACGCCATCGTAAACACCGTATTTCGCTGTGTTGTTCCGAACGTGGTCTCGTAAGTT
The DNA here is from genome assembly GCA_013339685.2 of Hyalomma asiaticum. NCBI lineage: Eukaryota > Metazoa > Arthropoda > Arachnida > Ixodida > Ixodidae > Hyalomma > Hyalomma asiaticum. Next base: position 51,307,012 of record CM023488.1, read on the forward strand.
CCCAAGCGACCTAATGCCTTGTACAAAATTCCCATAGCGGACTAAGAATCTCTCTTCAACTCTCTGCAAAATAAAATCGGCGATGTGTAGTCGCAACAAAAAATACCGTGCAAAAATATAGATGCGGTTGTTTATTTAAAAATGACATTCCTTACCGTTAGAATTTCCAGTGCACAAAACTTTATTCTGACGCCAGGATTAGATACAGTAAGGTAGCGTACATTCACCTGAAGAGAAGAAATTCCTTCTATTATAACGTGCTTTCCGTTATAACGTAACGACAGTGCTGTGCCGTAATACACGTGCATGAACGTAATGAACTGTACTGCACAATGAGCATGCGCGGCTGCCACTGAGTATGAAAAGACGCAGCCTCTCCGAGGGTGCCCTTCTTAAGGGCGCTACTTACGGAGTTCATAGTAATCATCAGATACTTCAACAGCGTGTAGTTTGTCCTGAACTGCGCCCTGAATGTGCTGTCCACCATAATCATTAATTCTGGATATATGGTCGATGGTCTCTCTGCATCTTGAAAGCACGGAAGGTACCACCGTTAGAATGCAACAATACTGACATCTTTACACGGGGTTTTGTGAAACTTACTTTCATTCTGTCGTTCAGATATGTTCATTCTTTTATCCACGGTAATACCTAAAAGCAAGATAACATTTGGTTATCAGTAGTGTCCGGGGTGTCTTTCCTTAAATGCTGTATCGAATATTTGCCATTTAACGTAAAGTTGGCATTGCTTAGCCGTTGAAGGACCTAGATATCAGGTGTAATCTTGCGAAACAGCCATCGCACAGCAGAAGCACTTATTATATTGAAATACTGCATAAATGTCAGTTCTTGTACCGTTTGGCTCTATTGTTCCGTTCAGAGCTCATTGTTTAGCTTTATATCCGATGCAGTTTTCTGCACAGAGTGACACGTCATATATTCTGAATGTCTGAAGAGCTTATTTATAATTATGTAAATTACATAAGTGATGAAGGAACGCTAAACCTAAGAAACACGAAGTTGTAGAAATGTCAATGCTGTGCCCTTTGTTGTTCTTGTTGACATGTCACAGGCTGATTTTCTCAAGAATATATTGCCTCCGAACGCTTCTCCATGAAGGGAAAATTAGCGCCCACGCCTTTGTAGCAATATGTGAAATATGGGACGATAATCAAGAGCTCTGTACTCGAGAAATGAGCACGCTTTCAGGAAAGAAATACGGTCACTAAAACCACATGCTCGCATCTGCTTTCTCATAGTTATTGCTATTAGTAGGGAGCACTACTCCTGCGTAGAAGTGCACTGCCTCGTAATGCTCGCACTCGGTCTCTCGACAAAATTTGCCAACAAGTTTCTTTAACAAATTCGACGAAAAGCCAGCAATGCAGGACACAGACAAGAAAACAACACACGCAGACACACCTTCGCTGGACTAAGAACCAAATTTATTGGGGAAACCACGAGCTTTTATACAGATATGCTGCGCAAGTGCCCAAGCTATAAACTGAGGACTAGACCACTTGATAGTCAAGTACCGATAAAAAAACCTCCACTCCTTTTCAGTGACAGCCGCAGAAAGTTCACTGATGCAGGTCTGGCCATTCGTTTACGCGCGAACTGCTCGAGGCGTATTTTATCAAAACGAATGGCCTGACCTGCATCAGTGAACCTGCTGCGACGTTTTCGTTACACTAGAACTTCCTGCCCTAAACGCTTCTTTGAGAGGTAACAAGAATTATGGGCGTAGATCGTGTTGATGTTGCTGAATGTGCCACACACATACAAGCCCGTAGTCTAACGAAAATTAGGAAACAGAAAATAGTATAAGAAAGTGCTTAACTCTGACCAATGTGAAAAAAAAAGAGGAACAGACATTTGAATTGGTGATATGTTGCAGCTGACAAACAAAAAGCGTATCTGAAAATTTCTTAGATAAATCTTTCTTCCCATATACAAATTCTTCATCCCGGAAGAGCCAGCGGAATTTTTCGAAGCCTTACCTTCTCCTGCATATGCTCCGTCATGGTCTTCTAGTTTATATACAATATGTGGCACATCGCCTCCTTCAGGCGACCTTTCTTGACCGCCGAGTGGCTTTATAGCCAACTTTGGACCGAGAACACCCTCCTGAATAATGATATTAGATAACTTGAACAACGAGATAATGCCGAAGAAATAATTAGTTACTAAATGCGTAATTGGTTACTGAGTAGCTTAAAGGAGAAGAATAAAGCGCAGTTGGTCAAAAGCGAACGCGTGTTAGGACATTTTAGTAGAAATTAAGAAATGGCCGTTAACTGTGCGCGTAATGCGAAGGCAAGGTAACCGTTGGTCAATAAAGGTATCGCAGTGGACCCTTAAAGAAGGCACACGTAGCGGGGGGCGGGAGAAAGTTGGGTGGACAGATGAGATCAAGACGTTTATGGGGGTCGGAGTTAGTACCAGACCAGGATAAGTGGAGAGCTGCGGGAGATGCTTTTGCCCTGCATTGGGTGTAGACAGGTTGATGACGATGATGACAAAGGTAAAGTTAATCGCCTTTCACCATGGTACATTTCAGAGGGGCACTAGCGCCAAACAGGTGCAATTCTTAAAAAGAACCTAAGGACACAACGGAGATCGTGTCGTACCACTTGCAGGCCATTTTCTTCGGACACTATTACGGATGCGAAAAGCTTTGGGTCGTGGTACAAATCTTCCTCCAACGCTCCTCCGTCGAGCTGCAGTACACAAGGTAAGGCAGATGTTAAACGACTTCCTTAAGTGCGCAATGAACAGACCTTTGCGCTCTTCAGATGTGGTAGTCTGCTACGTGCAGTATTAAGTATTAACTAGTGTGGTTTTAGTGCTGTGCTAACACATCATTAATTGACCTGTCAGCAATCATGACCACTAACTAGAAAAAGTACTTCGAGGGTTATCCGCCTTACACAGAACAGCCGCCGCAAGGTGACCGTTCCGCGACTGACATGACGTATACGTAATAAATAGTTCAGTTTGAAATCAAAGCAGAGACGAACAACAGAAGCTGTATTGCACTTAGGTTGAAAAATAAAACGACTTCTTAACGTTCTAGCCTCATTCAAAGACAGCTCTATTAAACCTGGCACACACGAGTATCAAACGTGTTCTGGCAATCCCTATCGCTAACTAATGAGAACGTGTCCTTCTATCATTTAATACGATATAGATAAGTCCACAATTAGCGCTCACAGTAGTGACAGCGGCACCTTTTCAGGAACAGTCTCTGAGACCTCGTCAAAACAAAAACATAGTTTCACTCCGTTCAATGAGGAGATGATTTGCATACAACTTACGTACGTATGCTGCATAACCTGTCCTTGATAGGTGCGCAGTAAGAACTCTTCGCCCATGACAGAGCTTTTTTCCAAGTTCAGCGTAAGATCTTCATTTATCTTAAGAAGCTTTGTCCCGCTTCCGTCACGGCTCTCAAGAAGTTTCGGAAAGACCAACGTATCCCCGTCTGGAACTAGAACGTACAAAAGGTAAATTTCACTTCATGACGATCGTCAGTGGCTTTCTGAACTCGGTCACTGGCATTTTGGAGAAGATCATAATAAAAGCATAGCTTTAAGTGCACAAACTATGGCGTGATGATTGGGCACACCTTAGTAGACTGCTCCGGAAAGTTTGGTCATCTGCCGCTCCTTAACATGCACTAATAGAGCAGATTACAAGGATCCCAGAGGATTTGGCTTCTAGTGAACCTGCGACCGCTACGGCGGGCATCGTGAGCAGTGGATCACCACAACCAAAGCAACTGCCATGATGAAGCCGCCACTATAAAAACATACACACAATGGTAGGAACACAAGAAAAGGACACGCGGCCGCGTGTCCTGTTCTTGTGTTCCTACCATTGTGTGTATGTTGTTATAGTGGCGGCTTCATCATGACCTTAAGTAAATACCAACTAGGCCAGCAAGCTGTGTTGTCAAAGCAACTGCGGTGGACGCAGCTCCGACTATGCGTAGTGCTAATATTGCGCGTTCACCTCGGCTCATTCATTGGTAATAGTGACGAGCTAGAGCACATTCGCTTAAAACCCAAGGGCAGATATGACACGTTTTCGAGACCGTAAAGTAGTGTTTGGATAATGAGGACAAAGCAAGGAAGAGTTGAATTCTACAAACTAATGAAAGAAGGCCAATTTTCGCAGAGCCCTTTGCCACAGGCGCCCCAACGCTACCAATACAACAACATAACCTACAGCGCTCAAACAATGCGAAATAAGGCACGGAATATCAGATACCGCGATTTAAGTTTCTGCCATGCTCCATAAGCTCACAAACAGCTGTCTTTCGCGTGGGTCAGTTCGTCTTAAATCAGTACTCTTAATTCCAGAGAGCTCGACAGTATTTCTAAATATATGCTGTAGTGTTCACTTGTACGCTCAACTGAAGCTTCACTGCATAGTCTAATAAAATAATTAGTTCTGAAATAAAATAAAGGAGAATGAAATGAATTATTTTTCTTTTGAAAGGAGGAGGCGCTGCCAAAAGGTGTACGTATGGCTTGAAAGCGGTCTGCCACCTTAATTTCAAGCACTGCATAAGTAGATAATGTACAGCGCTGCTATGATGCAATGATTCATCCTAAACTAAGGCATTTGCGACCACTTGAAATGTAGTGGTTTTTTAAAAAGCGTATGCTCACACCTCAATATACTACCGCTCCTCTCTATCGTTTAAATCTTTATCGCCATCCGCGAGGCCTATGTAACACAGTAGCAATGTATAACTTGAAGGCCAGCATGACATGATATGCACAGCATAGTCCTGGTGCGTTTTTGACTGCCCTCGAAAGTACTTTTTGTTATACATACGTGGTACATAAATGCTTTTAAGGAGGAATGAACTTACTTCTGGCGCAATGTGTGGCTTGAAGCAAGACGGACAAGCAAGGAAACAGACATAATGCCTGTAGGAATAAACTTAGTAAACATTCTGTGACCATGTTCGTGTTAAGACATATAAATTAATATATTGTTGCGCTATCATTCGGTTACAAGTAATGTAGGCGACGTAACTTCGCTCCTTTACTGGCAACGAACTTAAGTATTGTCTACTGATCGATGGCAATGCATTTTAAGCAGGGCCGTTCACGAGAGAATAATCCCTGCGTTAAGTCTCCTGCCTAGCGCACAGGTGTCAACTAAAGGTGGCTTCAGTCCTAGCATTTGTCACCGTGCTTGCCACAAAGGCCACTCTCGTACAACTCTCGGACATGGCCGCCTTGGCTTCATGTTCGTTACAAATGGCAACCTCTCGTACTGAGTTCTGCAAAGTCAGGTTGTTTAATACGCCCGAGGAAGACGAGTCGCGTTATGGAAACGCTGGCTCCACCGACATTTCCACCTCGAAGCTTTTCCGGTGCTTCAGCAGTGCCCTTTAAAGACTGCATCTTAACATATGGGCTGTATCTGTGAGTAGGTTTTTGATATTTGATCGGTGTATTTCCAAGATACTTTCCAAATGGGATGTGCAGTGCAAAGCACCCAGAAATATCGATTATTAACCTCTCTCTAATCAATAGAATTATCTTGCTTCCCTTGACTCTGTTCGAGAATGATAAAAGCAAAGTGAGCTGAAGTAAGGGACGGTGGGGGGGGGGGGTGCTAGTTGGTAATACATTAAGTGAAAAACTCAAACGGTGCGAACGGCGGCACACAACAAGTAGAATGAGACTGGACGAGCGCTCGTCCTGTCTCCTTCTACTTGTTGTGTTCTGTCCTTCACGCCGTTTGAGTTTTTCACTAAATTCTAAAAGCAAACACGTATACAGTGGCCGTCGCACCCGATAAGCGGAAACAGATTAAGCCAACACGTTAATTGTGCACTGTCCTCTCAACGTGCTGTCATTTTAGGTGCAAAGCATTACTTTCGAGGCTTGGTCACTTTGATCCTATCTATCTATCTATCTATCTATCTATCTATCTATCTATCTATCTATCTATCTATCTATCTATCTATCTGTCTGTCTGTCTGTCTCTCTGTCTGTCTCTCTCTGTCTGTCTGTCTCTCTGACTGTCTAGCCGCCTATGTCATGGCGAACTCATCCTCGTCTCTTTGACTTCGTTCATATCAAGATTGAGATCGTCGGCTATCAACGTACGGCGAACATAATCATTGATCCATACATCGCTAAAATGATATTCACGTCAGTTGCGTCATAACGAGAACGCAATCACGTGTGACTCACACCCGTAGTGTTCGGCCCCGGCTATGCGGGTATGGGCCATATATGATTGAACCTTGAGATCGCAGCTCATGCTAATCAATGGCCAAATAAAAGAAAATTTGCTGAGAACGCACTTTCCGCGGGCTAAAAGCCAGAGAAAGACATTGCAGCATGTTGCTATTGAAATGTAGGCGTAACAAGCAGACAAACACAGACAAGCGTCAAACTACATCTGGTTATGTAGGCAGGAATCAAACCCAGGACGCCGAGGTGTCAGATAAGCAGGCCAATTCCGCCAACGGCGGCTCTTGCAGCAATTCACGTATTGTGAATCAGCAGTCGTGATTACGTTACTTGTCCTCTGTGTACAGACAGGCGTTCATCCTAATCGGAGCTCTTGCATGAATTCCAAACATTTAGCATAAGCAAACTTCTGGCTGACTGCTTAGCATTACATATATTCCGATAATGCGTGAGATTCGCCGCATTTCTTCTTCGAAATAGCAGACGTCTCTGCTTTGTCATAACGTGGGCACCAACGTTACTTTTTATTATGAGCTACCATTCACTAGCCACGGTGCTATCGACAGAGAGAGAAGAAATGAAAGAAGGAAGAAAGGAAAAGCAAGGAACTAACCAGATACGCCCACTTTGAGACCCCGCACTGAGGAAAGCCAACAAGGAATAAACACAAAGCGAAGAACATTGATAATGGCACTCAGAGGGTGCAAACTGACACCACAGTTGGTGCCTGTGGTATGCACAAGTCGTTTTTGAGTTTTGAGGTGAGTCTGCAACGCAGTTTGTGCCAGCATTCGTGGCCAACTGCTTATTTAACTGGGTAAAGACACCATGCAAAATGTGCTATAGACGTTCCTGGCTTCGCCGCATTCTTAGTTAGCCAGTGTTAATCATACTCATGAGTGGGTACCCACGTGCTTCACACAGAAACCTTGATCACACTGTTCGGACTTGGCTGAATTTCAAACAAATCACCGTAGGTAATTTCCTTGATCGCTGCTTCGCTTGACAGCGATTCCCAAAATGCGCGTGATCTGCAGAATTTTATGGCAGGTTATAAACATATGACCAGCACAAATTTTCGATCTTCACGTCACTAAAATGGCGTACGTATGAAGTACGTCAGATTGATGACGCTGCAGCCCTAGCGCTCGGTAAATAGTATTCGGGTATACGCCACGGGTGTTTGAATCTTATACTTGCTAAGTCAACCAAGGACCTACAAAAGAGACATGTGACATCTGATTAGAGCACACTCAAAAACAAGACGCGCTTATCGTTATGTTACCTTGCGTTTGGAATGTAAAAAAATCCACACGTACGGCGATGAACGCGGTGTAATCTCCGAAGGCAACCGCTGCTAAGCAGCAGGGCAGTAAGAATTGCAGCAGGGCCACTGAGGCGCCATACAGCCACGCTGCCACTACGCTACGGCAGCCACTCCGACAAGGTACATATAGTAAACAAACCTCTTCTACCAGCAGTTGTGATGACGGTAATTCTGTGACGTCACTTGTGCTTCTTGTGCATGTTAAGCGCTATCACAACGACATAATCAAAAGTGCTTGTGTTTGACTCTTAGACAGTGTTCTTTTTTTTCATTTTTCCACCTATTCCTTTGTTCAGTGTGAATATTTCGCACGATTCGGTAGGAGCGAACGACGCTGATGACACGCTTGTCGGGTTATCGTAGCATACTCTTGGATTATATTGATTGATTTCTGGGGTTTTACGTCCCAGAACAACGATTGATTATAAGAGACGCCGTAGTGGAGGGCTCCGGAAATTTCTGCCATCTGGGTTTCTTTAACGTGTACTGACGTCGCACAGTGCACGGGCCTCAACATTTCGCCTCCATCTAAATGAAGCCGGGATTCGATTCTGCGACCCTCGAATCAGCAGCCGAGTACCATAGGTACCAGATCACCATGGCGCGGCTCTTCTGTTCCACGAAACAGACGTCCGTGCACTAAGGTGAGCGGAAACTTTATGCCATAGCATGAGTTACCACCGAGTCACCAAGCTGTTGTCGTCATTCCCGGTTAGACTCCGTTAAGCGAACATCCGCTCATGAACTTTTCACATACGTTCATATTAGTCGTAATCCTCGGCCCAGTGCCGAGGAATCCGTCATAGGCACTTGTCTCGGTGACTGCTTCAAATGACACTCATTCCCAGAATGCTGGTCATCTGCAGGATTTTCCATTATTACATGCTAAGTGAATGGAGATTGTTGTATGCTTTATGTAACACTGAAGTAACGTCATCTGGGCGCAGCTCCACAAAGAAATCAACATCGCCCGGCGGCCAGAGAACAGTTGCTCTCTTGAAGCGCAGGTGGAGGCTTCACTCTGCGACTTAATCTTACTGGCCAATCACTGTAGTGTTTTTACTGCGCTCCTCACAGGAGGGCGTGGCAAAGAAATGAATTGTGATTTGTTTATTAAAAAGACCCTACATGCTCCAGCTCTAGCAGGGAGCACAGGAAAGCATCCTGGGGTTGGGAGAAATGGAATGGAAGTACAAAAAAGAAGGAATGCCGCAGTGGAGGACCCCTCATTTTCAGAACATGGTGTTCTACAAGGTGCTTTCACATGGCACAGAACACGGGCTCGAGCCTGTCATCTCCATTGAAATGCGACCGGGGGACCAGATCTCACGCCGCGAGTTTGGAGTATGCAATCAGGTACAATATTCAGTTGACTGCAGAGTTGTATGGGATTGCTATAGTAGGATCCTTCAGAACCTTGCGCCACTGGCATGGAAAAGCGTAGGACGGTGACCGCAATGCTGATATGTAAAAGGACATGTCGTTGAACTAGTTGGTTCATTTCGTGAAGGATTAGGTATGGCGCTAAATTAACGGGACACAGACAAGGCAGAACACACACTGGCGCCGGTGTGTGTTGTGCCTTCTGCCTTGTCTGTGTCCCGTTAATTTAGCGCCGTCCCCATTCCTTCGCGGATATTTAGTTTGTCAAAGTAAGGAATCGATGTAAGAGAGGAAATGGTCAGGCCTGTCCGCGAGTGAGGCAAAAGTTCGGGGGAGGGTGTTGTCCATCTACCCTGTGACTGCGTATGAGGGTTTTCGAGCCAACGCATGAGTGCGCTGGTTACCGAGTCTCAATTGCCTCCTCAGGCATCCCTACCAACCGAAAGCTATCTGAGGTAGCTGAAAAAGATGGCTCGAGTCCTGACGCGGTGCCAGGATGATGCCGGGAAGTGTTGAAAAGAAAACGCTAGTAAGCTCCTCCTGCAGGCAAATTTCCAGGAGGTGTTTAGCAGCATTCCTACGTGCAGTTGCGAAATTGCGGTATGAAGCGATTCTTACTTTTTTTTTCAAAAAGTAATTTGGTTCAACAGCCATCTGTATAGTGCAGCTGCGCTGCTTGATAGCTAGAACTACCGTTTGCTCGCCAAAACGGTCCAGTGGTGCTCCACGCTAATCTGTGTTGTTGTGTTCCCATTGATGCATGGGCTTCCGAACTTGGACGACAATGGCGTTACACCCAGGTATGATTCTTCGAGTTCCAGCACATACCTTGCTTTGTCCACGGCCGCCAGCGTTGTAGATGTCCAGCATAGAGTTAATATACTGATTGTAGAGGCAGAGCTCCCCACACGGCCCGTGTATAGGAGGGGGGGGGGTGTTCCCTGCGGTGGAAGCCATCTTGCAACGCTCACGCTATCCTTGGGGATAGTACCCGGTATTAATCTGGCAACAAAGTACGTGACCACATACACTCGGACATGACACATAGGCGCGCCAATCTCGAAAGGTAGGCGGAAAAAAATCAGCGTCGATAGATGGCAGCAGCTATCCTGTTTACGATCAGAGCTGGTAAATCAAGGCCTTCAAAGAACACGTTCCGTTAATCCCGGCGATGGAACCTTAGAATGTGGAGCGGTGGCCATCCGTTGAGCTGGGAAGCTCAGTGTCAGCAAGACACCGGAAGAACACACGCGGTGTTACCGGTGCACCCGGCGTTGTCAGTGCGACCTTCTCGATTATCGCCGTGTGCGAGCTGTCCGTGCGCGATGTTCAACGTGCATGCAGAGAACACCTATGTAACCGTACGTACGTGTTAAGCATGGTTCATTCTTTCGGGTGCAGAAATATTTCGACGCACAACCTACCAATCCGAGTTTCTTTGCCGGTACATCGCGGCTGAGGCGGGCTGCGGCATGATCGAACAGCCCGGCTGCCAAGCTAGTTGCCCGCGAACGCCGCACCAATCCGTCCGTCGCTACCCCGCTACGGTCACAGAGGGGCCGGTCGTAACAGTAACGACGGAACCGCACGAATGCACCATCACGTCAACTGATGTCACCGCGAGATCACATATGTCATCAGACACCCAAAATGAAGGAGCATCCGAAAACGGAAATAAAGATCCGAAACCACGCTTTATTGAGGGGATGCATGCGTCATGGAATATATTAATTACATTTTCAGGCAGCGTTTTCGATATGCTCAATATTCATACTCAATCATCGCAAGGTTATTCGTTTTTTAAGGAATCGGGATAAGACTACGAACATTTGTTTTTAGCACGTTCAGTAATACTTGGGCTTGCCACATTGACACAATTGCAACAGGGCGGCGCGCAGGCGGGACCCCCCCCCCCCCCTCCGCGGCCCAGATTTGCCTCTAGAGTATGTATATTAACTCTACGATGTCCAGAGCTTATTTGTTGTTTCTTGCTACTGTATTTATACCATGTAAGAACGTTTTATTACACGTTTCATTGTGCGTATATCAGGAGTTGCTGACATTTTAGAGCAGCAGGTCCTAGCCTTTGAACTTTGTTGCAGCTCAATAAATAGAATGAGCATGTTTGCGCAGCATTAAAGTTTCGTTTTAGCACATAAATTTCTACCATTTTCTGCAGGACTCAAGAGACTCAAGCTGTGTAGTTTAAGTAAATGTCAGCGTCATGCTCGAAGTAAAAATGAATCACGTCATCTTGGCGCCGGATTTTCCAAAAATCTCTATATTTATTCCCACTTTCAATATTCATATTTTAGACAACGACGTACTGATTCCTTTGTCAAGTATCGTCGAATGTTGTGCAAATATCATGAAGCTAGTGGCACATCTCCGGCAGCCGAGTTTACGGTCTACCCGCTGGAGTTACAATCTCCAAAGTTTTCGACCAGTGGAGCACGAGTTTGTTTTCAACGTTCCGCGCAAGGTACATGAGAACCCGGTTTTTCTTCTGAAACTCCAGAATGAATAATTACACGCTATGATATCCCGAAGTTTATTTTATTTTCGCAGAAACGCCCTGCACGTGACAATAACAACTTCCATTTCATGACACGTTGTGCATGCCCATGTATGGCGGGCAGCTTGGTGTTTTGGTACCTGTAGAGGCAACAGTAGGCTCAGCTCTAATGAATAGACGTTATAGGAAAGAAATAATTTTTGTGACAACTACCTGGGCGATCAGAAAAGTTCATAAAAACCTGACTGCTTCAGAATTTTATTCTATTTCTATAAATATGAAATCTATGCGAGTAAGCACTCCTTCTTTTACACAGTCATCTACTGCTTTGCAATGTCATCTTTAAGAGGTGTGCAATGGTCTGCGCTGGGTGTTTCGGTACATATCTCAAATGAGACCGATGAAGCTTTAGAATATAAAGCGAAGAACTGTGTCCTAAATGAGCTAATATGGTCGTCAATGTCAGCGTAGTTTTTGCGCAAAAGGAAACGCTTGTCCGTGTGCGTACCTGAATCAAGATTTGTGCATGTCCGGACGCAGGGGTGGTAACGTTACCTCCAATGAAAGTACAATGTTAGACCACTGCGAGTAGTGTATCTTCCTTTAAAGAAGCCAACTACTTATGCATCTCCTGCAACTATCCCTACTGTTCCGTTGATTCTGTTATAATTATTATCAAGAGTGAGCTCCGAACATGGCCGCACTACATTTCACGCTGCGGACTACGCATATTACTTTCATCGTGAGAGAGGCTGTCCCTGATGGAGACCAAAGTCACCTTTCGCCAAACTAGCCTGGGTTTGGTCATATGCTCAGAAGGCGACACGTACGTTTTGCGTTTTGTGCTAGTACGGAGAGTCACCGGTAGGACCATGCCCCAGTGGCACGCACTTAACTAGGTGCACAGCTGTCTCGACGGCGTTATTGTAGACATTACACTTGCACTAGGCGAGGAATTAACACCGCTAAATTGTTGACAAAAACCTATCAACGTTTACGAGGAAAAAATAATATTTTGCTTTAGGTTCCCATGTAACATTTTTGAGCATTCCATGCCCGAAAAAAGGTGCGATTGTATTAGGAAAAAACATAGAACTTTGAACATTATAGTGAATCCGCAAAAACTCCCAAGCCATTTTCACAATTTTCATTCTGGCAATAAGTTTACCATGTACCATTTTTCCAGCAAAATTGATTTCCTCCACACAGCAGTATGCATATAAAAAGGAAAACTAAAGACGACACTTCACAGAAGGCCAACGCATAGCAAACAATACCTCGATTACAATAGTAATTAGCCAGCACACTGCAAACAAGGGAGACTTCTCGGTCGGCCAAGGCGCATCTAAGAAGGATTTGTAGTAATTACGCAAATTACCTTCACCACTCAAGCAATATAAAGGCAAGTTTAGTTGAAAGAACTCACCTGCACGACGCGCTTAACAAAGCGTGCAATCACGCATGTAAACCTGATACGACACCAGGGTTAGGAAGGAAAACACCGTCAAGCGCAGACCATCCAGTCTCTAGGATTGGTAACAAAATACCCCTATGCGCTTCCAAACAAATAATATTCTCCGTAAATGCCATGCAATACTAACAAGCAATGAGCGCCTTAAAAAGCGCTTCCCTAAATACCAAGAGTCGCCTACTGCCTAATGTACATTTTAAGAGATTGTTAGAACATGCCAAAGTAAACACTCAGCGTACCACCTGCGTAATGAGTTTCCCTCGTGTCGGATGTAAAAGTTGGAAGTATATTCAAAAGTATTTTAAAAAAACCGCTTTCTAAAAGACTACGGTGCCATAGGCACACACACACACACACACACACAGAGAGAGAGAGAGAGAGAAGGACAAATGAACTGGCGGTACTAAGAACTGCTTAATCGTCCTATGCCCACCGGCATGTTACAACAACAGTTCCAAATGTTGCGAGTGTGCAACGCCTTGTAACAGTAACATAAAAGCAACAAGGATCTGCGAATGTCACACGACATGCGCAGAGGCGTGTAGGACGATTGAACACTTGTTGCTAGCTCATCTCCATGTGTCCTTCACTCTGTGCGTGTGCCTGTCGCGCTGTACTCTTTTAGAAAATCGATAACCAACTAGCCCAACAAACCCTTGTTTTGAAACCACCGGAAGTGGCTATGTCCATCATATTAAATCGAGTCGCACTTGCACTAATTCAAAAGTTATTTATATGTTGCAATGTTGATTCTGTCACAAACGATACTTGGCGAAACCAGTCAACTAAATAATGTTAAGCCGGCAGGGCGCGGTGACCGCGAATAACCTGTCGAAGGCGGTGCCACATCAGTTTAATATACAAGGTCACAATTTGGACGAACTCAAACTTTTTATAGTTCATGAAAGCTTCCGCTCGCCGTGGACAGAAAAGGCAGCGAATCGCAGCTCATCCAAAAGTTCGGTACCCTCCAGCTTATGGGCATAAACATTTAAAAGGGAACCCTTGAGTCCAGAAGATACGGCGGGAGGTAAACGACTGAGACAGCAAAAGTTTATGATATTTCGCCTACGCAAGCGAGAAATGGATCTTCCCAAATGTCTCTTTCCAGGTGCTGATCTCCCATCCACTTTGAGGAAAACAAGGGCGTTAAGCAGGCCAGTCACTTTTCAATGCCAAGCATTTCTTGGCCAAGTTGAGTCACGTTAACCGTGTCTATCTATCTATCTATCTATCTATCTATCTATCTATCTATCTATCTATCTATCTATCTATCTATCTATCTATCTATCTATACTGCTCGTCTGGTTCACACTGCGTACAACAAAATTTGGATTGTAGGTCACGAATGTATGACGAATATGAATGATTGATATTTTCACCCCTAACGTCAGACACTCAACGCGTACGTCACGGCTAAATAGTGCAATTAGGCGTGGCTCATAACCCATTGTGTTCAGCCAATGATAAGCGAGTGTGCGCACTGATGCTTGAATATTGTTACGGGGTTGATGAGGCAGGGACGCTGAACGTATATTACCAAAAGCAGCCACAACGCTGACCGGCCAAGCTCACCACTCGAGCCCAGAGAGTCTTCTTCCTTCTCTTCGCTTGGTCCATAGCGTCCGCGCGCATCGTCCGATCGGCTAAGTACAACATGCGTGTAACATCATCCCCCGGCGGCAGAAGCGACGTCTCGGCGCTTCTAAACGTCAGCAGGATCTGGAGCGTGATAGGGCTTCAATCTTGTGACGTGCACAATGTCACTAGGTTGAGCGGCCGATGGAGCAGATGGGGCGACAGGGGCGATTTCATAAGTAACGGGCGTGACGGGACGAAGAACGCGGTATGGGCCTCTATACCGAGGCAACAGCTTCTCAGACAGGCCGACGCGACGGGACGGAGACGACAGCAGTACAAGAGAGCCAGGCGAAAATTGCACGTCGCGGTGTCTTCGGTCGTACAAACGGCGCTGATTCTCTTGGGAGGCCAAAAGCCGATCACGGGCTGTTTCTCTCGCGTGAGCAGCTCTGGCGATGGCGTCCAGAGCATATTCGCTGGTCGGTGTTGCGGGACCTGGAATGGAGGTATCTAGGGGTAAGGCTGGTTCGCGGCCGTACAAAAGAAAAAATGGGGAATAGCCGGCGGTGTCATGGCGCGAGGAATTGTATGCGAATGTCACATACGGTAACGCAAGGTCCCAGTCTTTGTGATCAGAAGAGACATAGTTCGCAAGCATGTCCGTAATAGTTCGATTAAGACGCTCTGTGAGGCCGTTGGTTTGCGGATGGTATGACGTAGTGAGCTTGTGTTTCGTGTGGCAGGACTGCAGAATGTCTGCCACGACTCTTGAAAGAAATGTCCGTCCACGGTCTGTAAGTAGTTGTCGCGGTGCGCCATGTAATAGAATTACGTCATGGAGAAGAAAATCAGCGACGTCTGTGGCGCAGCTTGTTGGGAGCGCACGAGTGACCGCGTAGCGCGTGGCGTAGTCAGTGGCCACAGCAATCCACCTGTTACCTGATGCAGAGAGGGGGAAAGGGCCAAGCAAGTCTAAGCCGACGCGATAGAAGGGCTCCAAGGGAACGTCCATGGGTTGAAGGTACCCGGCTGGGAGAGTTGATGGTGTTTTGCGGCGCTGACATTTTTCGCATGCGGCAACGTACTTGCGGACGGAGCGAGCAAGCCCTGGCCAAAAGAAGCGTCGCCGGACCCGGTCATAAGTGCGCGACACACCGAGGTGGCCGGCCGTTGGAAGATCGTGAAGTTCGTGGAGGACGGCCGAGCGAAGGTGTTTAGGGATGACAAGCTGTAGGGTCGGGCCGTCTGGGTGAACGTTGTGGCGGTACAGGACACCGTCTCGAAGAACAAACAGGCGAAGGGATTTGTCAGAAGGATCGGATTCGAGGCGTTCAATGATGTCCCGCAAGTATGCATCACGGCGTTGTTCATCGGCGACGTGAAGAAGTTGAGATATAGAGAAAACGCAAGCGTCGGAATCATTATCCGAGATGGCGGGTGCGTCTTCGACCGGGTAACGAGACAGACAATCTGCGTCTTGGTGTTGGCGTCCCGATTTATAGGTCACGGTATAGTCATATTCTTGCAGCCGCAACGCCCAGCGACCAAGGCGGCCAGCAGGATCCTTGAGCGAGGAAAGCCAACATAGCGCGTGATGGTCTGTGATGACAGAGAAATGCGTGCCATATAGATATGGGCGGAACTTGGAAACTGCCCAAACAAGAGCAAGGCATTCGCGCTCCGTAATTGAGTAGTTGCGCTCTGCAGCAGTGAGGAGACGGCTAGCATAGGCGATAACGCGGCTGTGTCCTTGTTGGCGTTGCGCTAAGACGGCTCCGAGTCCGTATCCGCTGGCATCAGTTCGAACTTCTGTAGGAGCTGAAGGGTCAAAGTGGGCTAATATGGGTGGGGTGGTCAGAAGTGTAATAAGGCGTGAGAAAGCGGCAGCCTGAGGGGAACCCCAAGTAAAAGGCACATCTTTCTTCAGAAGTTCCGTGAGTGGGCGGGCTATGACTGCGAAATCTGGCACAAATCGTCTGAAGTACGAGCAGAGGCCAACGAAACTCCGGACGTCTTTGGCAGATTGGGGAACAGGAAAAGTGGTGACAGCACGAATTTTCTCGGGGTCTGGTTGCACACCGGAAGCGTCGACGAGATGGCCTAGAACGGTTATCTGACGGCGACCAAAGTGACACTTTGATGAGTTCAATTGGAGCCCGGCCTTGCGAAAGACGTCGAGAATAGCAGCGACACGCTCGAGGTGCGTTTCAAATGTCGAAGAAAATACAAGGACATCGTCAAGGTAACAAAGGCATGTTGTCCACTTGAAACCTTGGAGCAAAGAGTCCATCATCCGTTCGAACGTGGCTCGCGCATTGCATAAACCGAATGGCATAACCTTAAATTGGTAAAGACCATCGGGGGTGACGAAGGCGGTCTTTTCTTGGTCTTTCTCGTCCACAGATATTTGCCAATAGCCAGACCTCAGGTCTATCGACGAGAAATACTTGGCACCGTGGAGACAATCAAGAGCGTCATCAATGCGTGGTAAGGGGTATACGTCCTTTTCCGTGATTCGGTTTAGCGCACGATAGTCTACGCAAAATCGCCACGTGTTGTCTTTCTTTTTGACAAGTACGACGGGCGATGCCCAAGGGCTCGACGAGTGTTCAATTATTCCTTTGTCGAGCATCTTGTTTACTTCTTCCTGAATAACTTTTCGCTCGGCGGCAGACACACGATATGGTCGGCGGTGAATAGGAACAGCATCACCCGTGTCTATACGGTGCTTTACGAGAGAGGTCTGGCCGAGGGGTCGATTGTCGGTGTCAAATATATCGCTGTAAGAAAGCAAAAGACGGCATAGAGCGGCTGCTTGGTCAGGTGGGAGGTCCGAAGCAATCATGGTGCGTAATGCGCTGTTGGAACATAGAGTATCCGCGTGCGAAGCCGGAGGATCTGGATACACATCCGCTGCAAAAGCAGTAACATGGTCGCCTGTGACCGGAAGGAGTGTCGCCACCGATATGCCTTCAGGTAGGACCTGCTTCGCCAATCCGAAATTTACAACGGGGACGCGTATGCGATTATCCTTAAGGGTCACGACGGAGTGCGGCACGGTGATGTCGCGTGCTAGAAGGACATCGCGAATAGGCGTTAGGACGTAGTCTCCATCCGGTAGGGGCGATGGTGAGGCCAACTCGACGAAGGTTAGTGCTTTGGAAGGTATGCGGACGAACGCTGTTGTACAGAGGGTGTTCGGGAGCTCAGGGGGAACATCCGGAAGGAGAGGAAGGTCGAGGCACAGGGTACCGGCGGAACAGTCGATGAGGGCGGAATGCGTCTTGAGAAAGTCCAGCCCAAGTATGAGGTCGTGAGGGCAACTGGACAGCACTGTGAACAGGACGGGAACTTGGCGGTCAGCAATGCCTATTCGCGCGGTGCACATTCCAGTGACGGTGACGGTTCCACCATCGGCGACGCGTACAGCCCGCGTGCTAGCAGGCGTGAGAACTTTTCGAAGGCGGCGGCATAGGTGAGCGCTCATTATGGACAACTGGGCTCCGGTATCAATCAATGCCGTCAAGGGAACACCGTCAACGTTTACGTCAATAAGGTTCTGGTTCGTTAGGAGCGTCAACGGAGGATTTGAGGAAGATGAACAAAATGCAGCGCTACCTCCAAGGGCTGCATGGTCTAGTTTTCCGTCCGGGAGGGTCCATAATTGGTCGGGGAAGAATAGCGGCGAGCTTGGGGCGACGGCGAACGGCGGCGTTGAGGCGACGGTGAACGAGCGGTACCACGGTTGATAGGTGCGTCAGAAGTAGGGCACAAACGGCTGGGCGAATAACGGCGGGCGTCTACATATGGGCGAGAAGGGGAAGAATTCCATTGCGGCGGCGTCCGGTACATGCGGCAGTGGTAGGACACATGACCAGCTCGGTGGCAGCGGAAGCAGATCGGCCTTGTCGTCCCCGGTTCGCCATTCAGCTGGATTGCGGGCCCTGGGAGCAAAATACGGGTCAATGCGGGGAGTGGCCATGGGGACCGGTCTGAAGTCAGGTCGGGAGACAGAGCAGGCGGTCGGAAAACCAAGGTCTGCAATTTCTTGCCGCACTATTGCCTGGATAAGTGAAATTGCGGGGGCGGCATGGTCCATGGTGCCTTGGAGCGGTCGTGGCGAGTATGGGGCTGGATTCGCTGCTTCAAGTTCTCGGCGAATGATACGAGTCACGTCTTCTTGAATGGGGATCGTGGCAGCGTGGTCGGCGCAAGAGGATGAGGCGGCTGTGTTAGGGAGACGGGCAAACTGCGGCACGACGCGGCGGCTCTTGGCTAACTCAAAGCGACGGCATTCTTTAACAACGTCATCGATGGTCGAGACGTTGTTGTAGACCAGCAGATTAAAGGCATCGTCCGCGATACCTTTGAGTACGTGGCCTACCTTGTCAACTTCAGGCATGGTCTCATCCACTTTCTTGCAAAGCGCGAGGACTTCCTGTATGTAGGACACATACGATTCTGTGGAGGACTGGACACGGGTAGCGAGCTCTTTCCGCGCAGCCTGTTGGCGACCTGAAGGGTTGCCGAAGACGTCTCGAAGCTTCTCCTTGAATGTGTCCCAGCTAGTGAGCTCGGCTTCATGAGTATGAAACCAGACACGTGGTGTTCCGTCCAGGTAGAAGATTACATTGGCGAGCATGATGGTAGGGTCCCACCGATGGCTCTGGCTAACGCGCTCGTACATGGAAAGCCAGTCGTCGACGTCAAGACCATTTTGTGCGGAGAACGTCCCAGGATCACGGAGGTTCGAAACTGTAACGTACGTTGTCGGCGCCGGAGGCGCAGATGGCGACGGGGTGTGGTCGTTCGGAGGCATGGCCGAAAGGTCAATGGTGCGGCCACTACGTAGCTCCGTGACGGGGACGGGGAACGTTCCACCTCCACCACAATGTTACGGGGTTGATGAGGCAGGGACGCTGAACGTATATTACCAAAAGCAGCCACAACGCTGACCGGCCAAGCTCACCACTCGAGCCCAGAGAGTCTTCTTCCTTCTCTTCGCTTGGTCCATAGCGTCCGCGCGCATCGTCCGATCGGCTAAGTACAACATGCGTGTAACAATATTATGCAGGCTATGTCAATAAAGGTCGACCTAAAACAGGCATTTCGCATATGATTGTAACACACCCAAACACAAGAAAGGTATATCGTTTCCCACAGTTTGCAATCGGAATGCACAGAAATAAGCAGACATACGCCGACGGACGAACTGTGATTTTCGAAGGCTTCGTTGCAATATCCACACAGTAGGTATGTAGGAATCGGACGTGGGCGGTCGAGGTGCCAAGCATGCACTCCAGCACTCGGCAACGGCGGCTGCTTCTACACAGTCTATAGTACATTAAATACTGCGCCAGTAGTCGTGATGATGGTGGTTGTGTAACGTCCATTGCTCTTGTTGTGTATGTTAAGCGTTATCATGTCGATGTTACAAACCATACTCGCGTTCACCTATCACTCGGCATGCTGTTCTCGAACTTTGCTTGCTTTCGTAGGCATGCATCAACGAATCATGCTTAGGATGCATGCACCAGCTGATCGTATCTAGCATTTGTTTCGACAAACATGTTTGTCCACTGGCGTGAGTGCCAACGTTCCGTCGTATCGTGGGCTACCATTCAGTCGCCACTGTGCTGTCGGCGTTCATGGTTAGCCCACCTTAAGCATACTTACATTCAAACACTTGTGCACAGAGGCTCATCGTATTCTTAGCAGTTAGTTGGCTGAATGCCAAAAAAAGAATGGCCGCGTATCTGCGTGCTTTGCTGAAGATGTCGTCGAAAGACATCTTCTGCCGACCGCACTACGCTGCGTGAGATACGGACGCCATCTGGCAGCGCCGTCAGGAAACATGAGCGCGTGCAGAATCCCTGGTCGATTGCCAGGTGGCAGCACCAAATAGTCGGCAGACGCCTTTTTCGTGCAAAGAGTCGCATTTTTAGCGCAGCATAACGAACACTGGGGTCCCTCTAGTAAAGGAGCGCACCACCTAATACTTACGTATTGATGTTGCACCTCAGATATGCGTAATATTTGGTATTTGATCAAATATGTCCACAAGTATGAATGCAGCTGCCAGTTCAATGTGGCTGGACGTTAGGCAAGTGCTTAAACATTGACTGGGTGGCTGAATTATGTGATAGACAGACAGACAAACAGAAAGACTGAACAAAATTTCTGGATTCGAGTATCCCAAGAAAAACTATCGTCTTTAACATTGCCAGTGTCAGTTCTGTCGCTGATCGAGTCGCATGCCACCGATCCCAACAATGCGTGGGATCGGTAGGCTATTTAGGAACACGCCGAGCTTTCGTTCTTTCCAGGTATGTTACTAACGCTAGCACACGTGAACCCACCCTCTTCCCTTTTCTTTTTTAGAAGGTTGAATTTTGAATTTCATTCAAACTGGATGAATATATATACATATATATATATATATATATATATATATATATATATATATATATATATATATGCAGAAATAGAAAATTAGGCGCGTGTCCCCCTTCTCCTCACCTTGTGAGGACGGGGAAGAGTGGGAAAAGCGTATAGATACGGACGCTCGAGAAGGCTATTGCCACCCTGACAAAGACGAGCGCACTTGTCGAAACGCTGGCTGCAGAAACGTTCCCTTTTCTCCATCTTTTTTAGCCATCTGTTTATAGGTCCAAGCTTCCATCTTCCACTGATGGCTTCTTACGTTCTGATTGGAATTTATGTAAATACAGATTGTTCACCCCAATATGTGCCTCTTTCGGCTCACAGTATTT
Organism: Hyalomma asiaticum; assembly: GCA_013339685.2. Classification (NCBI taxonomy): domain Eukaryota; kingdom Metazoa; phylum Arthropoda; class Arachnida; order Ixodida; family Ixodidae; genus Hyalomma; species Hyalomma asiaticum. The sequence continues at coordinate 51,328,286 of CM023488.1, forward strand.
GACTTATATACAGAAGCCAACTGAAAAGCCGCTGTGGATCTGTCGGCTTCTGATGAATTGTGCCCGAATGTGAACGTTGCGCGCTTCATGCCTAACATTTCCTGCCATGTCAACTGCCGATGGCCATTTCACGATATTCCACTGAATTGGTCATGGAATGCTATTTCGTCGTCCAAATACCAACCCGTGAACTTCGATTGTCCATAGAAGGCCGCTTAGAGGCCCGTCAGCAAGAAAGGTTATACTAGACGGTGTTCTCGTAGGTACATTCTCTGCTGTGAGAAATGGCAGTCATTAAGTGCTAGTATTAATGTCCATGGCAGATAATAAGTTCCGTGATTTTACGTCCCAAAACCATGATATCTATGTGAACGACACCGTAGTGACGTGCTCCGGAAATTTTGAGTTCGCAGGCTTCTTTGACGTGCGCTGACGTCCCCCAGTACGCAGACATCAACAGTGCACCTGCATCGAAATGCAGCCTCCGCGGCGGGATACGATCCCGCAACCTTATATTCCTCATACGATTGCCTTAGCTACTAGGCAACTTCGGCGGGGCTTGTCATTGCAGATATCAATTCCTGCAGATGCAGCTGAAGGGTACCGAGAAGAGCGTGCTACAAACGTATTTGAATGTACACATAATTGCTGTTACATGCGTCCACTACTCTATATGTGTTCCTATGTGTTACCAATGCTGGTTGACAAAGTAAGATTCCGCTGAATTTGGAGACTTCGCACGACGAGGATTTCGAATGACAGTGGCCAAAAAAACACAGCTGGTGTACTATGACGCATGCGAAATATGTTGGGTCCGTAAAGTGGGTGATGTAATCAAATTTTATTGATAAAATTAACTGATTTGTAGTCGGGGTAGTGTTTCGATTAAACCAAACGTGCGATAAACGCACATGGTTATCACTAGCACTACGCGCTACCTCAACCTGCCATATGTGTTTGCAAAATATGAACAAACGTTCCTGAAATTTAAACATATGTGCATTATGCTTCGGTTTACCACATTGAACAACAGCTTCTAAAGGAATCGCTTAGGTCAATCAAAAAATATGATGTAAGGCTCTTTGTTATGTGAAAGACAGGACTTCCGTGTTTCGTAATCTTAAGTTTATGTTGACGTCAGACATAAATTTTGCGCACATTAAGACGGGACACTAAGTATGTAGTAATTTGCCTTCAGTCAAGGTAGGGAAGAGGTGGCAGTGGCTCCGGGTTGTCCACATTATATTCCAATGCCCCGAGAATCTGGTGGCCAGCTGCCGTTGTGGGGATACGGGCAGGCTGGGCGTGCGATTGCTGCTCCGCCACATCCTGCGGGGCATTGGTACTGCTACATGAGAGTTGGTCAGCTGCAGGAAAGTACTGTAGGTTACCACTCACCAAGGCCATCGCCTTGCCGACGATGCTGAAGTCGGAGGCACCGAGTCGTGTTAAGTGGTGTGCAGGAATACGCCGTTAGACAGGTATCACGAGGGCTGGAATTTCCCATGCTCGTCCGGGGACGCGGTGCGCAAGTTGCAAGGCCTGACGGCAAGTGAGAGTTTCGTAATGAAGCTAGATGTGGTGCCTGAATCTCCAAGCATACCGATTGTGTCGACTGTTTCCGGCAAAACGACGCCGAGTTTGGCCTCGGCTCGCATGTGCGATCCGTTAATGACAGCTGCGTACTCGGTGTTCCTCGTAAAGTGTCGGTGCTAAACTACTTTATAATGTCGTGGATAGCGGGAAGACTGTCTGCAACGCTAGCTTTTTCGTTCCAGGAAACCCCGAGTTCGCCATGAGGTGCGACATTTTGTATCGGCAAAAACATTTGCCAGAAAAAAAGATGTAATTTCTTCAATGCTCTTGCTTGGGGCATATCGACAATGAAAGTATTCAGTACATGACATGATAATTTAGAAAGGGCTATATCATCATTCACAATAAGTGCATGTGGTGTTGGTTGCGTAAGGCGTACCCCTGGAATTCATGTCATACAGATTACTACAGAGACCACTTCCTATATTTGCTGAGCACAATGTAGCTCTGGAACACAGCGGGAATTTCGTCTCTGAAAGATGATTTACGGCTTTTGAAAAAGCTGTTCAGTTCTGCTCGTCTTAAATTATAATGAAAGGACTGACGGTAAAGGATTCCGTGCAATCTCTGTACTTACAAAACTTTCAAGTTCGGTATATGGCAGGAAGCACACAACAATTATGAAAGATCAGAGTGGGTGTATCACTGATTGATTGGTTTTCGTGATTTTACGTCCCAAAACAACGATTTGTTTAGGAAAGACGCTGTAGTGGAGGCATCCGGAAATTTCTACCACCTGGAGATCTTTAACGTGCTCTGACACCGCACAGCAGACGGGCCTGAACATTTCGCCTCTGTCGAAATGCAGCCGCCGCGGCCGGGATTCGATCGCGCGACCCTCGCATAAGCAGCCAAGTACCATAACCACTAGACCACCGTGGCGGGGCTGCAAGTATCATAGTAATCAACCTATGCAACAAGATAATTCTGTTACAGAGAAATATGCGTATTTTACAGAGCGGGATGAGGTGTGGTCGTGGAAGGCCTAGCGTTCCGTACAAGCTGGAGCCTCACTTCGTCGTCCTGTTTTACATTTCTGCGAAAGTCCGGCATCAATTCCCCCGTTGCAGGTGATGCCCAACGAGCGAGTCGGTGATGCCCAACGAGCCTCGGAAAAGCAAATACTGGATGGCAGCGGCGTATTCCCCAATGCGAGGGAGGCAGGTTTACACGAGCCACGATGCCGGATCGCCGCTTCTTAGTAATGAATCGTAAACGCAACATCCTGCCCTATTGTCAACAATAGGGCAGGATGTTACGCGAAACTTGGCTCTTGGAATGGCTTCAAACGGGCCACGTACCCGACATCAGTTTTTCTGCAATGAGGAAATGTAGAAGTAAGGCAGGGTACGACGCAAGTAACGTCACTAAAACGCGACAAAGTGACGAAGGGGCCTGTCTAGCAGGCGAAGAACTTCTGGTACAAGCCAAGCTTTCAGTACGGTATCTACGGCCACTCTCTATCACCTTCGGTGTATGAGGCATGTCGGTGTCGCCAGCGGTGGCGAGCTTTTGAACGGTCTTTGGATGCGAAAGTTTGAAAGATTCATGTTCCAAACATTCGCATCCAAGATTGAAAGATTCGTGTTTTGCCCCGCCACGGTGGTCTAGTGGTTATGGCACTCGGCTGCTGATCCGAAGGTCGCGGGATCGAATCCCGGCCGCGGCGGCTGCATTTCGATGGAGGCGAAATGTTGAGGCCCGTGTGCTGTGCGATGTCAGTGCACGTTAAAGAACCCCAGGTGGTCTAAATTTCCGGAGATCTCCACTACGGCGTCTCTCATAATCAGAACTGGTTTTGGGACGTTAAACCCCACAAATCATCAAATAATCATCATGAAAGATTCGTGTTGCCCCGCGCTTGATCTGCGCGACAGAGTGTCTCAGCAAGAGGTGGTTATTACCGCTCCGAAAACGGGAGAACGGTGCCAAGGTTACTTGGTGGACGGACGTAGAAGAGATAGGAGGAGGAATAAACGTTTATTTTCGAAACGGCGCTCCGAGCGATGCCCGCTGCAACCCGAAGTTGGGAGGACTCCTTAGTCCAGGAACCCTCTGGATTCAACTGCCCTCTTAGCCCTGGCGACGAGTTGTCGCTGGTCTTCCAAAAAGGACGGAAATCTGGTTTCCCGCAGCGCGGTGTTGTAGGCGTAAATCATCAAAGCGGCTCGCAGCTCCAAAGCCCCCAACACATAGTGCTGACGCGAATGCGCGTTTTCAAGTGCCGGAAGGAATACGCCAGCTTGATGCAGCTGTGCTGAGTCAAGTTTCTCGGTGGCGCAAAGTGGGCAACTTTCAAGGTACATTCACACCGAAGGCGGGGCGGCAAAGCGGCCAAGCGGGCTTTCCATCGCGGCAAGGCGACGAGTGCGCGCATCTGTTCAGACCGCGCGGCTCCCTCGGCTGCCCGCGCGGCCGGAGAGGCGGGGCATCGCGCGCTTTTGCCTACGTTTGCCGCCATCTCATGGCACTCGTAGGCAAAATTTCGCACTGGTCATTGAAACACACGCTATGACGAGTTAATTGAGTCACGCGCACTGCTGTTCCTTCTACGCGTTTGTGCGTAAATAGCTAGCATTCGGCGGTCTGACCGGAGCGGATCTCCCAGCTACAATTTGCCAATGCTATGAACGAGGTGCTGTGCACTTACCAGTCACTCCCAAATCCGCTGCAATCTTCATCCACAGCTCTTTCTTGAACTAGACTTCTTTGTACCGCGGATGTGATTTTTCGAATAGCACCGGGTGCTGCTTTATGGCATCTATTAGGAGCTCCGCGCTGAAAGCCGGTTGTTCAGACATGATTGCCGCCATTTCCATAATCTCGACCCAGTGTGCGGATGTCGTCGATATTTGCAGCGCGTTTATTGGCTGCGGCAAAGCGGCGAGTAGCGGCGAGCGGCAAAAAATTGGTCCGAGAGCGATCGGACCTGCCGCCTCGTTTTCCGCCCCGCTTTCGCCGCCTGGAGAGGAGGTTTTCCCGCTTTACGCCTCACCGCTTTGCCGCCCCGCCTTCGGTGTGAATGAGCCTTCATGCTGTTTAGCGCGGTCGTGCTGTGTGAAGCGCATGCCAGAAGAAATCAAAAGAACATGGCCTAGCTCGTAGCTGTGCTAGGCCGTTTTCTCTGTAGCGCGACCGTCACATGACACTTTTTGCCACAAGGCATTTTATCAGCATGTTTGCCGAAGAGCTTCAGCAGAATGTTACGCGCGCTGAAGAAAGGCGAGCTTTACTTCTGACGTCATCACTGCAACACTCATTCACAGCACATTCGAGCCCGCAACCGCAGGAATTGCTCGCAAATGTGCCTCGGACTGCGCATCCACAGCTGCGTGCAGTATGATCTACTGCGGCCCGCATCGCGGCACTACGACTTCGAGGCCGAGCTGAGGCCGCGGCTCGTGTTCTACTTTTACGTACGCTCTCACCTCCGTGCTGTAAAGTCAACGCTTTCTCCTCTGCTCAATTTACACGGCATAGTACACACGCAATTCTGCAGACCGTACTGCAGCAAGGTGAAAAGTAAATAACATGTGCCGGCCTGCCCGCGGGTGCCTTTTCGCATTAGTACCACCCTTCTGTGAGCTCCATGTCGTGGGAGCGAGATGTGGTCATTGATTCCCTTCGTGCGAGTCTGGTTAAGCACACCTGCCTGTCTACGTTGACTACAATTCAGATGGGCCGTAAAGCTGCTAGTCGTACTCATTATATCATATCGCGCACTGCTATCGCATTCACTGCATCGGCCTTCTGGCGAAACTGATATTTTCAGGAACCGATTGATGTCACTTGTGTCCAATTTTAACCATGCATGGCAAAAGGAACATAGCAGACTTACGCAGCATTTTTTAAAGCTAATAATTATCTTGGTCAGACTGGAACATAGCTTAAATTTTAGCACAGTAATCGACCCTAGAAAGGTAGCGAGGACGCCAACAAATTCAGCAAAGCATTTCTTCGCGCCTTCGACTGCCTCGGAAAAGAAAATACTGGAAGGCAGCGGCGTATTCCCCAATGCGAGGGAGGCAGGCTTACACGAGCCACGATGCCGGATCGCCGCTTCTTAGTAATGAATCGTAAACGCAACATCCTGCCCTATTGTCAACGATGCACGAAACTTGGCCGCCAACAAAGCAGCACAGTGTTCTCTTCCCTGATGTGAATGAGGTTTTGACCTGACGTCTCGCATATAAAAAGCTGTTCTACTGAGAAGTTTGCCTGATGCATAGGCCGACCTCAGGACGAGCATCAAAGGATGTGTGAACCGATAACTTCGCAATTTCCAGGAGACGACGGGCTCTTGAGTTTTTCAACGAAACGTGTTTTAATGCAATGATGAATTGGAGCACATTTATGTGGTCGTTGCAGCAACACCTTTGTGTCAATATACCGAGTGACGAGTCAGAAGGCAAGGAATATAAAGTGGTGACGGTAATTTTCCCACAGGATAAGGGTAGCCAGGAGCACTGGCAGTGATCTTTTCGCTTTTTTACAAAGCTTGCAGTAGATCCACAGCAACGGGTAGCCTGCTAAAAGTGAATACGACTAACATTGCCACGGGGAGAGGCTCTCTGAGGACTTTCGTCATGTACTTCAGCTCAGAGCTGTTGAAACCTTCTAAATAAAGCGTATACTAATTTTCATGTTAATTAGTTTTCGTCGGTTGACGCAATCGCACAATTCACGGGCATAGCTCCGCCCCACAATCACGTTGCCAATTAGAAGTTTTTTAGAGGCTCAGATGATGATTCTGCATTTGAGATGTGGAATGTCGATGAGGGAATAAACTTTCTAACTGTTCACTTCAAAGCATGAAATAGGCGCCCTCGCTGCCAAATCAATCATCTAATAAATTAGTCTACATAGCGCAACAGGGCTTTGATGCCGTTCTCATTCCAAAAGCAAACACATCAATGGCAGCAGCAGTCTGCCCTGCGGATCTTTTTCGCGCACTGAGCTGTTTCGGCAAAAGGGAACGCCACTGACATTCCCCACAATTCCGAGTGTCACAAACGGAGATAGAGAAAAGCGTCGTATCCCACTATTCTTGTCTTCTAACAGCCGTCGTTTGAAAATGAAATGATCAAGTTATACTTCAGCTGATATTTTACACTTGGTCTAATAGCATAAGCAATATCATTTGCAGGTCAGTGCTTTACTGTGTCCTTAATATACATAGTATGTTTCCGAATATTTCCTGGTGTCATTGCAATGTTAGGTCAGTTTCGGGAGGCCTCGGTAATCGCAGATCCGGAGTTAGCGTGAGGAACTTGACCTACGAAAATGCACATTCAAGGCAAATTCTTTATCTATCTCGTCCTCTTCCTCCTCTTCATTTCACGACGAAGGAGCGCACCTTGGCTACCAAATAATTTGTATAACCTCTGGCGAGCTCTTTCTTGGTTTTTACGTCGCAAAACGAGCGGCGATTATGAGACGCGCCGTAGTGGATGGTTCCGGAAATTTTGACCACATCGGGTTCTTTAACGTGCTCTAACATCGCGCAGTACACGAGCCTTAACACATTGTCTCCGTCAAAACCCAGCAGTAGCGCCCGGCATTCGATCCCGCGATATTCGAATCAGCAGCCGAGTGTCCTAGCCAGTAGACCCTCATGGCGGGGCAAAATTTTCGCCTAAGCTGAAGCCGTAACTTCTTTAGTACTTCTCGTGCTGCATTCTTTCACTGTGTGTTTTACCCCTAGTCAATTTCTAAAACATTTCAGTTTCATTACCTAGTCGCACTCGATGACAGACGAAATCTCTGGACGCCACATTTACGCCTTCATCTGCACCCACTCTAAACGATGGTTGACTTATCCCAAGTAGTCAAGTCGAGCACAACGTCGTGTCTGTGATATGGTGTCAATTTCTTTTTTGAGGTGAATTTCAGTGACGACCGATGTATAACAAACAGTGCCCAATATTTATGGAACCGCGACATGAAAATACCTATCATTGCCAAATTATTCTTACACGTGACCATCGCAACTCCCTATTCACGTGGTGTATTTATTTATTTACTTATACACTTATTTATTTATTCATGTACCCTGAAGGCTCGAGGGTATTACATAGGGGGGGGGGGATAGTAGCATACATATATAAAACCAACACTAACAATAAAGTAATAAAAGGTTTGCAGAAGTAAATAACAACGTATAAATAACGTATAAAATCGTAGAAAAGTAATTATAAAGACAAAACTACACTAAAAATGAAGGCGAAACACAAGAAGAAACGAGGCTGAACAGTAATAAACATTAGTCAAGTGACCGAGTTACACAGCAAGCTAGATAAATCACTATATAAGCACATGTACATCTGAGTCGGTTATACTAGTTTATTCAAACACCGAGATGGAGCTTTAAGTTGTAAGTAAATCCTTCGTGGTTCTTTATACAGACAATATCGTTAGGAAGTTGATTCCAATGATTAACAGCAAGAAGTAATGGTGAATGTAAAAACAAGTTTCTTCGGGCAAATAACGGTTCTAATTTGAATTCATGGTCCAGACGAACGAACATTCGATGAGCAGGTTGAATAAGTCCAGACAGTTGGGAATCGTTATGGTAGAGATTGCGAAAGAGAGAAAGAAGGGAGAACAGTCTGCCTGACTGCAGAGATGGCAACTTTAGAGACATTTTAATTTAATTTATGCTAGAAGTGCGAGAGTATATCTTTGTCATGAAACGTGCACTTTTGTTTCGAGAGACTATTTTATTTATGAGGTAAGCCTGGTGAGGGCTCCATCTTTGGGAAGCATAGTCAAGTTTAGAGCGCGCTAGTGTATTGTAAGCTAAAACGGCGCTACATTTCCAATGAAAATGTTATTAATGATCGCACGCGCTATTCACGCACTGTCAGATGATCAATAAGAGAGATACAATATGCCATGATACAGATCAGAACCTACGCATGTAAGAAATGGAAACAGGAAATAATCGATCACACCAGAGGTAGCCCTAGCGCGAGCTGTTCAGCGTTGGCATATCACATATCATTGCTCATCGTTCTTCATTATTTTACTTAAACCTAACTACATATATGCCAGGGGCACCATGCCGGACATGTAGTGTCTTTGTGCATGACTTTGCCCAGTAAATAAGAACCTAATATGTGTACCACGAGAAAAATTTGTTTTCGCTGAAAGGAAATAAAACACCTATAAGAAATTAGAAATACACAAGAAGCGTGAGCGAAACGTGTGTACAATCTGAGGCAATTGCCCGGAGCAATCGATCAGGCGGCTGACGGCTGCACGAGGGCCGCCTTTTGGTAAGTGCTGCGTTCGAGACGTATTGAATGCATGCACCGAAACATGTTCGACACTCGCGGCGAAGCTGCGGTTTCGGCCAGTAAATTGTGCTGTAGCTTGTGCAAGAGTAGCCATTCGTGATAAACTTGGGTGTGCGCCGTGTGCACGCGCTAACCCTGGCTGCCAAACGTGGTGCAATATTTCCAATGGCAATAATTAATCAATTTTTCGGCTTCTGCCAGATACGATTGTATTAGGCGAACAGTGTAACGTTTGCGCTGCATTATCGGCAGCAGCTGTTGCTGCTCGCGCCAAAGCAGGCTAAGAAAAAGCGCAGATTCCGTGCACCATCGCTCGTCACGAAATGAAGCAAACACGTCGATAGCGCAAACAGCCGCGAGCAGATGTGCCACATGCAGGTTTTTGGCACTTGTATCCAACGCACAGTCGAGCGCGATTTGAAGGTTATCACGCATGTGTCGCCCAAGAACAACGGCAGCACCACGGCCCAGAATCCTCTTTCGAGAAGGGGGGGGGGGGGGGGTGTTATAGAGCCCAGCTTTCCACGCTCATTTTGGTATTCCTTAAGCAGCCATCACGTGTGTCTCTGACCGTGAAGATAAAATGCTATAAGTTCTAGGGTTAATCACGGCAAATTGAAAAAACAAATAGAGAGAAACTGCGGCGAGTTGGTCGTCGGGGCGAGTGTTGTAGCATGAAGCAGCCAATGACGCATAGAACAATGCATCTCGATTTTCATACTTCCGAATCTGGCCGCTTGAGCCTTGGGATCCACGGCAGGTCGACGCTGACGCGACAACTTTCAATTCCCGCTCGACTGTACAGTGCTCACGGAATTAAATAGGACATGTAACGGTTGAATTAAACCGACTAATATGTGCAACTGCTGGCTGTACCCGTGTCATGTAGCGACAAATCCGGCCTCTACGGTGCTTTTTTTCTCGTGCAGGATTACCTACAAACATTACGTGGATCGTACACAAAATGATGATGGTATAAACGCTTCCGTACATGGCACACGGACTTCCGCGCGACCGTGTGCACCAAGGCCAGATGGATGCAGCCATCTCCGAAGAGGAGCAAACTGGGCGATTAATTTCCAGGGTTCAAAGTCGCGAAACCACGACCCGATGATGAGACGTGGTAGTGGAGGGCTTCGGAAATTTCGACCACCCGGCGCTCTTTATCGTGCACTGATATCGCGCAGTACACGGGCCTCAACCGTTCGCCTCCATCAAAATGCAGCCGCCGCTGGCCGCGTCCGGGATTCGATCCGGCGGCAATCTGATCAGCAGCCGAGTACCACAGCCTCTAGACCACCGTAGTAGGACAGGAGCGAACTGGCGTATGATTTGACTGTATGAAGAGAGAGAATTCGACAGTTACAAGTTTCGATACGTCGCAAGATGAAACGCAACAGCCCGGGGTAAGAGCACGGGTGTTCGCGCAAAACAACGGGTAGCTGAACCTCTTGTAATGCGGAGCCAAAACATTCACTACTACTTGACTGGCTTGTTATGCAACTCCTGTGTTGATAAACAGTCGAGGTTGTAATGTCACTACAAAAGAGTCGTCGGCGGAACGTTCGCTAGCCAAAACAGTTTAGTAAAAAAACGTTCTGGAAACCTCAGCAAACAAACTATGTGTATTTTTTTGGAAACAAGACGAGTAACCGCTCACATACGCGAAGCGAAATTTCTGCATGCGCGTCAGGTAGCATGTAGAGCACAACCGCAAAAAGTAGTTGTTAGTGCCGCTCATTCCTGTGTACAATACTCGCGCACTGAAATGAGAAGAGTTAGCGATAAGCGACACAGATACTTTTGCTTACACAATCTACGATTCCTGTAGCACCGCTGTATAATTGGTTCTTATATTGCACGAGAAAAAACACTACCTTCACAGGTCCTATTCGCAGCTGCATGACGCGGTTAGAGTGACTATTTGCACATTTTCTTTCATCTAACTCAATGTTTACATGGCCCATTTCATTCCGTTTCACCGTACTAGCAGTACATGCCTTTCGGCACTTTAAAAAGTATTATGAAAGCTAATATGCTTCAGTAAGCGCCCGAGTCTGCTGATGAGCTAGTGCCAGCAATGGGTATCGGATTTTTACGCAATCGATAAAAATATGCTCCCACAAAGAGGGAACTATATTCACCAGATAGCAAAAGCGGAAGTCGTATTGATCCAACTTGTTTTGATAAAGATGGCGCTCATTTCGACATACCGACTGACGAGAATACTCTCCTTACCTGTCGTTCGCTTAGACGGGTAAAATAATTAACCTTGGCGTTCCTCCATGAATTTTCGCATAACACAGCCACATGACACAGCCCTCAGGACCCCTTTGTTCCTTTTCTCCGTTCTTCAGACGCAGTCACCACGTTTGCGGGCCAGGAAACTTAGCTTTTCAACTGAAAAGAAGGCTCAGGGAAGCCGGCAAGCAGCTGTGAAACCGGCACGAGCCGACGAACCGAACGGCAGCCGACGGTATAAGACTGAAAGCATCGCCCATTTAGGCCTCCCCTTGCCACAACAAACAGTGAAAAATGCATATATTGGTCGTCCAAGAAAGGAAACGGTGATGGGCACATGTTGTGTCGACACATGATATGACGAGTTCACTGTGCTGGTAAGCAGGTGGAAAATTTAAAGCCGCGTATCGAAAAGCTACTGTACTTTCGCTTTGCTACCAGGGCCAGGGCGACACTTTCTTACTAACCGCGGAACAAACACAAGTGCCTTGCCACTGGCAAAATGGACTGGTCTCTCACAGAGCATTTCACTGGGAGGCTGCGCCTCACCCTGCTTTCGAAGACTTCCATTCGCATTGCGGTCGACCATTAGCTGCGTTGAAGCTGCTAAGTTTTCCGATGTGCCTCTTGTCTGCGACGCGTTTCATTTGTGCAACTGTCTGCGGAGCGTTAAGCGGCTCGAAGTACTTCCTAATAAATTCCACTGAAGGAAAGTAACAGGGTCCTACCTGAGAGCGGCTCTTTCCGGGCATCTTTTCAGCCGCAAGAACAGATCGGAGGAAGATACCACCGCAACCACATTGCTGGATTTGTCACCTGTCAAGCGGAAGGCAGCTCGGAAAATTGCACCGCGTTGTTTGTGCCGCCGGTGCGAAGCAATGCTTCCGCGGCAGATTGGTGCACCTGTTTAGAAGCCATCGTGGCAACGGCGGTGGCCTTGTGGTTCCAACATGGTCCCAACTGCTTTTGCGGACCAGTCGCTGACGCGGGAAAGTTCGTAACGTTGTCCTGGCTAGCCGAGGTACATGAAAGTAACCCATGCAAGTGTGAGAGGGTGACCCAATTGATTTCAGGAGCTAAGCCAGCTAAGCTTCAAAAACTTTGCCCGATAAGAACGTGCGTCTTATCAGCGCGGCTGCTCGCAGCACCATTTCAAATGAGTTCGGTCTGTGCCAGTGCAGTGCGGCACCTGTGGGCCTTGTGATAACTAAATTTGCGAGCAAGGGAACAGTAATGGATGCGTTGCGTCGTCCACTAAACATGAATTAACGCTAATCTAAAATGCGCGTTTCGAAAACGGGTGCACGTTTGTTTTTAGTTGCCACAATAAAGGCTACACTATTTTTAATATAATACTACGTCGTGGCCTTGGAGGGGGGTGTGGACGCCGCGATCTTCAGAAAGCAATGCCCAAGAAAGCACAGCAGGGCATAAAATAACTTCAGCGTGTTACGGTGCATGTTTACCTGCGTATCTTGCCAATATTCACGAATCCGGTTTGCATATGACCGTCTGATAAATCCTTGAGTATCCATTGACTGATTAATTTCTAGAGGTTTACGCCCCAAAACTAAGATTTGATTGAGAGACGAATTGTTGGAAAGCTCCGGAAATTTCGACCAGCTGGGTTCTTTAATGTGCAGATCGAGACACTGATACTCTAGGTGTTGATGAATATGTTGATGAAGCAACATATTTTGGCCTAAACCATCCCCTACCCATAACCTGCATCCACAGGCCTTCAGCTTCTGACTAGTGAACGAATGGAAAACGTAAAATTTCGTGGACTTGCATCGCAAGAAAGGCCATATGACAGCTCGTGCACATGACACGCGCTTCACGACCATTCTGTGGGCAAAATGTTGCCCTTGATTCTATGGGGAAAAAAATTAAAGCCAGTTCGACGCCTTGGAATTCTAAAAAGGTGGGAGGGGGGGGGGCGGAGGGGGCTGGAGCCAAGGCGTCCTGTTCAACATCACTATAATGTAAGAATATATCGTTATCAGTGTCGCCGTCATGTAGAGGTGCGCTGAAGGCAAGCTGTGAGCATTTAATCGAGCGCAAGCGCGGGCGCAATTTTCTCTTCGGTGCAACCCCACACTCTACCTTCTTTCTTTCTTTTTATTCGCTGTCGCTATCAACAAACACGGCCACTATCATTCATTCTAAAAAGAAAGACAGCGGAACGGCACGAAAACGAGATGCAGAAAAGACACCTGAAAGTTTATCGGAAATACTCGGCCCACGTAAAGATGATGTCGGCTTCACATGTCTGATTTAAGTGAGGCGTTTAGCGATGGAAGAGAATTCCATTTTGCGGAAACTCATGGACGGTTCACTACTGCATGAATAGTTAAACTTGCAAACATAAAACAAAGGCTTCGGGTACCTTGCGTGTGAGCTGGTCGCATTGTGTGACCAGAACACCTGTATCAGTGTGATGTGCGCGCGAAAGTAAATGCCTGCGCTCGGTGCGCTGGAGCAGCACGACGACGATGTTGGAGCCCACACAAGGTTGCGCGAGCGCAAGAGCGTTGCGGAGAAGTGAGGGAAGAACGACAGGAGGGAGATTTGATTATGATTCCCGGCCGCGGAGGTCGCATTTTCGATGGAGGCGGAAATGCCGGAGGCCCGCGTACTGTGCCTTGTCAGTGCACGTTAAAAAACCCCAGGTGGTCAATATTTCCGGAGGCCTCCTCTACGTCTTTTCTCTCCTCTCTTTCAGTCCCTTTCCCCCACGCCCACAAACGCTTAGCCGTGCTCCCAACTTGGGCTGCCAAAATTAGCGTTCTTTACTCAGCCGAACCACAATCAACCAATCAATCAGTCAATCAATCAATCAATAAATCAATCAATCAAGAGTGAGACGGACTGCAGCGTTGGACGGGCCTCGTGCATAATCGCGGCGATCGCATTTTCGATGAAGGCGAAAATTGTGGAGCACTCGCAGGGTCCGGTATGATTTTCTTCGTTGTCGCGTAGCAAGGCGACGCGCCACCACTTCTCTTCCTTTTATATTTTCTACGCTTCTTCGCAGATGCATGGCGCAAGGTCTGTCAGGCATCTTGCGGGCGAGCGCGCTTGGATCTTTCCACCAAGATTGTCTGCGACACAAAGCCCTTCGTCCCGCACACACAGCTCCGCTGTTAAAAGGGCTGCCACAACGCGGTAGTCTCAAAGTAATCCTTTAGTCTACTTACCTGTGTAATGCACCAATCCTAAAGGCTGTATAACGCATATTTGAAGAATCACTGTTGGTTATTGCTGTTAGGAAATGACCACCTCTGCCGTAGGCCGGGGCTGCCATCAGTCGCAATGGCGCTCTAAGCATGCAAGGAGATTTTGAGTATGCTGGCCGAGCACGCGTGGTTCCTTACGTGGAGAATTGCGATGGCGCCTGCATTTACATGCAGTCATTCAGATTTATTGATTGATCAACTCATCCGACTTGGTCAGTGACCGTAATTCATCTAATTTGTTGATTTATGGGGTTTACGTGCCAAAACCTCGATTTGGTTATGAGAAACGCTGTAGTGGAGGGCTTCGGAAATTTCGACCACCTGGGGTTATTTTAGCGTGCACTGATATTGTACGGCACATGGGCCTCAACATTTCGCCTCCATCGAAATGCTGCCGCTGCGGCCGTGATTCGATCCAGCGAGCTTCGGATCAGCAGCCGGGTACCATAGCAACTAGACCACCGTGGCGGGGCGCAGTCAATCACATGGCTGGCGCGTCTGGTGCAGATACGCGTGCACTAAGCATACCTTAATTCAATCACCCGGAATTATTATACATTTCCTCCGATTTTATTTTCCAAATTCAAGATATTATATAGACAGGCGCGGCTGCAGAGGGTTCCGGGAATTTCGACCACTTGGTGTTCTTTGACGTGTTCGATCACGCGACTTTCTGTTCAGCAGTCAAGTATGTGCCATAGAGACTAGACCACCGAGGCGTGTGAATAAGCCCTACGAGCATCGCATTGTACGCGTAAAAGCGTGCTTTTTCGACAGCTCGAAGGCCCAGACTAGGTTGGTTCTTGAGCTAAGAAGTAACCTTGTAACACGAAAGCATGAAATGACTCGGTTTGCCGCAACATACCCGAAAAGTTGACGTCAATCGGACTTCTCTCTACACTAGGCTGGCTTGACATGAACCTAACCGTGACGTCATGCAATGACGCCACTTTAAACTACCACAATATTTGTAAGTTTTCACATTACCACGATGTAGCCGTGACGCATGAAACTAAATCACAAATTAGCCACATCAATCTTGGTACCACTCGTTTTCAAGCCTATCGCGGGAGGTGGACGCTGTATTTCAAGACCCACGACCGAAGTAATGCTTTCTCATTATAGTGATCGGAAGCAGAGAACCTCGGAGCGGTGGTTGCATGCGAATTTGCGAGGTAATTGTCTTGGGTGCTCAGGCCACGCAATGCCTCCTGTAACGCGGTTTTAGTCTCGGAGTGACAGGAAGTACACCGAGATATCGCGCGTACACTTGCATACCATGCATACCAAAAGAATGCTCACCAATACAGGCCACTCAAAATAATGACTGTTTTGTTTCATTTAGGCCTGGACGTTTGCATGCCAATCAGTTTATTCTAACAATAGTGGTTCCTACGGCAGCTCCTCTTATCGCTCTTTGAATGGGAACATATTTAACAAGAGGCGTGTTAGATTTTCCCCGTTATGATAAAAGGTAACTGTGAACTACGGTATCAAAGATAATAAGGGGCTGTTATTGGCATATCTGCACATGTAACATTAAAGCACTACCCAACCATATACAGCTAAGTTTAATAAAATAGTCCGAAGAAAGCAGTTCGTTTGTGGAACGTCTACTGCATCTACATCACTTAGTCTACCTTAGCAGTCTCGCACAAGACATATTCCTAACGTGGCTAAGTTTCTTCTTTGTTCATGCGTAACTCGTCTTTCTTTAAAAATAATTCAGCTCTTTTCTTTTCATCAAAATTACACTGAGATGTTAGCATGAAACGTGTTTGACGATTAGGTTCGGCTAATATACACACGCATGTAGATGGTATGATACCATACTGGTCGGCCGACATTTTTAAACTGCAATTATCAAAGTACACATAGCATAACTCCCAAGAGTCTCTGAATGTATTTGTACGTGAACGACAGCAATAAATTACTAGATACTCACGCAACAGTTTTACAGCGTAAGGTGTTATATGCTCGATACAATGTCCCATTTTGGTGGCGATTCTGTCCACCGCTGCCACCGTAGCTGGTGCCCATAACGGCTATCGCTCACAATGAAGAAGACCTAACCATATCCACGCCTTGCAAAACATTGAACAGCAGTGCTGTCAGTAGCTGCTTCTATGTGACGCGTTTTCTACCTCTAGTTTTAGTTAAAGTAGCCTCTGTAGGAGTAGTATTAATTAAAATTTGTCTTTCTCCATGACGTCGGTATGTTCTGTGTGAGGCCGTGGAGTGCTTCGTTGTTGGATTGTTTTAATGGCGTGGACATGGCTGTCTTGTACCGGCATGCCAAGTGTCATTCCGTCTGCGCCCTTCCTTTTACATTTATTTATTTATTTATTTATTTATTTGTTTATTTATTTATTTATTTGTTTGTAGATACTGCAATCCCACTTGAGAGATTATAGCAGGATGGGAACTACAATCATCAGTATTAAAGGGAAAATACGAAGGAAAACAAAAGTGGGAATTACGGTCATGAGTGTTACAGGGAAAACATGAAGCAAAACAAAAAATACGTAGGCGGGATAATGTAAAATATTTACAAAAAGGGGAGAACTCATATACATTATTAACGAACATATGAGCAACAATGACGACAAAATGCAACTCAAAATATACAGTATAATAAAAATACTACAATGCGACTCACATACGCTGGTATTGGAAAATATCGCTGTTAATTGTGCACAATGTATGGCCGTCCTTGTGCACCCAGGAGCCTTTCTGTGGCTTCTTACAATTAATTTAGGTTCTAAGGCTAGATCGATCCTTTTCCGGCATTTCGTACCGAGTTCAAGCAATCAAACTGCGCCAGGCTAGCGCTTTTATGGACATATATTACATGTGCAGTGCCTGAAGACCTGCTAAGACCCTATCATACTAACTAGTTATTTCGCCGAGAGCTTCCTTTCCGACCCCCGGGGTGACCGATGAAGAGCAACGCTAGTTGGTTTTGGTCTCCGAAGCTTGCCTCAAGAGCGCCACTCGTTCCTAATCTCCGTGCTATGTTTGTACTTTTGGCCCAAGCGCTACTGATCAATCAAGGACTTTACAGTTAATTTATGTTCTCAAATGATTTCGTAGACGATATATAAATGAAGCGTCCATAGGAAGTGTTTTTATTAGACGTGTTAAAATTGTTGGTGAAATGTATTCACAAATTTCCAAAAATTCGCTTTGCCGGGGCACGTGTACACAGCCGAGTAGTTGTGGCACTGCACTTCGACTCAAGGTCTTCCGGGTTCGAATCGCGTTTTGCCACAAAATTTTATTTTATACTGTTTTATTCTTTTGACTGCCTCACGAAAACTATGGCGCAGGGTAGACTATATGACAGCTTCGGTGTAAGAACGCTGCATTGCCTGGAGGTTTGTGTTCTCATTTAATACAAGCGCTGTCACACTCCCCTCTGACCAACTCGTGTAATTCGGTGACCACGTCGACGTTAAGGTCTCGACCACAGTCCTCACGGAAGTAACGTTTCAAGCATTTTGCATATATTTGGTCGCTTTTCAAACATCGGTTGTAGTTTAGGGCACGCAGGCCATGAAGTTTACCGAGCTCGTGAAGAACCACATTGAGACACCACATTGTAGGGGAGGGGGGGGGGGCGTAGCAATTCTCACGGACGAGAATAAGGGAATACTAGGAGCAAGAGAAGGGATAGGGCGATAAAAGAGACGATTCAACCGAAAAGTAAAAAGAAGATGACGTCGATGAAGAAGTGGGATGGAGGAGATGAAGGGCAAGCAAGAAAAGATGAAGATGAAGTAGTACGCGACAGCAAACATCAGGATGTACACAGAACAGGAACACATCAGAACACATCAGAAAAGGAAAAAAGAATAGGGGTTTGGGGGCGGGGGGGGGGGGGGGGGTGTAGAAGCAAGGGAAGAAGACGCAAATAGAAGAAAGCGAGAGAATGCAGGAATGTTTACCTGACGCTGTGCTATCTGCGCATGCTTAGTAGATTTTTCGTAGAGGAATGAAAATCGCAGGGGAGTATATGGAGTACAATTTTAAGGATGACGTAACAGCAATGGCGCAGGTGAAAGTCTAATTCTGGAGTAGCATACTAACTCTAAAATATTGCCCCTAGGGACATTAAACGGCATGTAAAATTGTCTATCCGTTTTCGTGAGTCCTTATGCGTAGTTGACGCATTAACATGCCATGTTTTTCGTCCTCCATTAACGAAGCTTCGCTGACCTGGTGGTTTTCATGGCGTGCCACTAGTTTAATTATCTTTCGTAATCCTACCTGCTCATCGGTCGACACAACTACTTATCAGCATTGTGGTGTATTGGATATCTATGAAACCCAGCTATACCTGTTGTGCAGAAACATGCTTCAGAAACAGATATTTGGAAAACGTGCTCGCATCTACTTACTCCTCCGTTTTCTTTGCAAGGGGCGTTATCGGGTAGAAAAGCCGGTAGCGACGTGTTGTACCCGTAAACATATTGAGGCATGAAACACCTGGCGACACAGTTTTCGTCACCATTATGGTCCTGAAATGAAAATAGTTTTTAATTTTCGTTTGCACGACACGTTCATAAGCCACGAGTTCTTATTATTTCAAGGTGGTAATGTTCTGAGGAGCTCCGGCTGTGAAGATACGCATGGGACGATGGCCACAGTGACACTTGAGCCCCGAAGTCCCCACCAATTCTTCACAGGTCGCCCAAGGAATCAACAACCATCTGGATCGCCCACACTGCGGAAAAGCGTACGAAGATTGCCTTTTGGGAGAATATTACAGAAGAGGAGCGGCTATGAACGATCACCAGTTCGGCGAGGCTTCCGCCGTGGTTTCAAGATTAAGCATTGTATAGGTTCGGCACCATAATATTTGCATTCCTAGGATTGTTTAAACTTCACAAACAGTTACTATAAAGGTATAGCACCTTGAAAGTAAGAGTGACATACTGACGGTAAATGATGGTTTGTTCATGATAATTATTGCAATTCTAGCTGTAAAGGCAGGTAGTAGAGAAATGATCAGATAAGGTAGTGAACTGATCTCTCCGGGGGGAGAATTCTAAGCGTTTCTTGTCGTGAAAACAAAACATAATTTCGTTGAACTTCACTGAGTGAGTTTTCGTTCTTTGAGGGATATTACAGCGTTTGTTGGACCCAGACTGCACATGGATGTTCTGAGATACAAGAGATTAACTTTTCGCATGAAGATGGGTGTGGTAGCGCGAGGGGTTTTCCTTGAAGTGCCAATAACATAAGTTTTTAGTGTTATCTTGCTTACACATTCGATGTACTTACTCTGGCAAAGATGTTCTGCTATCATTACGCCAAAATGCGTATATTGGGTCACTCATTGAGTGTCTATTCCATCGAAGAAATAATCGGACAAAAAGGGGCTCTGTCAGTTGGCAATTGGCATGATGATTTTAAAAAGTTATTCAGTTGATGCTCATTTGTAACACTTTGGCGCCGAGCGCATGGCGGTAGGTATGATTGTTCAAGACCATTTTGGTCATTAACTGAGATATTAGATTCGTAGAACCCGCAGTTGTCACAGTAATGTCTGATCTCAGAGGATGTGCTACGAGGTAAATCATTCGTATATATTACAAATCAAGATCCCAGTATGGGTCCATGAGGAGCACTCACCTTGAAGCCAACAGAAGATTACTGTACTAAGCAAAATCAAGCAGTCTGTGAGGAACAATAAAGGATATTTCGGACCGCCGACGCCCACAGCCGTTAAAATTTCTGCACTGTCTTTTTATGACTCCTCTTTCGTGTCTCCTTAAGGTAGTTGTCACCCAAATTCCGCGCCTTATTTGGCCCATTTTTAGCTCCTGCAACTCCGTCGAATAGAAGTTATCACCTCAATATCGTGCCTTAGTTTGGCCGTGCGGACTAATTTAAATAGTTTTCTTTTTCGTACGATATAAAACAAGGAATTCATTTCTTTCTATCTCTCGTTCTTTTCCATTAGAGTTCTTTTTGGTCATTAGCAAGAATAGTGAGACACTTTGTTGTTCTTTCATTTGCATCTAGCATGTTGCCGTCATCGTTTGTTACCAGGTTCATTCTATTCCCATCCTCTCGTGGAGTAACACATTGGGGCTGCAATTTATTCATATTGCAGCCGGCAGGACCTGAAATAGATCCCTTCGTCACGACTCGTCCTCCACGTACAGTGGAAATCTATTATTGTTATTGTGTTTTTTTTTCTTTTTGCTTAGTATGCCCTCTTTTACAACTATCTTTTACTAGACTGTTGCGTTGCGGAGCTCCCGGAATCCATGTCCCAGAATGTGCGTGCACCGACGATTACCTACAATTTTTAATCAACTCCCTGATTATTTGCTTTCTGAAGCCACGGAACTTTAAAGATAAGCTAAAACCACAAATTTCTTGAATATTCTTCTTGTTATTTTCGTGGTCACATTTTTTTTCTTATTTAGACTAATTGCCTCAATTGTGTCACATTCCCTTGCTTTTCGCTGATAGATTACTTATGTGTGTTACAGGATGATTGTTTTATATCATTAATTGTTACGTAATGTTTTTCTACTATCTTTAGGTACCGTTAAAAGAAGCTACTTAGTTGTATTATGTTTCTTTGTGTAAGATAATAGAAAAATTTTGTGCAGGTGATGCACTGGGCGTAGTCCTGCCAACCTCCTGATGGCTTTGACATGATTGTTATTCTTGTCGTACTTTTTCAAGGTGGCAATAAATATTATTATTGGCATTGATATCACATTGAGTGATATTAAAGAAACATTACGAAGGCTGGGAATACTCACCGGAATAAACAGTGTTCCTCGTACATTCGGGAACGCCATCTGGCACACCCTGTCCCTGGACAGTACATTTCCAGGTAGAATGCTCGTGAAATTCTTTTTGCTGATTTTCGTCTTCATTATTCTTGTTCGCAAGCATGTACCTTGACTGGACCTGAGTGCGCAAAAGGAGGGAGCCATGTTTGACAAAAGAGAGTGTTTTGAACCGCAAAGAAAGTTTATAAGTAGCAAAACCCAAGGCCCGGTCGGATAAACCACTGCAGGACATTAAATAAAATTGTTACCAACCAACCAATGAACCCCCTTAGAGTGTCACACGTGCTCGACCAAAATTGGTCAATAAAGACATTTTATGTTTTATTGCTATTCCGTTTCGCTGCAGTGCTCCTGAAATTTCGTTTATTTTTTGGAGGATTTAACTTGATTGGTGAGTGGCGGAGAAATGTTGATTGGTGGCGACTTTGCCGCATGCAAGTTCAGGTGCATTCTGGCGCATAGTATTATGGCTTGCAGATTACGCACGTAGTGGCAACCCCGACGCAGATCAGCAAGCCTTTCAATTATGCAGCCAAGTGCAACTTACGGTAGACTTTGACGGCTGGTATATGTCATACTGCAAACACGCCGATGTCTTTGATAATGTGGATGTCTTATTTCGCGCCGCAAAGTAGCTTATTCGGCGCTATCTCGATAGACACACAAAAAAGGGGCGGCTCAGCTATGAAGGTAACTGCAGCTCTGAATGCATTCATTAGTACACCAGTCCTTGAGCTGCTGCCACATGTTTGTAACTGCAAATCCGTTTGAATATTTGTATCTAGTGAGCGATATAATTATTAAACGAGAGCACCGATTATGCGCTCTTCATTCAACAGTAACTGAAGCTGATGGTGCGCATATCATATCTAGTTTATACATATCTGGCTTTGATTCTAGGTAGACCTAAAGATTACGAAATCGAGAGGAAAATTTCAATAGGCCTAAAGCAGGCATTAGTTCCTGCTGAAACATTTCACTCCAAGTTTCCATACTTTCATCAGTTTCCGCACGAATTATATATTCATATTCCATATATTTGCCGCTCATTTTTTATATCGCTCCCTGTGCACCTTATGGACAAATATAGTTGTAGCAACGGCCATAGGAAACATTATAGTAGAGTAATGAAAGGACATGCTGCAGCGTTTACATATATTCCACAAAGCGTACCTCAGTACCATGCACTCGAGATACGCTTTATTAGGTGACCAAACCTTTGTGAAAATCGCTGGCATCTTTCATCACGGCGAACTCCATGATTACGAGCCCTAGAGTGTATGTTCAAAAAAATTCTGCAGTGTGTTTCCTTCATTAGTGGTATCATTAGTAGTCACAATGAAATCGCATTACGAAGTTTTGGCGGACCTTCGAGTAACACGAAAGATATATTTTTCAATGATGTGTTCGCGTACGGTTTACTTAACACGTAATCCACAGAAATTACATTCGCCACATACCACCCTACAGTTGCCCTGTCACGGCGCCAACTAAAATCTCTTCCATGAAACGTACCCTGCCATAATGGAGAGAATTGATATTAAAAGCACTCTGAAGGAAAGTACTAGGTCGAAGCGCACTGTTGAAATACCCTTAAAGAAACACGTAGCTCTTGTTTTCTGCGAAGAAGACGGGTTGCTTGAACGGGAAGAGTATTTAATGTTCAGTGTGCCGTAAGAGCTATTCAAACCGCACTACCAGTTCCTCTGACGCAGACTTGCCGTTTTTGCTCTCGACTGGCGGGCAGTCCAGACAATTGTGCGAAATGCAGGAGGGATTGATGCTTTAGGTATTCTTAGGCTGCATGGGTGGTCCTCCTCGCCGGGGGAGGAAAACATCGAGTCCCTCGTTTCCGTTGATAAGCCTGTTTTTATGAAGGCGTAGCTCGACCCGCGACATTCTACCGGCTCGACATATCACGGCACCATGTTCGGATAATATTGTCACGCAGTATTGTGACAAGAAGGATCCAGACGTAGAGAGCGTCTTGGGGCAGCCACTTTATTGGACACCTTGTCCTGATTCGGTGGTAGCGTCGACAGGCGCAGCTGTCTCTCGGCGGGTCACAATTTGCATATAGAGCAACTCTAGGTCACAAGCGAAAAGAGCCCCACGGGTCGGCGACGCACGCTTTTTATATCCCGCAGAGTTCGAGCGGAACGCTTGTTAAAAACGCGTCGACCCTAAGGTAGAATGTCGAACGCCACAGCATCCTTCACGCGCGTTCGTACTAGACACCTAGTGTACGCATGCATGGACGCAAGCCTAAGGTAGAAATTAGAGCGCGCGTCTGTCGCTATGAAAGAAAAGACGCCGTGTGGCGTTGCCCCCTTTTAACAGACATCGTCCCGATGTTTAAATCAAACACATGACTGCAAAAGAAAAACATGCAAGAAGAACATAAATAAGCGAAAGTGCTAGCGGTCGTACAATAGTGTGTTAGTATTAGCGTGCGTGGTACGGTTTTAAACGGACAACATGCACCACTTCAGAGCGTTGGCGACGTCTTTGGGATGCGTTAAGGCCATCGGGGACAACTTCATAATCTAACGAACCTAGGCGCCGCAAAATCTTATAAGGTCCGAAGTAGCGACGCAACAGTTTTAGGGGCGAAGCTCCACTTAGTCTAACCTTGTCACGCGTCAGGCGTCAGGCGTCAGGCGTAACCCGCGTGCCTCCCGGCACGCGCTCGCCCTCGGCGCGTGCCTCCCGGCCAACACCCTAGAGGGTGTTGCTCCCGGCGCGTGCCTCTCTCTCTCTCTCTGCCGGCGCGTGCCTCTGCTGTCTTGTGAGAGAGAGAGAGAGAGAGGGAAAGCGCGCTTTGGCTATGGAAACGCTCTTTCTTAGAGGAACGCTGTACCAGCTCGCAAAGAAGGAGAACGCGCCCTTACCAGCGAGAGACAACGTTTGCGCAGGCAGCGTCTCCTAGCGAGTTTCTTGATTGAGAAATACCGACTGCTCGCGTTGGAGAAGCGTTCACCGGCAACCCTATATATATATATATATATATATATATATATATATATATATGTGCACTGGATCTTGTCTTGCAATGAAGTGCCGGTGGGTAATTTCACTTGTGCGTAGTTGAACCATAAGGATTCGTAGCGTGCGCGTTAACTAAATTAATCCGGAACTCGGCACGATCTACGATGAACCTCCCGAGCTTCGCCCACTCATCATCATTTACTCCGTGGATATGCTGTAATTTTTTCACTTAGCCCTCGCTTTCGAATGGGTGTCCATACCCAAACGCGGTCATCAGGTTGGTATTGTTGGTCGCGCCGGCGAAGATCGTCGGGCGTCTGCTTCTTGGTGGGCTTGAATACGCTGACGGGCTAATTGGCGAGCCTCTTCTGCCCGCTGGAGATAAACGAAAACATCCAGGTTTTCTTCGTCGGTCGTATTCGGAAGCATGGCGTCGAGTGTGGTCGTGGGTTCTCTTCCGTACAATATTTTGAATGGCGTCATTTGGGTCGTTTCCTGTACTGCGGTGTTGTAGGCGAATGTCACATAGGGCAATAAAGACTTATGCTCGATGTCCACATACATTGACAGCATGTCGGCGATAGTTTTGTTCAGCTGCTCTGTAAGGCCGTTAGTCTGTGGGTGGTATGCCTTTGTCCGACGGTGGCTTGTGTGACTACAATGGAGGATTGCTTGTGTCAAGTCAGCGGTGAACGCCGTGCCTCTGTCAGTTATAAACACTTCGGGCGCACCGTGTCGGAGAACGATGTTTTCGACGAAAAATTTCGCGACTTCTGCGGCGCTGCCCTTGGGTAACGCTTTTGTTTCCGCGAAACGGGTGAGATAGTCCGTTGACACGACGGTCCATTTGTTGCCATCTGAGGACGTCGGGAATGGCCCCAGAAGATCCATTCTAACTTGCTGGAAAGGCTTTGAAGGTGGTTCGATCGCCTTGAGATGTCCAGCAGGTTTCAACGGGAGCGTCTTGCGTCTTTGGTAGTCTCTACAGGTCTTTACGTATTGCGCGGTGTCTGAGGGCAGGTTGGGCCAGTAGTATTTCCTCTGAATTCATGCAAGTGTGCGGGCGAATCCCAGGTGACCTGACGCTGGTTCATCATGGCAAGCATGCAGAATTTCATAGCGTCTGTCGCTATGAAAGAAAAGACGCCATGTGGCAATATCCTATTGGAACCGCAAGCCTTGTCGCGCGCTTACCTAAATTTCTTGCCAAACAGAGCACTGGTAGAGCTAATATTGACGTTTAAGACGTTCTCAAGCACTCACTTGTCGTTCTAACAAATATGTTTTTGCCGTTAGTGTACCTCCAAAGCCAAATCCGAAAGTACAGGCCTTGTTTTGTAAGCCAGATACGTTTACATTCGTCAAAATCTGCTGAGTAACATGTGACATCATCAGCATCATAATAATCGCGCATATCACCACAAGCAGTGAAAAAGAAATCTGTCCTCCTACCATGCCATACGAGTGATCATCCGGTTGCAGCATTGAGAGAACTTCATGCTTCGGCTATCCGCTTCTTTGTAGCTCATAATGAACCCATCATTCCACGGGCAGCTTGCTGATGAGTATAAACCCGATGATGTGCCATCATGGGGGCACCCAAGACTATTGGAAAGAAACGTAAATGTGCGTGCTGATATGCGGTGAGGATCATATGTGATAACTGCAATATGATCTGCCGATTTGTTATGTGGGACATCTAACTTAAGTTTTATTTCTCAGTAATAATCAGTGGTGTGCAGATATTTGGCGGGAAATCAAGACTGTATTATAGACATTACGAAGCATTGTTGTTGTAGGTTGTAGAGAGCTTTGAATGTGTCGTCTGGTGTGACAGTCTGTGTTGTCTGCACGAAAACACCTAAGTGAGATGTCAATTACTACGAATCCTTGGCCCACACTTTTACCAACTTACAACACTGCGTTTCTTCAGCCAGGTGAATGGGGACGTATTGAGTGGACATTATCGCTCTTGTGACCTCAATACGTCGGCTTATTTCTCGCGATCTGTCTCATATCTCGGTCATGCCATTCTATATGGCTACGGCACAACAGTTCTAAAATAATGCAGTGAGCAGTACTTTCCAATTCCTTAGAATCGCAGTATCGTTAAAGTTCCTTCTGCGGATATTGTACTGGATAGGTGCAAATGTATTGAAGTGGGCAGATAGACACCTATTCCTCGATTTGCACAGGAACACAGCGATAAAGAAAAGTTAAAAAAAGTAACTTGATGCTCACAGATGCCCTACTTCATGGGTGAAAATACGAACTCCCTTGAAGGTTCCAACTCTATCTTCACCGTAAGCGACTTTTAGACTGCCACATATCCCACCAATAAAGGCGTAACCTACGTATAAAAGAAACAGCAGTTACTCATATTGCTTTTACAGATCAAAGGAGCTCATAAACTTCATTATTGCTCAAGATAATTGAAGCTTCCTCATAAGCCCACACAGAGGGCATAACAAGGAATGTATTAGCAGCACATTACCAGATTTCGCCAACATAAGAAATGACACATTGAAAAGTAAGCTTACAGTCAATTAATATTCACTCCACGGAAAAGCAGCAGTGAGCTGCGACTGAGGCCCCACGAATAGCCATTGTACGAAGGACGGCAGAAAAAGCGCGCAGTGCTTTGAAAGCACACTTGGTGATTTCTGAAGTTTCGCGTCCCAAATCCACGCTATGATTGTGAGAGACTCCGTCGCAGAGGGCTCCGGAAAACACATTTCATTAGTTATGAATGACAAAGGAAAGTCACCCATTGCTATAGCAGCCGTCATAACACCAGATATTTCGAATGGACTGTGCCAATTCTAGAGAAAAAATAAAGAAGATGCTGAAGGTTGACTCAAACACACCTTCTAATTGAAATGCGAAATGTCCCTGGCGAAAACAGTAAGCGGTGCCTGTGTCAACGATAATGGTACCCAAAACCTGGCGACTTCAAGCGCGATAATAATGATAGTAACTGGCAACGGTTTACGCGCCAAAACCGCGATGTGGTTACAAGACACAACCGCAGTGGAAAGCTTCGAAGTAATTGTTACGAACTGGTGTCCCTTAGCGTGCACAAGTAATCTTGTTGCACGGGTCTTTTTTTTGCATTAGGCATATCGAAATATGGCCTCCCCTGCCGCGATTCGATCCCACCTCCTGAAGTCTCGCAAGACAACGCACCAGCCCCTAAGCTACCATGGGTGGGGGGGGGGGGGTAACATCAAACTAGGTCATCTCGCTCTGGTAACGTCAGAAAATTCTCATGGCAGTCTCGATAACTAACCTGAATGGCAGGTCCGTGCATCAGTATGATGTTGTGTTTCTAGAATTATGTCACGATTTACGATGATAGAGCCCACGTCTGCGGGATACCCATATTCCTGGATAGCAATGCGAAGCTTTAAAGGCTATATGAAATTTATCTGGTGGGATGTCGAATGAATTTAAAGAATGATTCAAGGACTGCAGGTGCAGGAGTCGTCATGAGAATGAGGAACGGTTTTCGCAGTCAAGTAATTTAGCGTGCGATAAAGGACGGGTTAGATATATTGAAGATGGAGCATACTGCAATGGATTCCGCATCTGTTCTAACTCAGCAAATGCTGTTCCAGCATTCTTCCTCTTGTATTCGTTACCCCGCTTGCCGTTATACAATGAAAAGTTTAAAATTTTCCATATCTGCGATTCTTTGCCGCCCTTATGTATGGGTGTCGATGGTTCAGACTGCCTAGTCTCTGAAATAAATATTGCACATACATGCCATGGGCCATCCAGCAAGCCCGTGAGGCGCCGAGAAGACAGGGTCTCCGGACCTCCTCAGGGGCGGCCTAGGCCCAGGCCACGAATTTGCCCGAGTTGCCAAATAAAGTTGTTACCACCACCACCACCACATGGCTGGAAACAAGATGCCTTACCCATAAGGCCCGGGTTCCATCCATAATACGTATATTCTGCCATGTCGAGGCTGAGGTAAAGAAGCAAACAAAAGCACCAAATGAACAGCTGTCTCTTCCTTACAAAAGTACTCCTATTTGATGGCAATCTTACCCCGTGACGACGTACACACCATCGTAATTGCGATATTTCTCTGGATTGCTCCTCACGTAGTCCCTGATTTGATTCAGTGATCGAATAGCAAGAACGTAGTGTCCCGATCGCTCCAGAAAAGCTTCCGTAGCAGGCTGCGAAAGAAATCACAGTCGTAGATATAGACACTGAAGAAAACTTGTATGTAGAAATTTTCGCAGTAAAAAGTGCTTCTTACTGTGAATATTTCGAGGGCGCAGAACTTCAGCCGCACCCTTGGTGAATCGACAGTGAGGTATCTTACGTTTGCCTGAAAGCCAGCAAATCATAATACCGTGCCTTTGCGTTAGCAACTTAAGCACTAGCAATTCCACTAGCAATTTAAGCTTGATAGCACTACTACAGTGCGCTGCTGAAAAAAAATGATATTTGCGAACATGCCCTAAGTAAATAGCAGAACGATTCTAAGAGCATAGAAAGTTGGGCTAGTTTGTGCATATGCATTGTAGAAGCGAAAAGGACGGTAAATCATTCTTTTTTTCAATTGCGAGTCAGCGCTCGTCTAGTCTGTGGTGTACCTTGGTCTCGGTTTTTCGCGTTGCTACAATGCAGAGGAACCTTTGTTCATGTATTAATAAAATACCGCTGAGAATGCCAAAGGACAACCCGCGTCATGAGATAAAGTTTCGTCACCGAGAAAATAGGCAAAAATCAACGCACGTAGGGAAGGGCCCTCAAAATTTAGGCAACTCGTAGCGATGACACGTAATTTGGTGCCGTTTGCTAGAACCACCATAAACATGGAGCAGAAAAAACGAATAGCATTGTGCATTATATCAACCAGAGACCTTAAAAGAAAAGTTCTGTGACACCACGTGGAGTGGATCAGGCAAGAACATATGCAATGAATTGAGATCCTTATTCTTATAACGATAATTCGTGTTGCGATTTCAGAGCGAAATTTAAAAGCGAAACTTGGACCTCCATTTTCTCTTGCAATAGTCATAGCGTCATCAACGATCTCACTGTTCTCACAGAATAGTTTGCCAACCTTAACTAACGGAGTGAGACTTTGGTGTGCCGTTTTAGAAATCATTAATAGCGTGAGCGCCCGTGTTAGAATACGCCCGGAAAGAAGCTATTAGGTGCGTTTAGCAGACTTGACAATCGCCGTTTGTCGAAATAAGGGTTTTGGGACAATAGCTGAAACTGCCCTCACCCCACAAGCCTTTCAAGGGATTGCTAAGTTTCCAAGACACAAGTAGTATTAAAGACAGACTTTGAGCACAATCATATCTTTTGTACTTTCAAGAGTTTCCAAACGTACGTCTTCTAGCGTCTTCTACCTTACATGTTCGTCGAGCTCCTATGACAAGCTCCTATGACTCTCTTCGTTCGTAACTTATGCGTATTTTCATTTTTGGACAAATACAGGCAATACAGTAATCAGCCTTGCGTTCTCTGCCATTGAAGTATCCAGCATTACTAGCCACCTAAGGGCTTGACTGGCATATTCGGAACTAGTGCATATTGGGAGTACCGATAGCCATGCTATCTCTTCAATTACGCTTCATTAAACATAATGCGAAAAACCTCGTTTAGCTGAGTAAAGCTGTTACTTACCGCATTAAATGTAATGACCATATATTTTATTAGCGTGAGGTCAGAGCTGAACTGTGCTCTGAATGTACTGTCGACACCGATAAGCAGTTCTGGACGGATGGTCGCCGGCACACCGTTACCTAGTGCGAAAGTGAGGTTGTATAATTGCCATTTACGCGCAAATGCGGAGAAATTTTGGTTCTTATATTTACCTTGAGCTTTCCTTTCCGTGACGTTGACTTGATGGAAAGTATCTGGAAATAAATTATGCGTGAGGACTCTTTACACACTTCCCTGCCAGATTTCTTCGTAATTGTTGGTACTTTAAGAAGCAATGAAGTGTGTTTCCAGAGGATCCCGCTGTGGGAATAATGGGCTTGACCTTGTGACTTCCGGTAATTTTCTGTTATTTATGAGTATACTGGCACTCAGCCTCGATATCTATTGCAAGGCCGCATGCCATTCCTTTCATGAAAGGGAACTCAATAATATTTCAGGTGATTGCATATATCTTTATCCTAGGTCGCAGCATGTGTGAATAATTTACTCATTCGCCTAAACATTACTTTCTTTATTTCTTTTTTGTACAATATTTGCGATGAAACACTTTCTAGCTTCTATTTTCTTCCTCCTTTATCCTTTTGTTTGTTCTTTCCTATAGAGTTAATTAATATTTCAACTAATTGCAATGTTTCTTTGGCTAGATTGCCGCATGTGCGTATAATTTATGTATTCTTTCGGCTAAACATTTCTTCCTTCATTCTAAATGCGAATTATTTCTTGACAACCTTCAGTCACATTGAGCATGCCTGCCTATCTATCTATCTATCTATCTATCTATCTATCTATCTATCTATCTATCTATCTATCTATCTATCTATCTAGCTGCCTACGTCCCCGTACTCCCTGGCCGTCTCGTTCGCTTTATATAGCCCACAATTTGCTTGGTAGCTTATAAATACATACAAGCATGCATACTTGAACTTTACATCATTAATACCATATACTGTAGATGTAGGTCACGATTAATGATACTGCAATCACGTGTGGCTTATACCCTTAGTGCTCGGCCTGTGGTAAGCGGGTATGTGCCATTGGTGTTTGAATTTAATCGAGCCTGCGTCAGCCAAGGAGCACCCAGAATATACGTCTAATACATCATTACAGCGCACTTAAAACAAGGAGAGCATACTGTTCATTGTAGCGTGCGACTCAAACGTACACATGACGGGCACGAGGACACACACGCAACCTACGGTGCAGTAAGGGGTATCGAACCCGGATACCCGTGGTGACAAGCAAGCACGCTACCACTAGGCTATGGCGGCACCTCCCACAGGGTAAAAATAGCAGTGAAACCTATTGCGGTAGCTGCTGTGATTATGCTACTTATGTCTGGTCAACTGCGCGTGCAATGTGTGTTAACCCCTAACAAAGCAATGTAATGAGCGATTTATATGTTATACTATCTCTCGCATGTTTTTGTACAACTTTGCTCGTTCGAGGAATATTGAAAGCAGGACGCTTATGACGCTTGCACCAGAGTACCGTAGCTTACATTTTGCTTAGAGAAAACAGATGTCTGTCCTGTAAACTAACGTAAGTGCCAACGTTACATCATACCATGAGCTACGATTGGGTCGCCACGGGGCTTTCGGCGGTCATGGTTAGGCCACGGTAAGTATACACCCATTCAAGCACGTAACACAAAACGTGAATCCTACCTTTAACACTTGACGGATTCTAATCACTAGCCATCCGGTTAGTTTAATCGTAGTACGCTCAAAACCCATGGCTGTCCTTCGTTTTATGAACTTAGATTGCAACGCTAGCCATTTCTATGTAGTGCGCGCAGTATATGTAAGCGGTCTGGTAAAGATGATCGTTCTGCCATTTTTATGTAAAGAAGACTAACAGGCCCTCATCTCCTCAAAAATCAGTCTGAAGGATGCAGCTTTGCGACATTACTTTATTTTCTACCTATCTGACCTGCCGAAAACTCCAATGCAGCCACCGACATATGTACGGACGGATGCGGCTTCGCTATATAGCTTTTAGACGTGATAAAGCTCTCACGCCACGCGACTGCGTGGCCTAAAAATTCATTGCATGGTATAAGGCCAGTGCATGGCCTTAATTCTCAAATGGGGTGCCCAACGAGTTCTTTATCTGACGCACCATTGTTTATATGTGCAAACTTAATATTTAGACGAATCTTACCGGCATACACTCCGGCATACACTCCGGCTTCCTCTTCAACGGCGTAAAGAACATGGGGAAGGTTCATCCCATTGGACCTGCCTTGCAGAGGGGATGGTTTTATTCTCAACGTGGGTCCCAGTACGCCTTCCTGAAAAATTGAGTGAGATACATATTACGGGTATGTCATTCACGCGTTCAAAATATTTCGTAAACCTAATATCGATTTACGCATTCTTTTAAATGGTGGATCTATACAACTTGCCACTTGTAGTCCGTGCTCTTCGGAAACCATTACGGAAGCAAAGTGCCGAGCGTCGTGATAAAGGTCTTCTTCCAAGAGTTCGCCGTCCAGCTGTAAAATATCAGGTAACCTGAGCTGTGACTGGTGCAATACAGAATTCAGCCAAGTTCACCAGTCATATGCTTTCATATACACAGAGTACAGACTGCAACTGTAATTAATACAAGTTCTAGGAAATTACCTTCAACGACGTAGGAAAAAGAAGTTTCTATTGCTCACGTATGTATGTTGCATCACGTGCCCTTGATATGTCCGAATCAAGAAGTTCTTTCCCATTACGGAGCTCTTCTGCAGGTGCAGTGTGAAGTCTTCATTTATCTTCAGAACCTTGGTGCCCTTATCGCTGCGGCTCTCGATAATCCTTGGGAAAACAACTGTTTCTTCATTCGGGACTGAGAAACAATTGAATAGTAGTTGTGCGTAATGTAACCCATATTTATGATGTAAACATCAGAGCTCATCAACTTAAGCTGTCTGAAAACTAAACGAAGAGGCATCGCTGCGAAATAATTTCACAAACATTCCTTTTATATTACCTGCTGAAATATACGCGCCACGTAGACCTAATACCTTCACAGTCGCATTGAAACATATACGTAATTGTGCTCATTACGCATAACACATGGCCTTCGTGCACATACAACGGTGCCGCCTTTTAGAAAACAGACACAGCAACTTTCTTCAACGCCGGCTCTGAGAAAAATGCAAGTACGGCAACATAAAAAATATGATGTTTGCATAGCACTAAATAATAATAATAATAATAATAATAATAATAATAATAATAATAATAATAATAATAATAATAATAATAATAATAATAATAATAATAATCCATTTTAGGTTCTCTGGAGGCCGAAGATCTCTCCCTACTATTTACAATTCGTTCTGTTGAGAGCGAGCTGGTTTCAGTTGATGCCTTCCAATTTCTTATCATCGTTCCGCCTAATCTTCTGCCTTCCCCTGCAGCCTTTTCCCCGTCTTATTGTCCATTCTGTCCTTCTGACTGTCAATCTCTTATCTGGCCTCCGCATGACGTGTCCTGCCAACGTTCACTTCTTTATTTAATTGACATAAGAATATTACCGATTCCTCTGCCTTGAGTGAAGTATATCACAACGGCCGTAGCCAACAAAGCACACATACAGAAGAACCATCTCTTTCAAGACCCACATACCACGAAATTCTCATGGAAACGTTTACAAAGCACCCTCTAAAACATGCCTTACTGTTAGAACCATTTAGACACCTCTGCACGCATCACGCAAGCGCTCTTCTAGATGCCTATGTTTTCAAGGAGTAGGACGTCGATGAAACGAATGCATACTATTGGTTAGAGACGGTGATCCCAATATTCCCATGACAACGTAGTATACCTAACAAGGCCCTGCAACACTTTTTCAACATAGCAAGCAAACACGTTGAGGGTCCTGTGAACAGGTCAGCCGAACATTATTCCACTACATACAGGAAGGAAGTCGCATCTAGGTTTTAAAATACAGCGGGAAAGCGCCCACTGTGCTTCCAGCACAACACGCCTTAACTGGCACAGAATAATACTAAATGCGGGGACTGCGGTTCGCTTATTCCATTTCGCACTAGCCGCGGATGTCGTGGGGTGGCGCCACGTCCCCACAGTGGCAATGGCCGCAAGGATGTCGTCATTGCGGAAGCTCGAATACGTTCAAAGTGAAAATAAAATTAGAGTGGAAAATGAAGGAGAAACGTTTAAGACGACGACGTGCTTTATCGTGCGTTCTTGCACGTATTTAGCACCGCCCCCCCCCCCTTTCCCACCTCTGTGTAA
The DNA here is from genome assembly GCA_013339685.2 of Hyalomma asiaticum. Taxonomy (NCBI): domain Eukaryota; kingdom Metazoa; phylum Arthropoda; class Arachnida; order Ixodida; family Ixodidae; genus Hyalomma; species Hyalomma asiaticum. The sequence goes on from CM023488.1 coordinate 51,362,410, forward strand.
CTTCTAGAACGATGGCAACAACGAAAGCAGAGTGAAAGCGCTAGGACGGTGGATTTCCACCTCAAAGGTGACTTGGGTACGCTGCTAGTACCTAACGAATGAGAAAAAGTTTTGCGGCTGGCACTTAGCGACGCAATAAGCTCTTGCACTGATGTCGTTTGAGAGCCACTTGAAAAAGTGGTGTAGGGGTCCTTTAAGGCAGCAAATACAAGTTTGTTGTTTCTTTCCGTCTTACCGTTCACGAGTAAGATCTTTCAATTCCTGCGTGACTACTATTACCTAAGTTAGCTTCGAACCGCACATCCGCACAAGCGGTTGATCTGTACTTTTAAACATAACACGTTATTTTCGTTGTACACAATGCTACCTGGATTTCAGGCATTGTGCGGCTTTTTAGATGGAATGAAAGTTCAAGCGTTTTGGTTCCATATTTGCTCGCCCATACTTGTTTCTACAGCCAGTTCTGGAGTAGACGATCAGCCGAAAGCACTTGAAGCGCTTTCCAAGAGTTCCAGGTCAAAAGAATGACAAGTTTCAATGCCATTCTTGGCGGGGAAACTGCGTGAACGTTCTATAATGCAAAGATACCTTGCATCAATTTTCATTTCGAATCCACTGACAGCCGTGTATTACAGAACATAAAAGCCCATGCCCCCCTCCCCCAAAAAAGGAAGCATTTTTTTACCAGTGAATGAATATTAAAGATTACGTGTGTATCATGCATGGGATGAGTGCTTTCCCATTCGCCATCGTTTCAGCTTTCGTTGGCCCAAAGGGCTCCTACCGCCTCGCCGACTGCCTAAAGGTGCTGCCTTTAGAGAATTCGGCAATATGGCTAAGTGTGCCCCCGTCAAGCTAAAATAGCATTCCGGGATCACTGAAAAGTGCCAGGGTAGGTCCCCTACACATACACTTAAGGTAAACGCAACACAACACACAATCTGACCCGCGCGGCTTCGGCCTTATGACACGCCGTGGTCGAACATGGAGAATACGACCATTCGGGGAACAAGGCACGCTAGAACGAGTGGCGTGTAGGTGATGCCCAGATACATCCGTGGTTCTGTATGCGGACAGATCGTTCGTGCCTTCGTGAAGAACGTGACAAGCAACGTTCTTGCGAAATAATTCATTGTGTGCCCCAACCGATGTTCTTACAGCATTTGTAGGTAAAGTTGGGTAAAAGTGCGACCCCGTCGTCACTCATGTTGATAGTCTCCGCATCGCTATTGAAGCGCATGTACACGCCTTGCTCACTAGCCGTGATATCCGTGGTAGACACCACACGAAATATGGCCGCAATTCGTAATGAACTATAGTAACTGTCAGATAATTATTGCATGTAGAAACGCGTGCACTCTAAATGATAGCCCGGCACGTTTTCCTGTAACTAACGTCACCGACCGGTGTAAGGTGTTAGGCGTAGACTGTTGGCGCCACCGTTCGCTACGAAGCGCTCGCTTATTCTAGAGCTCCATATTTTCCCCACACGGTATATAATTGATTGATTTGGGGGGTTTAACGTCCGAAAACCAGCTCACGGTCGATATTTACAACTTCTCTGTTACACGTGGGGTAAATCTATTTAATTTCTTTCTCGGACATTGGCGGTGCCAGAACCAGCGGTTCTTGCGAAGCAGTGTTCAGGTGAGACAGCTGATGTATCTTTTCACCACGCAAACGCACACGCACTCTCATTGCAGATAAGTTCGAGGTGTAAGGGGGACATAAAGAAAAAAAAGAACTTCCGCTTAGGAGCAACTTGAACCCACGGTAAAATCTCAAATATACGGTACAGATTTTCAGTTATTTACCTGGTATTCTTGAGCAAAGATTCCACACTGACGCGCATAAGTTATATAGCGGGGAACATGACGTTGAGATACACAACCGTAAATTGAGCAAATTACACGCGTGTCGCTAACCAGAACAAATCTCTCGTTTCGGTCAAGTATGACTAAGAAAAAACTTTATGTAACGACCTCTACTACTTCGAATAAAACACGGCAATAAACTCGGCTTCACATAAACTTTCCGTGCGTTGTGGTTGAAATATGGCAGCACAGTTTAACCTGTAACCGACGTGAAACAAGAGTCACATTGTGTCAAGACTACCAGTCTCGCCAGTTTACTCTGCTTTGGAGAAATCCCAAAGCTTTAACATACATTTAATAACCTCGTAATTATTTATTTTGAGAAATCAACAGTCGATAATATCCTTATTAAAAATAGCCGAATCGTTCAAGGCCTTTCAAATACGACGGCATCACTTCCACGATAATGGTGGATGAGCGTATTTTACTTTACAGATGCATCTTTTGACAACACAGCCTCTTGATTGACAAAACGAACGACTGCACGTTACACACCAGCCAAATACAGGCAGCAATTACAGCGATCTCAAAATATTAAGAAATAAAAAACTTACGTTTCTGGCAGTCAGCAACGTCACAGATAGAAACATAATACATGAATATCCACAATAGCTGTTTTACAAATATTCCACCCGTAAAGAACTTCATTGTTGAGTGTTTCAACATTTCATCCAGATTCGTTTGGCTTTATGCTGTTTAATTCTGGTTTTCGCGGTAAACTGAGAACCGCTTCGCGCAGTTTGAAGTATTACTTCTCCTCGCAGGCCAGGACAGAGGCCTTCGACCTGGCATATTGGAATGCCAGCGGGAATGTCTTGTTGGTTGCTACTCTCTGATTTTCGTCATCAGCAATTAAAGACCAAGTAGCCATTTCCACATGGTATATATCACATTACTTAGGTATATATCACATTACTTAGGTAACACTGAAATATCACAATATCATTAAGCGAGACTGAACAGTGTGGGGAAATAGAGATCTCTATAAAGCGTACCGCAGAACTATACAATCGCGTACTTTTTTGGGGGATTTGAGGATAAGTAGCATTAGATAACTGCCTAGCCAAGGTCGCAATGTTGTCAAAATAACAGGACTAGCCTATCATTAACAAATATCTCCGTGTGAATTCTGTAGGCGAGATATTCATTAAGCTTTATTTTATTGTTAATAAAGGCACCGCAATTCATTCGAGCAAGAACACAACATTGCGCGGTCAATTTTTATCGCGCACGAACCGTGGATTGCCTGGCGTTTGCCAGCGATGTCCTGTCACCACGGAGGTTGGAGTGTGGTAAGTTTTGTTGTGCACATCTAATATACAGAAAGAACCCTGTGGCAGCGCAACTCCGTGGTAATTATTAAAGATGGTTTGTACATTGAAATCACAGTTCGTTATCAGAGTACCGGACATGTATTTAAGAAAGGGTTTTCTTTTATGTGCCACTTCCAGATTACCAGAGACAGTAGCCTGAGAAGGTAAAGAGCGTGCAAGACAATACGTAGGTTCAAAGTCGTGTGAGTGTCATTTCTGATATGTTTGCAGGACCTCTGTGTTTGTTCTTTCGAAGTACTACCAGAATCTTTAATCAAGGTGTGCAGTTCAATGTTATTTAAATGGGGCGAGGCTTGCCCTTTCTGGGCACACGATCACAGACAGTCCTGCGGTCATATTCTATTTCCGCTGTCTGTTCTCTTTTTTCTCACCTAGGCGAAATGCTATATATCCGTCTAAAGTGCGATGCCTGCGTACGTTAACGAACCCTAAGTTGTCGAAGTGGCATGCTCTCTCCGCTACGGTGTGTCTCCTTATCGTATCCGAGTTTTTGCTCGTAAAACAAGTAGTTATTCTATTTGCCTTCGTCTTTAGGTCGTTCTGCCCGAGAAGTATTCGTTGCAAAGTCGACGTTGAGGTTTATTGATGAACACAAATGACCCACTCGAACCGCTATGGGGGAAATGTTTTGACTGCAGAAAGCCGTTACAGAATTGGACAGAGATACCCAAGTATTAAACTAACCCATTCCATTGCTAAAAAATAAAAAAAAATAAATGGAACCACATTTAGCTGGGGAACAGATGTTGAAGATGGTTATGCACAAGGAAACTTTACACGAATGGAATTTCCATAACCAACACTTGCTTTATGGTAACAGTTCGGCCAAATAGTATTGAGCGATATTCACTTGCGAGCCATTTTCATGATGAGCTCACTAGTCCACCTGCTCGCTCTCGACCGCTGCTTGAATTATAGCTTATTGGCAAAAGAGTTGCACTATATGCATCTATATCTGGCGCAACACGTGACTGGCTCTTCTTTATCTGTACATTCTTTGTACATCTTCCGCATGCGTATGAGCTATCATCAGCTGCCTGGCTGTACCTTTGTCACCATATCTCGAGTTCAGCTAAAAGCATTTCTTTACAAGTATCAGAGGTGTGGAGCGCCGATATTCGACGTCGCGACAATTTGGCCATAAGTTGTGAATAATAATCGCCTTTCCATATCAGCGTACTCCCCGTGTCCTCATCCTCGGGTTTACCCATCTCGATGCACTACTGATTGAAACATGAAAGGTCATCTCTCTCTTCGTTTCTTACCAAAGTGTCCGCCCCTACTGCGAAACTCGTTTCGAAAAGACCTTTACTCTTGCTATGCGACTTTGTCGATGGCTTACGCGGTTCACGCTTTAGAATGGTATTTTGCGTCTATGTATCTATCACGTCGATCGCAAGAAACAGTTCCCTGGCATACATTACTTTCTGCAAAGTGATCTGATCTAGGCCTTTCACTATAATCCGAGGGCGAGCCATCCAAGTTACCAAAAGACTGATGGAGGAATGTGAAGTCTCTGGTATTGGCTTGGACCCTCTTCTGGCACTGCTAAGTGCGTCGCATGAAACGTCCGCTTTCAAGGCTGCAAAGGACCTACAGCTGCTACGTCTGATCTGTTGGAAGCTCTCGCTTGCTCCGTTGCCTTTGAAAGTCATTGGCCCAGACTTGTAGGTCCTCTTAAAAAGACCTTCGCTGGCCACAGTTTAATTCTGAAGGCGCCTGACCATATAAAGGTCATACGTCTTAAATGTTCAACGGGCGTCATAATGAATCAATTTCCTTTCTGTTACGTCAACTATTTGAATCTAAAAATTTTGCTCCACTTCGTGCACCAGTCGCCAGCTGTGTTCATTGACCGGCAGTAATAACGGCAGCGGCGCCAATTTCTAAAGATAAATTTTGCAATGAAACGCTGTTTAGTAATTGTTTTAAGGAGAAAGCCTCATGTTTCATGGAAACGTTACTGAAGAAACGGTACCTGAAAAATGTACAGAAAAAATCAGAAAGACGTGTTTAACTTGATTGACACAAAGGGTACGAATTCATAAATGCCTGACTGGTAGGACAAATCATCAATGACGTGGTGTTCTCGTCGTTTCATGGTTACCAAAAACAAAATCACATCCATAAACGCATAAGTCAGTATGAACCACACGCGACAAAATATAATGTGGCTAAACATAAGGTGGTATAGAAAACGGGACATGATGTACAATTGCCAAAGATTCTGGGTTAGGATCCCTCCTTCACTGGTTCGACTGACAAAGGTCTTGGCCATTGTTTCTTTGTCTCGTAAGGGATACATAAGGATACCAAGAAATCCTTTCACTGACTCATAAAACGTTTTTGAAGGTATAAATGTGACGTACAGTCGAGCGGAATTTGAAGGTTATCACGCGAGCGTCGACCAAGAACAACGACAGCGCCACGGCCCAGAATGCTCTTTCGAGGAGAGGGAGGACCTGGGCCAGCTTTTCACTCTCCATTTGCTGTTTCTTATGCAGCCGTCACCGCCGTCTACGCATAATCTAAGATTGTACGCCGTCTGCGCTTAATCTCAGCTAATAGAAGAAAAAAAGGAAAGAGAGAAAGGGTGGCGAGTTTGTAGTGAAGACGAGCATTGGCTTGTCCGCCCACGTTGTCCGTTGTCTGTGCTCACGGCACAGAATCGTCTGCTGTCGTGAGAGAGAGCGGACGGCGCGTGTTGACTATGGAAACGCTCTTTCTGCGGTGAACGCTGTACCAGCTCGCAGAGAAGGAGAACGCTCCATCTACCGCGACAGATAAAGCCGACGCAGGCAGTGTCTGCTAGCGAGTTTCCTGGTTGAAAAAACTGACTGTTCGCGCTGCACAACCGTTCACCGGCCATCCGTATATATAGGCACTGGATCTTTGCCTGCAATGTAGTGCCGGTGGGAGATGTCTCTTGTACGTAGTTGAACAATAAATATTCGCAGCGTGCGCATCAACTAATGTAATCCGGAAGTCGGCACGATCCACGACGTGGGAGCGCAGAAGTCTTATAAAGGCCAGGAGCATGAATGACAACGTGTGTGTAAATATATACGCACGCATTGTCACTCAGTCACATGCGCGGGCAATGTCACAGGGATTTTACGGTAACATTGAACGAGCCCCAGTGCTTCACCCAGTCGTAATGATCCACTTCCTGGAGATGCTTGGAAGCGTGCTCCCATTACTTAAACGATCAAATCAAATGCCCCTTTCATTTTCCTAACTAATTCGGAGGAAAGGGTCTCAGTGAGCGTAACTTTTCTGAAACACTTTCCACCAGGTCTTGCCTTGACCTGCTGGAAATTACATGCCTGAGACCGAAGGCTAACATTCCAATTTACAGCAAGTATCATGAAAGGTAAATTATCTGCGATGGTTTTGTCAAGCAAATTAGGGGATCATATCAGGTATGTTGCACCAAGGCTGGCAGAATACAGGAGTGGTGGCCACTCTGATGATTTGGTGGGGTGTTGAAAAGGTCAAAGCCGTCTACGTGCTATTATTTGGAAAAAAATTGGCACCGTCATACACCATGGGAACTAGCGCTATATTGTTTTGGACCATTCAACATCAACAACAACAGTTAACAACGATTGGGAATTGAGCCATGTGGACATCAAGGAACAACTGCATACGTTATAAAAAAACAACTTCTCAGTTTGGCCCACGCATAACCGATGTCGCGATGTAGAATTACACCGACAAGAACTTTAGTGTCGTTTGTGCTGGGTCATCTATCCTGCAAGTTTCCAATTCATCTTCATTGACGTATCTTGGGTCTTCCATTTACAGTGTACAAGCCAGTGCAAAGGACAAGATTTGCGATACATACCATAGCATGCATGCGTCAGTTTAAAAAGTCTGATATATTTGTTTAAAAAACAACCCCTGTTGTGCTTCTGTGCGAAATGCTCTAAGAAAGTGCTAATTATGTTGAAGCCGAATAATAAGCTATTGCAAGTGCTTGCCATGGAGAACATGAACATTTAGGACATTTAGAACATTTAGGCAACATGTGGAAAAATGGGAAGGGTTTTTCGTCAATGCAGCGGCTTTTGCGTACGTGCATGTGTTGAATTGAAATGACATAAAAGGAAGGAGGAAAGGAAGGAAGGATGAACTTTATTCCTTGACCAGGCTGTTAACGCCCTTATATGGACGGCGTCCTTTTCTGTGTAGACATGGCCACGTTTAAATATCTATCTTAAGAACCGCATTTCGCACCTATGGAAAGATCCGTGTTATCCCCGTGCACTGACGAATGAACGAGCGAACGACCAAAACAGCGTGCCACTCTAGAGGGTGGCTCACAGCAATTATTAGTTTTCTGCTAATGTCCAGCATGGCAGTTATGTCTTCATTCAAAGCTGCACATAAGACATGCATCTTCAATACCTACAACGCTGTGCAGTGAAGAACACGCTCCTCAGCTAGGCTGGGAAGGCACGCTTTGCATGTGTTACTCGATATCGCAATTGCACCGGATTACCATCACCGACCCAGACGCAAATAAAGCTATTTGCTCTAGACAAACTAGCGAACGCTTAGAGAAAACAGGCACTGGATTTACAAACCTATTTAGTGTTCTTTCTCAAGCGCATGGTTCGTCAATGTAACTGCGCAGCGTAGTAGCGCTGTAATGACTATGGTTTCCCGTTTTAAAAGCGTGATATGATCGTGAGGCCCGCTACGCCATATATTCAAAGAGGCCCCTTTCATTGCCTAACTAATTCGGAGGAAAGTGTCTCAGTGAGCGTAACTTGCTGACCACTTTCCACCAGGTCTTGCCTTGGACCTGCTGGAAATTACATGCCTGAGACCGAAGGCTAACATTCCAATTTACAGCAAGTATCATGAAAGGTAAATATCTGCGATGGTTTTGTCAAGCAAATTAGGGGATCATATCAGGATGTTGCACCAAGGCTGGCAGAATACAGGAGTGGTGGCCACTCTGATGATTTGGTGGGGTGTTGAAAGGTCAAAGCCGTCTACGTGCTATTATTTGGAAAAAAATTGGCACCGTCATACACCATGGGAACTAGCGCTATTTTGTTTTGGACCATTCAACATCAACAACAACGTTAACAACGATTGGGAATTGAGCCATGTGGACATCAAGGAACAACTGCATACGTTATAAAAAAACAACTGCTCAGTTTGGCCCACGCATAACCGATGTCGCGATGTAGAATTACACCGACAAGAACTTTAGTGTCGTTTGTGCTGGGTCATCTATCCTGCAAGTTTCCAATTCATCTTCATTGACGTATCTTGGGTCTTCCATTTACAGTGTACAAGCCAGTGCAAAGGACAAGATTTGCGATACATACCATAGCATGCATGCGTCAGTTTAAAAAGTCTGATATATTTGTTTAAAAAACAACCCCTGTTGTGCTTCTGTGCGAAATGCTCTAAGAAAGTGCTAATTATGTTGAAGCCGAATAATAAGCTATTGCAAGTGCTTGCCATGGAGAACATGAACATTTAGGACATTTAGAACATTTAGGCAACATGTGGAAAAATGGGAAGGGTTTTTCGTCAATGCAGCGGCTTTTGCGTACGTGCATGTGTTGAATTGAAATGACATAAAAGGAAGGAAGAAAGGAAGGAAGGATGAACTTTATTCCTTGACCAGGCTGTTAACGCCCTTATATGGACGGCGTCCTTTTCTGTGTAGACATGGCCACGTTTAAATATCTATCTTAAGAACCGCATTTCGCACCTATGGAAAGATCCGTGTTATCCCCGTGCACTGACGAATGAACGAGCGAACGACCAAAACAGCGTGCCACTCTAGAGGGTGGCTCACAGCAATTATTAGTTTTCTGCTAATGTCCAGCATGGCAGTTATGTCTTCATTCAAAGCTGCACATAAGACATGCATCTTCAATACCTACAACGCTGTGCAGTGAAGAACACGCTCCTCAGCTAGGCTGGGAAGGCACGCTTTGCATGTGTTACTCGATATCGCAAATGCACCGGATTACCATCACCGACCCAGACGCAAATAAAGCTATTTGCTCTAGACAAACTAGCGAACGCTTAGAGAAAACAGGCACTGGATTTACAAACCTATTTAGTGTTCTTTCTCAAGCGCATGGTTCGTCAATGTAACTGCGCAGCGTAGTAGCGCTGTAATGACTATGGTTTCCCGTTTTAAAAGCGTGATATGATCGTGAGGCCCGCTACGCCATATATTCAAAGATCTGTAATCGCACATTGGGTGCATGCTTGGAAATTAAAATCAGCTCGCTTAGTAACCAGTGAGCGCACAAACCACTGCATGAACTGTCGCAGGCGAGTAGCGTACATAGAACTTGATCACGTGCTGTTCGCAGAAACGCATTGCAGGTTCCGCAAGGGTTGCACTTTTTGTAACGTCCAGTAGAAAGGCGCTCAATGAGCTGTGACATCTCCACGACGTGAAAGCGACAAGCAAATTCTACAAACATTGACAAATATAGTTTCATTCTCTAATGAGAATGAAGTCTGTCTTTCATAACCGCATGGACAATGTCAGTCTGAGCTCCTAACCTATAGCCATCCAGTGTATCAATCTTTTTTGTTTGCTCCAGGCAAAGCCGTTCTCAACGGTACGAGTGGTGCGGGGCTTTTAACACGTAACCAAGTTCTGTATAAGCGTGGTGCCTACATGCACGAATTCGTGCTTTGGTTTGTGTGCTTATAGGTTTGCCCACGACAAAGACGGAGCGTGAATGTAAACAGCATGGAGTAAAAAAAAATTCTGGCGTGCGTCCCTATGGTCTACAGCGCACCCTTTCTGGTGCACCGCCTACCGCACGAACTTTCACGCCTCAAGATTCCAGCGTTTGCACAGATGCAAGGTTGTGTTTTCTTTCTACCCCCTTGTTATATTGCACTATACAAGGCTTTACGATTTACTCTCTCCCTTCTTCTATCCCTCCTTTTCAGACTCACATTCCTTTACTACTTTCTTGCTGCAGCGTAGTATACATGAATATGATAATATTCCTCACGATAGGGTCTTTTTTCCGAAGCAGCGGCGCCCGCAGGCCCCTTTTCAGTAGAATACCCGTCTGCCACGGAGACGGCCTAGATTCGATTCCCGAACCCAGCTAGCGTTCGTGTGAAGATAGCACAAATGACTCGAAGGAGTCAAACCCTTGTCATCTGGTTACGCGGAAAGTTAACTTGTTGCGATGAAGAACTGCTCCAGTCTAACCCTGAGAAGACAACGAGGCTTTGTTTTAGCACCCGTGTGGCACGATACATCGAGTTTTGAGGACACCACAAACATTTTATCTCGAGCTAGAAACGCACATCCTAGGTGATAGAGCCATTTCCTCATACACCATCACTTGGTTTTCGAGCTTTTCTGGGGTCGCACTTGTCATCTCTAAGTAACCTCAACGAGGTCGCGCACACCCGCGCGCGCGAGCCAACCAAACAGCCGGGTCGGACGGAGGCGTTACCTTGGAGACCAGTCGGGAGGTCTTTCGAGATCCTTTATTCACATTCATCGAGGTTACTAAGCACTATCAGCTCCTCATGCGAAGGTTTCGGCTTACGCACGAGAAGCTCTCCAGGCCGCAGGTTGCGACGCTTCGAATGCTGCAGACCAGGCCTTGTCCTAGTCTCGCCGATCTCAGCTATTACACGGACACTTTTGAACCGGACTACCCCGTTCGGGGCGAGCGAAGTAATTTAGATCATATGGTGCAGCGGAGTGTCTCCTTACGGGGCCCTCAACGCATCACCGAAGAAGACTGGTGCTGCCAGCTAGGGAGCCCTGATCTACTGCAGCAGCTAAAGGCCGTCCAGAGGGCCCACGACGCGGCGGTGAGGCTTTCTCTTCCCCCCCGTGGGTGCGGCCGAACGGCGGCGGTTCTCCTCAGGGCTGTTAACAAAGTTCATTGTCTGTCTGTCTGTCTGTCTGTCTGTCTGTCTGTCTGTCTGTGTCTGTCTGTGTCTATCGGTGTAGTCCGAATAATTTCTCCTAAAGCAGGAAATGCAATCGGCGCCCACATGACTCCCCAAAGCGCACACAACCTGAAATACTAATGTTGATTGTAGATTTTTAAATCAAACAGCCGAACCTGGAACTGAAATGCTCACCATTCGAAAATTTCTCTGAAGAACCCCGATACATGGTATTAAACACAAACTGAGGTTGCGTTGTTGCGGCGTCAAAATTGCACAGGTGATGAACCCCCTATATAAAACACCATTTTATTATGTCAACATTTCCACCGGTGGCTTGTCTTCCTGAAGTAGTATGTCTCGGGAAATGCCCGGTCCTCGCGAAAGCATTCACGTAAGGCAAAATGAGCAGCTGGACGTAGTTACTGCCATATCGTGTTTTTGCCATCGCCTTCCCCCGTCTCCATCATGCTCCGCATACGTATATAGTGTGTGTAGTCTGCATACGCACATCAGAATGTCAAATAAAAGAAGTTCACAACTTTCTACTGAGCTCCCGAGCGACCGCTCAGTTCTCTGGACAGCACCTCAGGAACCTTGGCCACGGAGGAGGTTACGCAGCACAAGAGGTACGCATTCCACACACACGTAAATATATATATATATATATATATATATATATATATATATATATATATATACATATATATATATATATATATATATATATATATATATATATATATGGTGATATTACCATTTTTACAATGTAGAGTGGCTTTATAGTTGCGTTACATACAGGTAGTAGAACCTCTCGGGGTTGTAAGTGTGCCGCCTTTCTGTTAATTGAGAGGCTACGGTGTCGCTTCGTGACTCGCCGCAGCCTATCACGTGTTCTATCCAGGCAGACTTGATCCAGTGCTCACGAAAGTTCTAAGTGAAAGACGCAGGGGCCAAAATCTTATTGCGCTGATGTTTAAGCAGGGGGCCGGCTTTCTTCTTTCTTATATATATATATATATATATATATATATATATATATATATATATATATATATATATAGCTCGCAATATGATAGTAATGTGTGAGCAAAGTTCCTTGACGGACGCTTCTTCAGACTTCGATCTGCAAATGACGATTTCAACGCCTAGTTATTCCGTAGCGCTTTCTTCGCTAAGCGCTCAGTCAAGTGAGCAGGCGAATGCACCTGTCGATCTAGCAAAGCACACCGATAAGCACTCCGCAGGGCTAGTGTTTCATCGGAGAGCCGTTTGAAGATTCATTAAGCGCTGCTTCCGCAGAAGGAAATGCGCTCCGGCATGTCTGTCCGCAAGCAGACACAACGTGCTGCTGTTTATGAGGCACTCTACAGCTCAGCACGCGACAGAATGGAGCGGTTGGGCAGAACAAAGCCGTAGCACATCGGTCCTAAGATTGCCTCGCGCACATAGTGTAGTATTCCAGTATGTTGCTTTCTACATCACTGTATCGCCATTATAGGGAAACTGCGCACTAAAGGGACGTCCTTATATATATATATAAAGGCCCCACGTGTAAGAACTTTCGAGACATTAGTAGGTCCTGCCATTTACGTTTATTACCGCCATGCCTGCAAATACTTGCGTCTCTCCTTGGGTATGCAATCTCCATTTATGCACACCTGTAAAAGAAAACTTTATTAGTATCTTTGTAAACTGCTCAACAAGGAAAGTACAACTCCCAGGTGCGACGAAAGCGATCCGCACTCTGCTTGCATTGGGCATTTCACTGTCACTCGTACACAATTTTTCTCAGGAATCCGCAGATGCAAGACAAAATAACCCATGATCATTTCAAATCAGCGTTACACGATTTGCCGATTGATGGGTTGGATCGTGACGCGATCACCGAATGAAGATTAGTCTACCAACAAGTGCCCAACTTTCTTTTTCACAAAGTGGATATTTGATGCAACACAATGTCTTGTAGAATGCTGCTCTACAGGAAAGTGGTTCCACGCATTCTCGCATTCAACAGCAGTGCGTGAAAAGCTCTGTCCGTGTCCTCATGTTTTTGAGCATACATTACTGCATGCAACTGCGTTCCGACAGACGTGATCCCTCAGTTAAAGCAAATTGTTATGAAAAATATCAACGATGTGAATAAAAGCTATGGCTTTCAGTTTACGTGAGGTGTTTTGCTGCCTCGAGCTTACTCTCTTTTTGTCTCTGGTGCATGGTGTGCCATCGATGAGAATCATTGGCCAGTGAGAATCCGCAGCTTGAAACTGCGCTCCTGGAACGTAGCATTGTGCCACACAGTTGGGTGCTCCAAATTCCTGAAATAGATTACACATAAAATATAACGCAAGCTATAACATGGAGGATTGGCCCTCCTCCTCGCACTGAGTAATGTAAATACTTCAAGACCTGCTTGCAAGACCTGCTTGAACATTTGATAGAAATCTGTCTGGTTGGGCAGGAAAATTATAGTAGAAATAAGGTGACACCAACCGCAATCTCCATGCCTGCTCAGTGCTACACCAATACGAAATATTAAAAAATTCTTTCGGCAGCATTCTGAACTTCTACTTCCTGGCATGGAAGGAATGTTCCACATTGTGGGATATGAACACCTCTGTGTGCTGTGACATCACAGTAGTGGTCACACTTGGTACGTTAAAAAGATGCTGTCGCGTTAAGTAAGACTGGCCTGCAGTTCGGCATTGACGTAACGCATCTTTCCCATCGAAAAAAATGAGGAATTGTGGCGGTAGCAATCCCCTAACCTAGCGACCACTGTCTGCCACAAGTTAACTCTGTCCTTTCAACTGGCTTAGCGTACCTTCTATGGCAGCCGGCCACTCCGAAGAGCGTGCCGCGAACCATTACGACTACCTTAAGTTCGTGCCGTATGCGCTGGCTGCACACTTCTGATCGCTACCCATCCGCGTACATCCTCTGCCAATAAACCCATCATTGACAACCTTCGATTCGCAGCACTGAAAAAAATGGCATCATCGAAGAGTAGCGTGTGCAGGGACAGCTAGGCATTGTAAAAAAGCGACATCAGTCCTAGACGCCGTCGCTGGCCACATACGTAGAATAAAGCCTTAAAATAAGCTGAATGATTATTCTAAGAAGCCGTGTAGTCGTACCTCCATATAGTACGTCGTTCTCAGAGTAGGATATGTCATTTTGCACTGCTTTGTTCGGCCCAATATGTCTCCCGGAATTTTCGTTGTGTTGTACTTCTTCTTAATGCGAGTTGACGCCGTTAGATTGTGCAAACATGTTATTTCTCTGGACCTGAAATACAGAGAAAGGTTGAACGAAGATTGAGGACATGTTCACCAGACTATAATCAGCAGAAGGACGTTATAAATGAAAAGTATCACTTCATTCAGAGGTTATAAAATGGAAAGTATCACTCATCTCACTTCATTCAGATTTAGTTGAACGTATCGATTCTGAACAAGTCTCTACCTGTGTCCGCAGAAACCGACAAATAGTGAAATAGGCGTCCTGGTATATTGTCGAATTATACCGGATACATGCGCACGTAGTGGATCACATGCGTGATGTGTTGTTTTTATTTCTTGGTTACATAATTTTGTATTTCTCAAGATTGTGTATTTTTGCTTCACTTGAGTGCTCACCGAAGCTATTGAATGTATAACTATGTTTAGTATCGCCTATTCGAAGTGCCCTTGTAAAATACGACTCATATTGGACCCACACTAGCCCATGGCTATGGGTCAATTCAGTGTTTGCGAACTTTTTTGCGAATAAGAAATGAAATAAAATTAAAATCATCCAGACAGTGCCGCTTGCTTGCCCTCTACGCTGTTTAATCAAATTTTAGAGGCGTCAAACTGGCTTTAATTTTTTTTACCACGCATAAACGAAAGCATTTACTTCACCAAATTCGTAATGTAACATTACTTTCTGCAAGTTTGGCTGTGCTATGTCGAGGTTACAATTTAATTTAGCTGTGCGATGTGAGTACACGCTAAAAAATCCCAGGTGCTCCAAATTTCCGGAGCCTCGACTACGGCGTCTCTCATAATCAGAACTGGTTTTGGGACGTTAAACCCAACAATAGCAACAACAAACAACAATTTATTAATAAAGGCGATGGTTCTTCCTCTGTTGACTTTAAAATAGAAGAGGTGTGATGTCACTCAAATAAAATAAACCCATTGCACCTACCATGCAACCAGGGACATCGAATAATCGCAGCATGACGAAAACTTCATACTCCTTCCATCATTTTCGATATAACTCATCAGGTATCCTTGCTCCCAGGGACAGCGATTTGAGTCAGCTCTGATGCCCTTTATGTGCGCGTCTACGGCGGAGCCATCATGTGAGCATCCCAAGCTGCGAAGAAAACGCACGTTCGGAACTCTACTTTACACATTCTTGTTCACGCATTCAAATATGACTTTCTTGCAAAGCTGCTGAAACAGCTATCACATGTCCTACTCAGCCTGAAGACCCGACATCTTTCGACAGTACGTTTCGTTTATGCAATGCTGCCAAATATTTATTCTCGCATATATCAACCTGCCCCAAAATAGTGTCGGGTGATGACTGTTAGGATAAGTTTTGATGCATTGTGTACACGCGTCTACAATCCGCTGTGTTTAAAACTACCGATAGGACGTGTTTTTTACTTCATCGTGTTACAGTGCACGTGCACTCGTCACAGGAGAGGCCCGCTCTAGCAACTTTTAGTGCATGTGTAAGAATTAACAGAATACCTCCCTCTTTCGATCGGCAAAAATAAAGCTTGCATGGAAATTGTTGGAATCACGCCTAATCCTTCACAACATAAAGCAATTAGTGTTACTGTTTCTCACATATCGATTACACCGACTGCTGTTTAATACGCGTGTGTTATAACTATAGCTGTTTACTCTTTCTGTAGTTACAAAAGTACTGGTTTGTATCAGCTGACCCTGCCATGCACTTGGTGTGGACAGCTCCTACAACTCCTTTACAATGCTCAAGAGGGTTTGCGAACGCTTGTTGAGAAATAAGAAAAAAGAAAAAAAAATATTCGACAAGGGCGAGGGCAAAACGAGCCTGTTGCTACATGCGCTGTCTTTACCTCTGCACCCTCAGCAAAAATCATTGGCCCTTGTTTATTACTGCGCTTATTTCGCTTTACACATTCATCCCTAACCGAGCATTAGAAATGCCGTCCGTTCGGAGGCGTTCTGACTTTACGAAACATGCGCTAAACGTTTAGTAGGATTGTGAGATCGAAAAGTATCTGAAAGTGCAGTTTCATATCTAAGCTCATTTCATCATCATCGACACGCCATTCTTATAAGCACCACATACTTAACCTTACCCACCATATTCAACGTGTGCGATCTCTGCTGTAGCAAACGACTCGGTTCGTCATGTTCAAGTAGAAGCCCAAAACGCTCGTTGATGTTCCAGTTTTCCCGCACGAAGTTCCAATACTCCCGAATACAATTGCTGAATTGCCGGTAGGTGCTTACCGGTGGCCCACAAATTAGGAACTATTGCAATGTAGATTAATAAGAAGCAGAAGCTGTAACAAGTGGCTGCGTTGCGTCTGAAGATAATTTAAATATCATGGTAAGAATATTTTTTATCAGGAGTACAAAGAGGTACCTCAAGGAATCAAGGATATGAAAATAAAAGGTTTGGTCAAAAGTTCAGTCATTGCATTTCTGCATGGACCTAGTATTACCACATAATCTATCAAACCGTCGTATTAAGATATTCCTCAAAGACATTTTCATGCAATGTAGTCATGAAGCGTCCACTTACGTGTGCGCTAATTCATGAGCGATTATTCTGATGCCAATGTATGTGTTGGCTTTGTCTTCTCCTAGTCCAACTCTTGTCTTTAGGCACACCGATCCAACAAAGGCAAATCCTAAAAGAACATTCAAAGCACAAGCATTTCGTGCAAATCCATACAATTATTCGCTACATCATTCACTATGTATGCTTGCTAGACTAGTCATAAAATGCTGATCGAAGAAGCAGAACTACGTTCTTTTTTCCTCTCCTAATAGGGAACATCGCGTAATAACATAGCAGAAAGTGTCCTATGTTTATATTTTTCACAGCTAGCCTTACTAAAGCTTTGGAAAACAGAGCAAATTCGTACACAAAGTGCACTGCTGTTGACACGACCGTCTTCTCAACTATGAAAAGCAAGGCTCTGTATTAGAAAAACAAAACACTGAATTGAAATATCGTTACGTGAAGGCAGACAGTATACTTGCAATACATTTACAAAACCTTATAGCGTGAAAAAAATGGCTCAGCTAGAGCCCGAACAACCCGTCGTCTTCTTCAATGACGCTCTTGGGGCTTCCTCTCCTGCATTACCTCTATTATAGTAACAATATTACAGTTCTCCTAAGCGCCGATGACCTGAGTACAAATAAGGTGAGCAAGGTCGCATACGTAATGCAAAGGAGTATGAGGGCACTAAACGCAAAGCATTTATTGGCTAACTTATCACTTTGACCGTATCTATCTATCTATCTATCTATCTATCTATCTATCTATCTATCTATCTATCTATCTATCTATCTATCTATCTATCTATCTATCTATCTATCTATCTATCTATCTACGTCTCGGCGCTTTCCTGGTCGTCTCCTCACGTCATATCGTAATTCCGTAATATCGAAGACTCAGGGTATAAATATAATGCGAACATGAAGAATGACTGCACTCTACATTACTAACATGACATACTAGTCATGTGCGTCACGCTGAACTATACTGCAATCGCGTGCGGCTCATACCCGTATGGTGCTCACCCCACCGTATGCATGTACGCGCCTCAGGCGTTTGATTTTTTATGGACCCTATGTCAATCGAGGCCCGGCTAACTTCACACATGAAACGCCGCGGCAGCGTGCATTCAGCCTGTAACGTCCCTAATATGGCACACATGGTATGCTCGTCAAGTGCGTCACGAAGAACGGTACTGCAATCACGGGTCGTTTTCTGCGCTCTACACTACGCACTGCTTCCAGGATCGGCCGCGACAACGGATGACCGACTTAAGGAGTTCTGCACTTAAAATAGGGAAGAAACGCCCTTTGTTCTCGCCTGCGAATGACATGTAGACATAACGAGGACGCAGACACTTGCAATTTACGTGTATATAATACGCGCGCTAGAGATGGTAAGCAAGAAAACTCCCACTAGGCAGCCCCGGTTCCTCGCACATGATATGTAGTGATTGATTTCTAGGGTTTTCCTCCGTGGGGGACTGTTTCATCGCGAGACGCCGTAGTGAAGGGTTCCAGAAATTTCGACCAACTGGAGTTCTTTAACGTGCACTTACATTATACGCCTTCCTGAACATTCTATACACTATACGCCTTCCTGAACATTCCGCCTGCATGCAAATTGATGGTATATAATGTAGATAAACCAACTGCACCTGCAGTTGCAGTGATAGTGCTTCTGTAGAGATAATTCGGCTTCCAATGTGTGATAAGCACCATCATTGCAATGCATACGTACTGCTACCATTCGGCATGCTTTTGTGTAACTTCGATCGACCACACAGGAATAGTTCAAAGAACGACGCGTATGATACCACATCAAGGCACTGTATACAGGAGTTTTCATCAAGAAAAGAGACCTTTCCTCTTCGGAAGAACGTGAGTTCCAAAGTTATGTCGTGCCATAACCTTACACTCAGTCGCGTCTGTGCTGTCGACGTCTCTGGTTAGCCCAAGATAAGCGCGCTCATGAATGGGCACTCAAGCTTCGCTTCGCACGAACACATCGATGGTAGTCGTAATACATGACTGAAGGCCAGACAATTCGTTATAGGCAATTTTCTCGCTGACAGCTCCGCATGGCACTCATTCCCGCAGTGCATGGGGCCCGCATGATTTTCCTTCTCAGAACAATGCACTGATTGTAGGAGAACATGTAATTGTTGTACGTGTACGTGTGTAGGTTGACAAGCTCTTCTTCTGAAGTGGCGTTGCTCCAATGGGGATATGAAGAACGTGGGCTTGATTCGGGCCGCAGATGTGGAACTTGAGATCGATGCGCAAATGCTAGAGGCCCCTCTACTGCTGCATGCCAGTGCACGTTGAAGAACCCCAGGGGGTCAAAATTTCCAGAGCTCTCACTGCGGCGTTTCTCTCCTTGCTACTCCTTATTGCATTTTACTCTCCCCTAGGAACTGAAACTCCGTGCAGCACTACAAAAGGTAAGCAGCAAAGTGTTCACCGCTGCCAAGATGTTAGGTCCATGGCGCTGTGCATCTCAGTACGAATAACTGTCATCCCGTTCATTCTTTTCTGCTCTTTCTTCCTCCATCTTATCTATTGTTTCCCTCTCGCCCTCCCCAGGCGTAGGGTAGCTAACCGAGCAGGCCCTTGGTTAACCTACCTACCTTCCTCTACATGTCTCTATATATCTCTCTACGACAAGCAAGGAAAGCGTTGTTGCACTTTCTAAACGCTATTGGGCTCATTTACAGTCTCTGAGAATGGACAAAGACCATTCTAACGTCGCCTACACTGCAATTTTATGTCGCTTTTTTCTGCGCTACTTCTGTCTTCTAAATCTTCCCCATCTCTTCTCGCTGTTCTAGTGCAGGTTAGCCAACGGAGTTTCGTCCAGGTTAACAACCCTGCCTTTGCTATTCCTTTCTAATCCTCACCTCCACTAGGAACGCTGAGCCGTACTCCCGACAAGCTTTGCAAGAAAGAGCGCCCTCTCCTTAGGGGCTCCCTAAGCCACCCAGTGCTCAAAATTTAGCTCATGTGTTGCTGTTGTACCGGTGTCCTCAACGAACACGTGGCCATAAGAATTTTTCGAAACAGTGTAATAGCAAAGTTACACGCGTTTGATTACTGAAACACGGCGCTGGCTTGTTTCACTCTCTCCTTTGCCACGCGCTGGCCGGTTGCCGATGCCACCTTGTCGCCGAGTGCTCCTCGGAATGTCACATCACAAGAACGCACACGCAACCAGCAACGACACACGACGACGAAGAGCAGCATGGAAGTCGAAGTTCTCCTTCGACCAATAAGCGGAGCTCTGCCTGTGTTGATGCCACCGTAACCATGGTGCAGGTCGTCATGGCTAACTCTGGTACGCTGGAAGATATGTTCTTGAGATTGCTTTCTGAATTTGTGGCGTCGCGAGGGCGTGTAGCGCTGCCACGTTTGGCATTGTTCATCGTGACGGCATTCTCAACTCGATGCGCGTTTTAACTTGTATTGTTTAAAAAAAATGTCCGAGGTGGCTTAGGGGCGCATTAACCGAAGCATTGAATGTTGAAAAACCACAGGTGGTCGAAATTTCCGGAAACCTACATTCAGGTGTCTCTCATAATTTATCATTTTCGGGCAAAAATGCCAAAAAGTCAATTGACTATTAACCAGAGCACGCTTAGGCACTTATTCTAAACTTGGCAAGCAATGGTTCAGTTGACACTGATTATCATAATCCTCTCAATTTTTAGGGGCGAAGCTCCTTAGGGCGTGGGTCTGTACATCCCATGGTGTTCGTTGTTGGTGATGTACGTAGCCACGTCTACATTTATGAAAAAAAAATTCCGAAAGTTGTGTCCTCTGCATGGATTCAAACCCAGGCTCTCGGCGTGGCAGTCGAGCGTTCTACCACTGAGCTACGCCTGTGGTTGAAAAATTATCGCTAAAAGACCTAAACAGGTATAATGTCTCCCGCAGAATCGCATTAACAAACGTAATGTTACGTTGAAAAATAGTAATACACCGCTACACGACGCGAAAATGGATTGTATAACTGAGGTCGAGGCATCATTTGAAGAACACAGAGCTGCGTGCTTTGTAGCTTTGAACCCATTACGGAGGCACTGGTAATTATGGCGTAGTGGGTACTTCCCTACTTGGCAAAATGATAAGTTATGGCGCAGGAG